>CM019230.1:1808980-1897361 GCA_009741485.1 Malurus cyaneus samueli
AGGGAAAAAAAAAAAAATCCCCCTCTTTGCTGGGCTGAGTGTGCAACCTGCAGCTGGGGCTGTGGGGTTTGGGAGCATCATCACCTCTGCTCGTCCTCCATCCCAGCAGAAGGGTGGGTGCTATTCCCAGGTCAAAGCCATCCCTCAAACACCTCCAGAGCGTGTTCTTTTCGAGATCTCTGCCTGGGTGTGAGCATCCCCGAAGCTGGGATTGGCTGGGGATTTCATTCTCTATAAAGGAGAATGTAAAACCTGGAATATTCATGGTTTGCAGGTGAACATCTCTGTGGAGATGAACCGAAGTACGTAGAAGTTCAGGGGGGAAAAGACTCTTCTGCCCATGGATGATGCATAAATAATAAAACCTTTACAGTTCAATGAAGTATTTGCTTTTTTTTCCTAGAAAAAAGATTTCTTTCTTTCCCCTCCCTTCCTACACTCTTCCCGTTTCATCTTCTGAATAAAGACCCTATAAGAAATGATGGGCAGCCCTCCAGGAGCAACATGACAAAGATGATAATGTAAACCTCAGAAGGGGGAGAATTGCCTGTTGCTGCACCCTTTTCACATTTGTAGGGCCAACAGAAAAAACCATGGCCCATCAGAGGTGTAAAACAACCCAGGAGACTCTAAAAGAACCTGCACCAGCTGAAAGTGAGGCCCAGACAATTTCTAAGTGTGTATTTAGGTCTAAATTGCGGGCACCCCACGTCTCTGTGGCATGAAGCATCTGTAGGTCGATGCTGACAGACAAACCCTTCAAGGTGCGTCGGAGTTTGGATTTAGGGCTCCTCCCAAAACCACTGCCAGCCCCACAGGGGAGCAGTTTCTCACCGATCTTCCCCCATTTCGCCTTCCCACATTAGAGCCTCAGCGACCCAATTCACTCCTGGAGCTCTTATCTGCCTCCGACCGACCGGGGAGGATTTCATTAAATTCTTACTGAAGTGAAATAATTGCCTGGCTTTTCTCGCCGCCTCCAGCCCATTGTTGTTCTGGTCTCTAGGGCTGGAGGATGCTGAGATTGAAAGATTCAGATGAATCTAAGGAGTTAAAGGCTGGGAGAACCCATTGTTCTGACTCGAGGCTTAATGAGTTCTCCCCCAACCCATTACTTCACCTCACCTCTTCATTGCTATCAGCAGAAAAGTGTCTGCAAATAATCGTGTCCCAGTCCTACAGCCCGTAATGAGTTCATCCCAACGCAAAAGAAAGAAACGTTATCTCCAAAGTGCTAAAAAGCCAAATTGCTGCCTGCCTTTGAAGAGGGGAGAAGTCCCAATCAACAGTGGAGCCGTGAATCACTTGGGAAGCCACACTCCGAACCTCTCGTTGTTATTATTGGAAATGGGGAAGTGGAATTGAAGATAAAGTTTGATTCAACACAATGGAAAATTATTGTGGAGAGGGAGAGAGCGCTGCCTGCTAAAGAGATAGTGCCAGGCTCAAGGAGGAAACACTTCATATTTCCTCTGCCTTGAAATCCGAGTGCACTTTTCCCAGGTGGGCTGGAAAGCAACAGGTTTGAAGTAAAGAGAACTCCCTTTTCCAGATGCAGAGCAGTGAGGAATGCTCACTGGTACTGTTTTACATCACAGTGTCAGGGAATGGGCTGCAAGGAATCCTCAAATCATCCAGTGCCACCTCAGTCATGGAATGGGACAGCTTCCATCATCCCAGGCTGCACCAAACCCCAATGTCCAGCCTGACCTCGGCACACCCAGGGATGCAGGGGCATCACAGGGACACTCTGTGCCAGGGCCTCCCCACCCTCACAGGTGGAAGAAAAAATGGGGACAGGAGGACAAGGACACGAGGACACACTCCGGCATTTTCCCACCACATCCCAACCACCACTAAAATCCCATTGGAATATTCCTCCCACAGCCATGAGCAGATCCCCAAAGTGAGACCTGAGCCAGCCCTGTTTGATGTTGGATCCGTGATTTCCAAGCCAGGAAATTTTCCATCTCTAGGAGAGAATCTCATCTCCAGTTCCTGACAGGATGAACTTTGCTGCTCCAAAGCAGAACATCTTTCTCAGCTCTCCAAACCCCACTGCCTGTCGGGCAGGAAGGTCCCTTGTGGTGCAGAACACGTTCAGCCTCTCCTGTGGCTGAAACAGATCCTCATTCATTCACCTGATTCCCCCTCTGGCTGGATAGAAAGGATATTTTCTCTTCATCTTCCCTTTCCACTCATGCACTCGGGAGCATTCCCATTTTTTCCACCCAAGGATAATTGAATCTCCAAAGCCCAGCACCACTGTCAGCATTAAATCTTCCCTGACACAGATCCACTTCATTGCATTTTATTGAAACACATCTTTGCTTCAATGAGACCCTGAACAAGCATCTTCCTGAGAAACTCAGTGTCTTTCAAGAGGCCAAAATTCTGTTTTGAGGAGCCTGGAACAAATGGTGGCAAAGTCTCGTTTTGTGGGATTTAAGCAGAAGGAAATTTTCACTAAATGTGGGAAGATGCACGAGAAATCAAAAGTGAATTTTTCCCATGGTGATTGTGGATCCACATGGAGAAACATGAGGAAGAGGAAGAAATAGATTATGTCCAAAATAAGCCCAAAAAGGCATTTTAGGGCATCAAACCCATGTGGGTGCTGTTCTCCATGGCTCCAGGGAAGGGATTTGGAGTTTCAGAGCAATTTGGTTGATGGGAGCCTTTGGACTCCACTGAAGCAATGGACAACAGGCATTTAAGCTACCTGCTTAAATTAATAACTAGAAAATTAATACATTTAAATTAATTGACTTTTACAAATTTATTATTTTTCCTCGCAAAAGGTGAATTGCTATTGTGAAGGATGAAATTCCAGTCACCAAACTGTGCCACCATCACTGTCCCTGCCCTGGGGCATCTCCTGTGTGTGACACATGGTGTGGCCGTTGTCACCTCCCATGAGGATGATGCTGGAACTCAGGGACACTTTCAAAACACAAAAACTCTTCCTTGCAAACTCTTAAGCTGCCTTTGCCTCCAGCACCGCAATCAAAACAAAGGAAAATAATACTTTTGTTTTACTAATCTTCTGTAGGCTTGGTGAAATATATAATAGGTTCCATTAAGCCCGAGTTAGTTAATTACTAGGTAGGAAATCCAATATCTTCTCAGGGTTATTTTCCAGTTGTCATTTTGCGAGAGAATTTTTTGCTTTGACGTCATTGCGAGACAAAAAACACTCTGTGGACAAAAGAAAACCACAAATCGGGTGCAAAATGCATCAATATTGTTTTTCTTATAGCCTGCCACTCATTGGGTGGAATTTTGTGCAATATTGCGAGCCTGCCTCTGGCAAAGTTCTGTTTTCAACCCAAATGTGTGCAATAAAAAAGGACATAGCTCATGGAGCCCTTCCTGGAAAAGCTTTGCAGATCTTGCAGATCCTTTTAGGGCCATCTTCAGGTGCTGACTGATGCCTCACAGAGGAAAAAATAAAAATATCCACGGACATTTTCATGTTGGAATCCAAACCAGTATTTAATTAATTTTCCATAAATTCCTTTGCATCCCCACCCAGGTGTAAATGAGTTCCACGACCTTCCTTGGTTGACAAGGATATCACCATCACCAGGATGCCACCCTTGGAACAGAGAGACGTAATTAGTGCTCATTAATATTAATCTGATCATCCACCACGTCTATTCTCCTGGCTCAGCAGGAGCGGAATTAAAGTGCAAACTGATTTTAGCAAGGTTTCTAATCTGATTAATTACTACCCAGCTTATTTACATACACAGCCATAAAAGCACCTACCAAACCAAAATACCTGGTCGTTTGTTCTGCATGGTTGTGTGGAAGTGCTGACTCCAAAAGTTCTTACCAAAAAAAAAAAAATATCCCGTTTTCTGTTGGATCCTGCAAGGCAGAGGTGGAAGTTAAATATAATTTAATGTGGGGTTTTTTTTTCTCCTCTGGAATTTTGTTTTGGAAGAGAACCTGAGGGAAAAAATTCTGACAATGTCAAAATATTCTGTTTTGACTATTTCAGAG
Organism: Malurus cyaneus samueli; assembly: GCA_009741485.1. Classification (NCBI taxonomy): domain Eukaryota; kingdom Metazoa; phylum Chordata; class Aves; order Passeriformes; family Maluridae; genus Malurus; species Malurus cyaneus. The sequence goes on from CM019230.1 coordinate 1,812,989, forward strand.
CAAAATGTTTAGAGTTTCCTGTTCGGAATGGATTTTGTTTTGAATTTTTTGGTTTTGTTATATTTTCTCTGATAGTTTTTTCCTTATAACAAATACATTACATTGTGTTATAGAAAGAAAAGTTCCAGAGCCATAATGAAAATAAATGGTTTTATCGACAGAAAACATTTTCTGGATTCTTCCTGTGGAAAATGTGACTTTGGAGCTTTGCACAGGCTCTGGTTTGTAACAAAGGGCTGGAGGCTGCGATGGCCTTGAAGGACTCAAAGAGAGAACCCAGTCTTGTCTTTTAGGTCCTGCTGAAGGACCCAACAAATCCATTTGGATTTGGGATTGGGATTTGGGAGAATTTGCCACATTCTACATTTCTTTGGATGACCCCATAAACAGCTGTCAACTCCCTCCCAGCATTTGTAAGAAAGGAAAAACATATTTCAGCAGCATTTGTTCTTTATCAATTATTTTAATATATTCTCCCTCAAAAAAAACAGCCATCAACCCAAAAAAGTGCACCAGTTTTGAACACTTCGTGAAGGAAACAGTAAATTATCAGCTCCTTCAAGCTGGTAAACAACAGGGAATTCCAATTTGAATCCCAACAAGACATAATTTTAGTTTGTTTAAAGGAATCCTGAGCACCTTCATTTTCCCACTCAACATTTCTGAAAGTCAGGCCTGAGAGAGGTCAGCCCGGATTTCCAAAACTGAGGAAAACTAAATCAATAACCAGCTTAAATCGTTGGTCTCGATGGCCTCGGGCACCTTCCCTGCTTCCCTTCTCATTTCCCGGAGCACAAAGTTGAGTGGAGCTAATTATCTGCCTTAATCACCCACGGAATCACGGAATCCTTTTAAAAGGCAGAACCAGCAAACAAAAGCAGCCGGAAACAAGAAGATTTCAGACATCCTAAAAATGCTGGAAGTACCAATGGTTTTCACTAAAGCCACCTTGATTTGGGATTTTTCTTTCAAAAAGTGCACTGGCTTGATTATTCATGGGATATATTAAAAAAAATAAAATAAAAAAAAACTAAAAAACAGAACAAAACAGCACCAAACAACCAATCCTGAAGGTATTTCTGTCAAATATTTCCATTCTTTTTCCAAAGGAAATGGCTGATTTTATAACTCTTCGTGAGCTGTTCAAGAGAATTCCCATGATTTTTCCATTCATTAACCAATCCAGGCTGGCTCTTGCATCCCCAGAAAGGTGTTGCCATCACAAAACTGGGCCATGGTGTTTACATTTTTATGATGTTCTCGTAATTAGCAACTTTTCTTCGCTGTCCCTTTGGTGACTAATTAAAAAGCAGCTGATCCTCGATGGAAACCTCAGGAACATCCTGTTTTGAGGTTATTCTGCTGCTGTGGCCCATATTTTCTTCATTTGGTTAAAACTGAGGGCAATCCTATAAAAATGAGCTCCTTATTGTGTCAGATGGGATGTGGTGCTTTTGAATTTTGGGATTGCCATGTTCTGCATGACACCATAATGTCACCTGCAGCCATCTGATGTCATAATTTCTACACTCAAGAAAACTTTGTGCATAAAAAGTGAAATAAATTATCCAGGAGTGGGAAACACGGCTCTGAAAATGCCCCACAGCTGGCAGGCTGGCCAAAACAACAGCAAGAAATGGGTATTTTTGGGGGGTATTCTCTCATTTGTGGGAATTAATCTGACACAAAAAACATTTCCATCATTAAGGTGGCTCTGGTTTTTCAAGCCTGGAGGCTCCAGCAGACACCCCCTGACAAAAAAAACCTTATATCTCATGGGGCTTCACAGAGGTGAGACCGAAATGCTCCTCACCTCATATCCATGGTCACCATCATCACCATCATCATCATCATCATCATCATCATCATCATCATCACCATCAGGCCCTCTTGCATTTGATCCAGCAGGAATTGGGGTGGGAGCCCCTCAGGAGCCCCAGAGAACCCTTCTGCCCCCTCAGGTTGTATTTTACCCCCCAAACTCCAGGTCCCCCAAATCCCAAACCCTGGAGAGGATCCCTGCTTGGCTGGAAACCAGTGGAATTTGTCATAAATTTGGATGTCCTCCATGGAAACGCTTCCACGGGAGTGAGAGGAGAGATGGAAAATCCATCTGGGAGGAGCGGGAGGAATTGGTGCTCTCTGCTCTGCCTGTGTGCAGCCCTCACTGCTCCACTGCCTGCCAAAACAACGCCAAAACAACCCCAAAAAAACAAAAAGACACCCCTAAATGAGCTGTGTGATCGCCCCCAAGTCCTGGAGCTGGCAGGTAACTGGGAATTAATGAAGAAATTTCCATTTAGCAAAGGTTGAAGCACCCCAAAGGATTTGTGTGATCCCCCAAGCTCTGGGACTGACAGATAACTGGGAATTAATGAAGAAATTCCCATTTAGCGAAGGCTGAGGGATCCTGCCCGCTGCCCTTTGCCTTTCTCCCCTGATGGATCGCTCACCCTTCCCAAGCTGATGGCATTCCCAGGTCACAGCGAGGTTAAATTGTTCCCAAACAGCCTCAATATCACCTTTTATCCCTGCAATTCTCCTGCACTTCACCTCCCCGAGCTGGGACGATCTGTCTGCCTGCCAGGGAGCAAACAAGACACGGGCAGAGAGTTTGTTTTTCCCCACTGGGTGACAAATTTCAAGACTGCACCGCTTCTCCTTCCCCTCCGCTCCCTCCTCCAGCTATTTTTGGATTCCCTGGTGTGGCTACTGCTGCCAATGACCATTTCCCCGTTTGCTGAGTGTAAACATCGCTTTGCAAAACAGAATTTGTGCTTCCAGGAGGTCCGAGGAGCAGCAGAGACACGGGGAGCTGCTCAGATCTCGCAGTGGCAGCGAGGAGTTTCTCGGATTAGGAATCTGGCTGCAAAATCCCAGAGTCTCGGGCTACTGGAGCCGACAGTGAGTGAGAAAATGGGGAGGAGATGGGAAAAATAAACCCTGCAAACTCACAAATGTTTTGTGCAGTGCTCCAGAGCATCGTGGAAGGACATTCCCTGCCTTGCAGGGTGAGGAAATTTTGGTATCCCGGAGGTGCATCCCAAATTGTCCCTCCTGGATCGCACAGAAGCCACAGAAGGGTCAGCTCAGGAATCTCAGCGTGGATTTTCTGCATTTGCCTTTGCCCCAAACATCTCCCCCTTCCCACCTGCCAGGGCAGAGCTTGTTTTTCTGCCTCCAGAAAATATTTTAAAAGCGCTTAAAATGTAAAAATAAAAGCCAGGCTCTGCCAAGCAAGCAGGTGTCCCCTCATGAATTGCCCATTAATTAGGGATTTCTCGGCGAGGGACAGGACAATGAACACATGGAAAACACAGAGCTCTGGCCCTGCATTGTTTTTGCATTTTCGTATTGATAAACACTGACTCACCTTCAGCAACGCAATCCACAGACAATCAGGGGAAGTACATGGGGATCTCGTGGTCTTTGCTGACTTTGTTTTGTTTATGACCTCGAAACACCGCAAAAGACATATCCATAAGGATGTCCTGGGTCTGGAAAGTTTGGACTGCAAACAGGAGAGAGCTGAAAAATCGGGGAGAGGCTCTTTCCTGACTCAGGGAGCTGCAAAAGCTGTGGGGTCGAAGCTCAGCATTGCAGATTTGCCCACTCAGATTTTTTCTGGCTGTAGCTTCTCTCAGAGAGTGAAAAGCACCGTTTTTTCCCCATTTTTCTTTTTCTTTCCATAAGATTTGAAATGCTGGTTCTCCTCTTCCCATCCTTGCTCAGGCCCTGCCTCTCCTCACCCAGGCAGAGGAAGGACCCCAGTGAACCCATGGATATTTATTTACCTGCCGTCAGAAAATATTTCAGCTGCTAAAGCAGAGCCCTCACCCTCCCTGTGACAGCTGTTTATCCCTTCCCACCTTTACCTGCTGTTCCAAGAAAAGTCACTTCTATCTTTCCCTTAATTTACCTTTCATCACACAAAAACATCCCACCCAAATTTATCTTTTTATGGTTTTTTTTTTTTTTGTTGTTTTTTTTTCTTAGTTGCCACACAACAAAAGCATTTCTCTCACATTAATTTTGTTCCTCAAGCAGAGCAAACCGTTGCTCCTCTGCTCATCCCCCAAAAGCCAGGGCTGCAGTGACTCAGGATTTGATTTGAACCATTTGTCCTGTGGTCAGAGCAGATTAAAGGCAGATCAGGTTGCCCTCGGAGCAACGCTCACAGCGAGAGTGAGAGATGTTGGCGCTGGCTCCTCAAACCACAGGCAGCTCGCGTGACTGCGGCTTCCTCCGGCCTCTCCTGCCTCTGGAAGTGCCATTTCCACGTGGGAGCACCTGTGTGTCCCTGGGGTGGGCCAGCAGAATGTCCCTGGCCATGGGCACAGGCAGGGAAATGCGGTGTGGGGACCAACGAGCTGGGATGGCCAGTGTCTGGCAGGGATGGCCACTGTCCGGCAGGGATGGTCAGGACATACCAGGGTTGGCCAGAGCACACATGGGATGGTCACAACATGCCAGGGATGGCCAGGGCACCCCAGGAATGTCCAGTGCATCCCAGGAATGGTCAGAGCACCCCAGGGGTGGTCAGAACACGTCGGGGATAGCCACGGCACTCCAGGGATGGCCACTGCACACCAGTTATGGCCAGTGCATCCCAGGGATTCCCAGTGCATAGCAGGGATGGTCAGGACACACCAGGGATGGCCAGAGCACACATGGGATGCCCAGAATACACCAGTTATGCCCAATACACTTCAGGGATGGTCAGTGCACCCCAGGGATGGTCAGGGCACTCCAGGGATGGCCACACAACACCAGTTATGCCCAGTGCACACCAGGGATACCCAGAATACACCAGTTATGCCCAGTGCACATCAGGGATGGTCACTTCATCCCATGACAGACAACTGGGAAGGAGGAAAGGGTTAAAAGGCACATTTTCCCTCTCCTCATTGCTCCCTATTCCAGAGTACAGTTTGGTTTTTTTTGGGTTTTTGCCCTGCCTCCTCTGCAGAAGGGTTAATTCAGTCTGGGAGTGTAAATCTGGGCCCCCAAAGGTTTTGGGATGCAAACCCAAAGCCTCCCAGAAGCTCTGGCAGGAAATGCCTGGGATGAGCTGGGTGTTCCGTGCAGAGAGGTCCCTGCTGGACCGAAAGGGCTGGGAAAGGATCCGGGACGGTTTGAATTGATTTAATAATTCCTGTCACAGCGTCACCCCCTGCACATGGAGTAGACATGGAGAGAGGGTAAGGACAGTAAAACCCAACCCTCTGGATCTTCTCCTGGCCACGATTTCACAGCCTGGAGTGGTCAGGGATCATCCTGAGCCCTGTGCTCAGCTCCCGGCACCCCGAGCCAGGGGCCAGCGCCAGCGCGGCCGGAGATTGCACCACCGAGCAGCCTGGGAGTTGAGCTGGCTCTGGCAGAGCCCAGCAGCAAAAAGAACATTTGGTTTAATTTTTAGGAGCATCATTTCCCTGATCGGGCTCGCAGCACGTGGAGCTGCTGGAAACGGAGGGAACCGAGCAGGGAAACTCCTTGTGCTGCCACCCCTGCAGGTACCCAGAGCCTCCTTGAGCTCCAGGAGCATTAATTTCATTTAGGGATTTAATTTAGGGCCTTATTAGCTGTAAATGAATTATTTAAAGCCCTGAATCTGGCAGCAGATGGACAGGGTCTCTTCTGGCTCTCCCCAAAAAACAGAGCATAAAACCAGAGAAGTGCTGTAAAAAGGGAGAATAAACACCAACCTGCAGCAGAAAACTGCTGCAAAACGTCCTTTTTGTGGCTAAAAGGACATTTCTAGGGGTTTTAACATTTTTTTTATAAGTTTGTATCACATTGGAGGCTGGCTACCTAAGCCCAGGCAATGCACCAGAGCTTTGTGCAAAAACCTTTCTCCCAAATTGATCAATCCAGTGATTCGTATAAACAATCATTTCCCCCATATTAGAAAAAGATGTTGAAGGCTTTGATTAAGTGCCTCGTCTTCCCGAATCCCCCCGTCAGGTCCAGGGCACGGGGTTGCAGTCTGGGATGCATTCTGTTAATGTCAAATCAACTCATTACCCAAATCCTTGGAGAAACAAAGCCTGGCAGCTTTTGCCTGGACTTTTATTATGGATTACAACTCTTGTGATCATTTAATCCAAGAAATTACTCAGTTCTTCCAGTTGACAAAGTCAAAATATGATTGCTCTTCAAAGAATGCAAGCTCGCAGGGATTAATCTCTTCATCTCGGGGATATAATCATTTTTTACTAATTTTATACCAAAATATTGCCATGTGTGGGCTCCATAAATCTGTCTCGCCCTGTTAGCAGTTACTTTCTCCAGATGCTTTGAACTTGGAGAAAAAGTTGCTTAACCAAAAAAACACAGCTGCCACATGTTGTAATTTCCTCTTCGGGGGCATCTGGTGCCGTCTTTGAGAAGGTTCTGCCAACTTTTCCCCGGCAGTTTTTTATCTTTTTGTCGTATTTCTCCGTACCTTTGGGATTTCTCAGGATCTTTGGGATTTCTCAGGATCTGGGGGATTTTATCCCAGAAAATAGAGCATTTTGTTGCTGTGTTTTTCAGCATGTTCCCAACCCCCCCTGAAGGATGCAGTTGCATAAACTCAGGTTTATATTCAACGTTCAACAAAATAAAATTGCATTTCCCAGCCCTTTGAACTCCCCTGGATCTCTTTTCCAACGATTATTGGGTGTTTGACTTTTTGCCTGACCAACATCGGTGTCAAATTCAGCAAAAAGCGGGGGGGAAAGGAGGGAGGAAAAACTTCCGTGAGACAATAAATTAGGAAGAAAAAGAATAAAAGGTCACGATGTGAAATTTACCTTCATGTTCCAGTGCCCAAAATTCCCCCCCTGTGCCTGTGAGTGTTCCCTCCCGACTTCAAAGGCGATATTTTGGGAGGTGAGTAGGACTTGGCCCCAATTCCTGATGACAAACACGGACATTCCTTGGGTGACCTCTCGGCCCAACACATCAAAGGTTTTGCTGGAGTTGCACCTACAAAAAATGTGTCTGGAGAGGCACAAAAGTTTCTCCCTTGCAGAACCAGCTGGCACCTGCCAAAATACACAGAGCCACGAGCAGGAGGAGGGGAAGATCCCTGGGCTCCCAAAATGGGATCCTGGAGGTGGAAATGGGTGGAATTTCCACTGGGAAAAGCAATGGGAGAGCTCTTTGGAGCCCCCAGCTCCCATGGGAGATGGAAATCTGGAAAATGTAGTGGAGAGGGGCTGAATTCCCACACAGGGAATGGGTCCTGGTGATTTTGGGGTCTCCAGCATGGATTGGGAATGCTTGAGGAGCCAGGGAGCTGCACTGGAGGATGCTGCCTCCCTGTGAAACCATCACGGTGAAAAATTCACCAGAATTTTGTGTTGCAAAGCTCAATTTGCACGAGCATCCCTTGGAAATTCTGGGAACCCTTCGCCACCCCCTGCACACAAACTGCTCCTCCTCCTCCTGAGCACTGCTGGGGCTCAGAGATGCTCATGGGGTCACTGCTCTGCTCTTTCCAGCCCAGAAATATCCCTTTTTTGGGGGAAAGAAGAAAGGTTTGGCAGGAAGGGTGCTCCTGCACCACCACGGGCTCCTCAGGTGAGTCCCAGCACCTCCTTCTTGGCCTTGGCCACCCACATGCCCAGGCGGGCCCCCAAAAAAGGAAATGTAACACCACAAACAGCACTGCCACCCAAACTGGCTCAATTGCTCCACCTCTTGTGTAATTTTCAGTAAAAAATGGATTCAATAGCTCCCTTTTTCCGGACCCTGGGGGCTCAGGTACCTTTCTGCAGCGAGCTGATGTTCCCCAGGAAATCCCAGCACAGCTCAGGCTCCAGCAGGAATTGTCACTCCTGATTTTCCAACCACGCTTGGGGAGCTGTTTTACTCTGTGCCCATCTCAAAGTTTGTTCTCCTGACTAACACAAGCAGCAAGTCACTGATTTCATTTGGCACATATTGCTCATTTCTCCCTTTGTTGGTTTGTTTTTTTGTTTTTTTTTTTTTTAACTGGCTTTTGGGCGTTGTTGTTCCTTTTTTTGAACAGCAGATAAAATGAGCAGAGCCTGAGTTTCGTTTTGCTTTCTGCAGCTCGGTTTGAAGTGGAGATCTTGTCATCGTTGCTGTGCCCTGAAGACACTGAGAGGGGAGGGTGAGTAAGCTGGGTTTATCACCTCCTTCCTGCAGAGGAGGGGTGGCTCAGCTCGTCAGAGCACTGGGAACTGGAGATAAAGCATCAGCCTAAAAGGAAATGTTCCATTTTTCCTCCCAGCTTACACTTAAAGAAAGGTCTTTTTTTAGAAAAAAAAAAAAAAAAGTAAATTTGGTCTACAAGCTGTCGTGGACCAGGAAGGATTGTCAGGAAGGTGAATGTGCAGAGCTGAAGGGATGGAAGAGGAGCAATCCTGGTTGGAAGTGGTTCTTCTCTTCTCCTCACACACACATGGGAGCCACCACTCATCCCATCCTGCAGGAGTGACAGAGGATGGAGCCACATTCCGCAGGACCCCAGAATATCCTGAGTTGGCCAGGACTCAAGAGGATCACCCAGACCAGCTCCTGGACCTGCACAGGGCACCCCAACAATCCCCTCTGTGCATCCCTGAGAGCGTTGTCCCAGTGTTTCCCTTGGAGTTCCAGTTGGTTTCCACCTTCCTTGGTTTTCTTGTATTTCTTCCTTTCTTTCCTTTCTTTCTTTCTTTCCCTTCTTTCTTTCTTTCCTTTCTTTCCTTTCTTTCTTTTCCACTCCCCCACCACAGCTCATGGGTAGGGTTTGTAGTGTCTGTCAGTGCTATTTAGGGCTGGGATGGCAATTCCCATTAAGCCCAAAGGGAATTATGAGCCATCTCCATATCCCACGGGAGTGGCTGCTCAATAAAATCCCAGGTTTAGTACCTGGGGTGGTTCTGCTGTGGGAGCAGAGCAATATCCTGTCAGAATGGCAGCAGGACAGCTCTGCAAACGCATCATTTTGTGGAATTCCAGCATGAAATCTGAAAAGGAAATAGGGAAAGAATGGCCAACCTCAGCTCTGAGAGCTCAGCACCTCCAAGAGCTGCACCCTTCAGAAGGAATCCCTCAGCAGAATCCCTGCCTTCCTTCTCCCTCTATGATCCATTTGACTGCAATTTGCAGGAGCAGACTCGGTGATATAATTAATCTTTGACTGTAAAGGAATTGCTGTGAAGCTGAGAAAAACACATCCCAAAAAAGAGCTTTGTCTTGTAAGGGGCTGCTGTGCTCCTGTGTGCTCCAATTCCAGTGTGAGGAGGAAAACCGTTTGGAAGGGGATGTTATTCCTTGGGGCTCCGTGTTGGAATTCATGTCACTGCAGAAGTTATTATTGTAATAAAAAGTAAAAATGAGTTCTCAAAATACACTCGAGCCTATTATTCAGGACAGCCTGGAAGCAGAGTCCTAATGTTAAGCACATGGATCACTCTGAAGTCAAACCAAAGGGGGTGGATGGATGGATGGAAGGGAGCTCTTGCCTGACTCAGGATTCCTCATTGAGCCTCCAGAAAATATAAAAAGAGAAACACGAGTTCATGAGGGAAAAAAATGCTAATCATGTTAAACCAGTGTGAAATTGCCCTTCACCATGTGGTAGTTTGGGAGCAAATGGAGGGAAAGCAGTAATGCAGAATGTGTGGCAAATACAGATGGAGATTCTGCAATTTCAGATCAGATTGTTTAGAAGATTTCAAAAGCGAAGCAGTAATTAATGTAAAACATTTTAATAAACCCTCTGAATGGCATTTCTCATTAAAAAAAAACCCCAACCAAAACTCATCCTGCAGTCAGCACAATGTATCTGATCTTTTATTTAGTTCAATTTCTGAAATCCTGAATTGTGGGGAAAAAATTGCAGAATTTTGGGAAGATTTTGATGTGTGGTGACCCCTGCCAAGGCCACAGCTCTGCAGGATTCACGACCTGCCCCTGCTTTATCCACAAATCTGCTATGCCTCAACCCCAGCCATCACCGGGAACACGATCCCAAGAGGAATTTCTCCTCCTTCCCATCTTCCCAAGGCTCATTACAAGAACTTAATCAGTGAAAAGTCGAGAGTGAAGTGTCCTTCCTTCCTACCCTGCAACTCGTCGAGACGCCGAGAGGAATTTTCGGAAGGCAAACTCACACGGAGCATCAGCCTGGCGGAGGCGGAGAGCTGCCAAGTTATTATTGCAGCATTTTGTTATTATTTAATAGGAAGCATCCCAGACATCTTAACAAACAGGAGCCCCTTGCGGCTCTTCTGCTCAGGATTCCTCGGATCCTGTGACTCAGCACTTTATCCTCACAGAAATGGTGTGAAAAATACGGCTGGGAGAGACAGCGAGAGGCATTTGGAGATGGGAAGAGCTGGGGTGCTCCTCAGAAAAGCCTTGGTGGGTCCTGTGGAACCCCAGACCTTTAGGATTGTCCTTCCCAACATGAAATTATCCTTCCTGCTGCCTGAAGGAAAGATGCTGCTCCCACACTGGGTGACTGGGATACAAATCAGGATAACAAATCCTCCTGGAGGGAGACTCCAGTGCTTTCCCCTCTCCTCGTGGTGGCCACATGAGGGCTGAAAGCTGGTTTCACACCAGCATTTGCTGACAGCAAAATATAATGGGAAACATTTCCATGCGGCGATGCCGACCGCATCGTAATTGGCATTTTGTGTCAGCACTCCCAGGATCAGCAGATTCCAATTTAAAATCCGATCACGGCATCGATGGAGCTCCCAACATCACTCCAGGGGTGGTGCTGATGTCCTGGGCTCCAGAGCTCAGCCCTGGAGGTTCCTTCTCTTGTCCCCAGCCCTTGGGCACATCAGTCCCATGGTGGTGCTGAGGGACAGGTCTTGGGGCTGAATCCCAAGGGAAGGGAAAAGAAGGAATTAAAATCCAGTTCAGTGCACTGGGGTTGGCCATGGGTGTTGAGAAACCTGGAAGTCTCTTTGAGCTTTTTCAAGGCCTGGGATATTTGGATTTTCCATCTTAGATCATCCATGGGATGATAAATGGAATCATGGGATCATGGAATGGTTGGGTTTGAAGAATTTAAAAGTTACCATGTTCAGGGCAGGGACACCTCCCACCATCCCAGGCTGCCAAGCCCCGTCCAACCTAGCCTTAGATACTTCCAGGGATCCAAGGACAGCCACAGCTTCCTGGAACTGTGCCAGGTTTCCCTCACAGGGAAGGTGGAAAGAGGAAAGGGGACAGGAGGACCTGGCTGTGGGTGACAGGAGGACACGGACAGGAGGACACACCAGGCAGTTCCCACCATGGGCTGCACATCCCAACCACCACTAAAATCCCACTGCAATGTTCCTCCCACAGCCATGAGCAGATCCCCAAAGTGAGATCTGAGCTGGATGTTTGATGTGGGTTCTGTGTCCTCAAAAAAGAAAATTTCAGACTCCAGGAGTCTCCTCTTTCTCCCAAATATTTGCTGTGGAAGCACACGGAAAAGCTGGACTGAATGAACCAATTTCACACTCTGAACATGACCTGCCACTGCTCTTGTGCTGGTGTGTAAATAGAGCAATGTACATCACCCTTCAGCTTTGAAACTTCTGAGTCATTTCTATCTAAAGATCACTTTTGGCTTAAGATATTGGGCATTTTCTACCTTTTTTTTTTTTTTTTTTTTTTTTTTTTTTTTTTTTTTTTTTGGAGACAGAAGCACCAGCTACTGTAAAAACCTTAATTTTGCAAATAATACAAATCAGGGCTAGATGAAGCAGCAGAGAGACACTTCTGCTCTGTTTTTTGGAACTTTTGTCCCAACTTTTGCTCCCTTTTGCAGGCTGGGCAAGGCAATGAGGCACTTTCAGTCCCAGTGGAGTTTTCCCCAAGTGTCCCCAGGCTCTCTGCTCTGTGTCCTGGGATTCAGAAACAAAAATAAAGACAATACAGGAAGTTTTGGTGGATTCTCCTCCTCTGAGGTCTGGTGTGGGGCTGCTCTGCTCCCACCTGAGCATCTCAAAAAGCCTGAATTGCTCATTTTGCAGCCCTTCCACTCCAGGGCATAAAAACACAACCAATCACACCAAAGAAACATCAAAATACCCCAGGAACCAGCGCTGGAGCAGCAGGAGGAGACAGAGCTCAGGCAGGACAGAGGGTGGGTGAGAAAGTAGGTCCAAGGTGACCAGAGTGACAAACAAACTCAGCAGGTCCCATGGCACGCCGGGGTTGTTGTTTTCTCCTCGGAGGTTGCTCAGGAAGTTTGCAGCAGGATACGCCGCTGACCCCTGCTCCGCTCGGGAATGGCGCGAACGCTCCTTCGCTCACCTTCCCTCCCAGAGCAAACGGAATGCTTCCTCCCTCCCTGGGAATCTGGCTCTGCCTGCAGGTTTCCTGTGCTGGGCAGTGGTTTAACCCTTTGGGATGTCCCTGTTGGTCCAGTGGGATCCCTTTGGGGAGCAGCGTTGATGATTTGGGATCGTTGGATGACAGGAGTGCTGGCCTCAGTTATCCCTGTATTGTGGAGAGAAGGAAGGAATAAGTGATGAAACATAATTTGTTTTTAAATTTAAAGTTTTTCAGGTCAAAAAATAGTCAAAATTCAGTTCTATGTGGAGTGAAAATAGTCAAAATTCAGCTCTGCTTAGTGCCGTGGCCAAGGTGTCCAGAATACAGGAGAATGCATTCCAGAAAGGTGGAGATTCCACCACCTGGATGCAAAACCCAGAAAAGCTCTCTTCACAGTGAGGAATCCTCTGGAAGGAGCACAGGGGAGTGTGTGAGAAAGGCCAGGCTTTGTCCCCAGAGATGTCCTGTCCCATTTGCTCACTGGTACCTTACAGCCCCCAGGAAGTTTTGGATTAATCATGATCATCTTGGAAGGTGGAATTCCCATCCTGCAGATGCATTTCAGCCCCAGACATCCCCTGGAAAGGAGCCTGGGGTTATTCTGGCCCTCCACCTCTGCAGCCCCAGCCCTCCCTGGGTCCATCCAAGGATGGATCAGTGGGAGAAGCCGTGGGACAGCAGCACCACCCCGGGGGCTCCGGTGGCTCCTACTTTTTCCCCTTTGAAGCTGGGGGGGCCGTGGGGGCCACAACAAAGGCTCAAAAACAGCCCCTGGAGACAGCGACTCACTCGCTGAGCCATTGAGGATGTTGTTTATATGTCAGATCCTGTTTTCTTCCTCCAGCAAAGGGCTTCTCCTCCCAGGTGCATCTGCCGCGGCTCCCCGGGGCGAGAGCGGCTTCCTGTCAGAGTGACCCCACGGGAAAAGGCCGGGATCAGCCAGGGGGACCCCATGGGGACAAACCCCTTGTCCAGAGAGAAGCCCCCCAGCCAGGGGTCTGGGGCTGGCTGACACTGAGAGGTGATAAATGAAGAGAAGAGCAGAGCTGAGCTGAACCCGGTGTTATTTGGGTCCGTATGGAGCTCCTGGAATCCTTCAGCCTCCCTGGGAACAGCCCTAAGAGTTGTGGGAGCTGAGGATGGAAGGGGCCACCAACACCAGAAAATCCAACACAGCCTGGGCAGCCCTTGGGAAGCCCTCAGGGTCCAGGTGTGCAGTGGATTTCCCAAGGCAGTTATTCCAGTCAAAATGACACAAAAGTGGTCACTGGGCCACCCATGTCCAGCACACACTTGCAGGAGCTGCTGGTGGTGAGGAGAAGAAGCAAAACACTGACTCAGAGGGATGAAAAATGTGGATAATCACAATTATACCCCAAGAATTTGGAAAGGAGCAGCGAGGCCGGGGAGGCTGCAGTGTCACACACGAGGACATGGCAGTGTCACCATCCCAAGGAGCTCTCAGTGACATATTAGGGGGGGACACCCCGTTATCTCCACGTCTCCAGCATCTCCCACTTGCTGGGGACGCCGCCTGGGCTGGCACGTCCCTGATTACGGGAGGGGAGCTGGGAACGGGGCCGGGGCCCTGCAGCGCAGCAGCTGCCAACATGGGAATGTTTGAACAAGGAGCGAAACCTCATTTAAACAAATAAATAAACAAGCTGACATCCTCCGGGCGCAGGTTTATGATAATAAAAACAGAGCGCGCAGCTTGTGGGAGGAAAATACATCGTGTATTTTCACATCTCCCGTTTCCTCCGGGACCGTCGCAAGAATTTCCTCCGAGTCCATCGCTTCCTCCTGACATTTCTGAGCTCAGAAATCCCTATCCGAGCCCTGGTGCCCTCTCCTTGATGAGTGACGCAGGAAGAAGCGCCTTTGAAGGATCCCTCTCGGGCAGGTTTTTGTGCCTGGTGGCTTTGAAGTGCTGGAGGCAGGACAGAGACAAAGCAAAGCTTGGGGATGGGAGCCCACCACGTCCCAGGCTGGGGCTGTGTCCTTTGACAGCCTCAAAACAGCTCTGGAGCTCTGTGAAGAGCATCCTTGGGCAGGTTCATTCACCCACAGGAGGGTGTCCTCCAGCCAGGCTCTTCCTGTTCAATTCCAAAGGATTTTTCGAGTGGAATCATCACAGAAATCATGGAATGGGTTGGGCTGGGAGGGGCTTTAATGCTCATCTTCCACCGGACCTGATTGTTCAGAGAGATTCTGAGAAAATCAGATGTAGCTGGACCTGCGCCTGCACCTCCAACTGAACCAACTCCACCTGTTTTTTTAAAAATAAAAATATCTCTTGCAGTTTGCAGTGGAGGAGTGGACAGAGGCACCTCCCTCGCTGCACAATGTGTGCAAAAATCAGGGAGTCAGTGCAAAGTCGTGGTTCAGGAATGGGCGAACTGAAGCAAGAAATTTGCAGGAGTCACAAATAAACCCCGTGAGATTTTAGTGTTATTTCTATGTGGGGGTGCTGAACATTTCCTGTGCTTTCACAAAGTGGAGGTGAAGCATTTTCCTGGTGCTCAGAGCCTCTCGAGCATCCTGCAGTTATTTGCACTGAGCTGTGAATGAGCTTGGGAATCTAAATCCAAGATTTCAGTAAACAGGTTATGGAGATGAGATCTGGGATATCCTGGAAAGCCCCAGCTGCCCTAAAAAGGGAAATAAAATGAGGAAAAAAAAAAAAAAAAAAAGTAAAAAATTGTTTCAAATGCATTCCAGAGTCTTTTAAAAGCAGATGAAGTTGCCCCAACTCTGACTCCAACCAAGACAATTTTATTGCCCAGGGACTGGATAATTTGGGCACCTCTGCCCTAAAGCAGCCACCTCCAGCTGTCCCCAGGGGCTGTGTCCCCAGGGCAGTGCCATCCTCTCCTGGATGGCCCCGAGCCTGAGAGCCTGAGAGCGAGCCACAGCAGCAGTATCACAGGGGAAAAAATATCAAGTCACCTTGGGAAGAGAATGCTTCCCATTTTTTTGGCTCTCAGAGGTGTCAAAGGAAGCAATCTGACGTCGAAGGGCCGGAAAAAAAACAGCTCCTTGGCCACTGTTGCTGCTGCACGGCGAGGTCACTCCACAAGCTATCGGTGGCTTAAAAATAAATGCGGCGTGGAGGCTGCCATTCAGCCATATCCTGTATCCGAAAGCTGCGAGGGCTGCGAGCAGGAAGAAACTGGAATGACCTTCCCTCCCCCCGCCCCCATTCCCACTGGGTTGTTTCTCTTTTCCACGCTCCTGGCTGTAAATCACCGAAATTTCTGCGTTCCAGCGGTTGGGAGCTGTTAAAGAGCCCGCGTGGGTGACGCCACACCACGAGTGTCACAGCAGTGGTGTCCTGCACGGGCTGGGAGAGGGGACAGGGAGCTGGGACAGGGGGCTGGGACAGAGGGACGTGCTCCCAGGTGCTCCCAGGGGGATTGCTGCGTGCAGTCCGTGTGTTCCCTGCCCGGACACCTGCATTGGAGCTGAGCTGAGCCTGCACGACAGCCCCGGGCACGGATGGAGAGCAGGGCTGGGGTCACCACCCCTGCAGGGGTTAAAAACACGTAGACATGGCTGGGGACATGGTTTTGTGGTGGCCTTGAAGCACTGGATGAGATCTTGGACACAGTGATCTCAAAGATCTTTTCCCACCCCAGTAATTCCGTGATTCAGTGACGATGATGATGATGATGATGATGATGATGATGATGATGATGATGATGATGATGATGATGATGATGGCCAGCTGCAGGCCCCACCCCTGTCCTGCCTGCAGAACGAGTTCACGGACACGCACACGGGAAAAGAGAAATTCCTCCGTGGAATAGATTAGGGAGCTTCTCCAGCAGATTGAAAAGCCATCACAGATCCATCAGAATTGTCCTAATGCAGGACAATGTCCAGACAGGGGTCACTGCACGCAGAGGGTGACACACAGCAGGTGAAGCTGGTGGTGACACAACAGCTCCAGGAGCAGCTCAGGAAATGCTCCAGCACCTGCAGATCTGGCCCTGTTCACTCCTGTTGTGTGTAATTCATCTTTTTACCTTTCTCCCTCCCTCTGGATCCCTCCAGCCTCGGTCAGAGAGGGGGAGGAATCTCAGGATAAGGAGCCTGGGGCAGGCGGGGGTAGGAGCAGACCCCAGGCAGAGGTTTAAGATTTTGGGCACTTTAAATGTGGATTAGAAGAGCCCTTGGCCCAGGCTCCCATTTCTGCTCCATCACCCAGTGGGTTTTGGTTGGAAAAAGCTCCACAGCCAAACCAGGCAGTGAGAGGCCCCGTGGGAATGGGGTACCCAGGCTCACTCCTTCTAGTAAAATTAAAAATACTGATCTTTTTTTTGTCTGCACTTCCAGTCTTAGTAAGGTTTCCCCAGTTAATGCCAGGGATGTCCATGAGGGGATCATTTGGGGAGCCTGGTTCTGCTTCCCTCCCTGCCTGACCATGCTAAAAATTGACACCAGCATTACCAAACTGCTGGAGGCACCTTCCCATCACAGCAGCACAGCCGTGGGTTTACTGAATCAGGTCTGTTCAAATCCCTGCTGTCCCTCCTGCCCCCTGCTCCGGTCCTTTCCAAACCCTGCCAGTCCATTTCCCACCCAGCAGCAAGGATAAGAATCACCTGCAGGCAGAAAATCAGCTTGTTAAAGCCGTTTACATTTTCTCCTGAGAAACTTCAGAACACAGGAAAGAATCGACACCCAAACAGAGAGAAAAAGAGGAAGAAGATTTATATCTCCTATGCTGAGAGGATCAAAACCAGCCGTGATGTAATTTGTGATGGAGCCCACAATCCCCGTTTGATGTCTGCAGGAAGGAAAGAAGATGCTGAGAACTTTCTCAGCTCCCTGGACGTTATTTCCACATCCAGGGTCAAGAGGTGGTGGAAAGAAAAATAAAGTCCCACTGGGAAATAAGGAGCTGAAAGAGCCCTTCCCTTCCCTGAGGCTGCTGGGCAGGGGCAGAGCTGTGCCCAGGGGTGCTGGGATGGGTGATGGGCGTTGGGATGGGTGGAAACCCCAATCCCATTCCCACCTGTGCCAATGGCTGTGCAGCACCTGCACAGTGATGGAGCCTCCAAACAGCTCTGGAAGTTCACAGAGGGGTTTGGAAAAGCCAAATGTTGTGGCCACTGGTTGCCCTGAATGTCCCCAGTGTGTCCCCTCCCACCAAAGTGCATGATCCCACTGCGCCACTCACAGGGAATCCCTAAATTTAGACCCACCAGCTGTGAGAGGCACGTGAGGTATTGAAGGGGCGATAATTTTAGACAAAGCATAATTGTGAGATATATTTAATTGTGTTCCGTGCGGGGCTGAGCCATGTCAAGTATTTTCCATGGTTATTCCTGGGGACCTTGACGTGAATCAGCGGCGGCCATGGCAAAGTCTGTGGGATGAGGGAGAGGAGGCAAAGCTGAATTTTGCATCTCACCCCAGCTGGGGTTGGTGAGGGAAGCGCTCAGGCATCTGCTGGAGTGAGGGAAAGAAAAATCTGGGCTGGGTCCCAGGAGGGGATCCTGTCCATCAGCAGAGCAAGCTGTCCCAACTCCCTCCTCTTGTCCCCCTTCCTTCTTCTTTCCATCTTCTTGTGTTTCAGGAGGGAGAGGAGCAAGAGGAAGGGAAGGGGAATTTTGACTGATGATGAGGAAACGATTTGGTGTAACTCGAGCCAGTTTTTTGTCAAACACTCAGCACCCAGCATCGTTTTCCCCAGCCCAGGGAGGCTCGTCTTACCCTACTACCTGGAGGGTGTTTAACCTCCCTCCATCCCCCCAGCAGGTCAGAGTTTTCCAGACTTCCAAGGAAGAGGGGAATTCGTGGGTTTTGGCTTGTTCTGTTTTGTTGGTTTTTTTTTCATTTCTTTGTTTTCCAGCACCACTTGTGCCCTCTGCCTTGGGGCAGGCTGGAGAGGAGCTCCTGAGTCCAACGCGCCAGAAAGCAGCCACTCTGAGCAGGGAAAAAATCAAAAAAATGCCATTTTGGCTTTTGTGCTGAATTACCTTCAGCAGGGCACAAAAGGGGTAAAGAAGACCTGAGTATTTGTGCTCACAGGAGACCAAAGTGAAGAGAGAGGAAAAGGCTGGAAAGCCTTTGGATTGATGCAGCTCTAGAAATGGATTTAATGGAAGACAGGACAGAGGGGTCAGAGATCAGGAGCTGGTCCAGCTCACATGGGTCACAGGGTAGGAAAACTCCCTTTAATGTCTGAGAGGGACCAAACCTCAATTGTTGGCATCTCTCCTCTCCCTGTGACCCCTCCAGCTGAGCTCAGAGGTGTTTTATTTCCCCAGCATCTCCTCAATGACGGTGGCCAAGGGCAGAAGCTCTCCCAGCCCTGCTCTGGCCATGCACAGCCCTCCCTCCATGTTCCCAGAGCTGGATGGGGACAATCCTGGATGATCAAATCTCATCCAGGAAGGTCTGGGCACAAAGGTGAAGTAGCTCAGAGGAAGGACAGCAGGAAGGGAAGAGTCACTGCCAGCTCCTGAGTCACAGGTCTAGGCAAGATGTTTTTCTGCATCATGAATAACACCCCTGCCCTGGCTGACTAAAAAAGGATTAATTTTTTAAAACCCAACAGCATTTTATTGTTAACATCCCACCTGGGTGCCTCACGCTTGCGAATAAAATGAATTCAGGTTGGTTTCAGATTTATCTTTGAGTGGTTTCCCATCAGGTATTTCAGGGATAAAAAGTGGCCTGCGAAGAAAACAGAAGGTTTTTTTTATATGTTTATCATCAGATGGTTTCATGGACATGTTATTCTGAACCCACAGAATCTTACTGATTTCAGTTTTCATATCTGATGCCCATTTTGAATAAAAAATTTTGGAATTAGTCTGGGTTTTGTGGTGATTTGGGACAAAGAGAAGCACACAGCATCTGGTGAAGTTGTGTGAGTGTGTGGGTCCAGCCTGCCTGGGAGCAGTTGTGAGTGTGTTCTGCATATTGATCAGGGGTTATTTTAACACAATTACTCACTGCTAGTCAATTTAAAATGAATTATCCCAACAGCTTCCCTGCCACACATGGGATCACACGAAATGAGGAAGGGAGAGCCCACAGTTAATCATTCCAAAAGCTTCCTGGGTGTTTTACAAGGCACCAAAGGGAGGAAAGAAGGAGGAGGAAGGTGCCGTGGCTCAGCACCCAGCCAAGGAAAAGGTGCCAGGATCCAACCAGTGTCACCACCAGAAGGACAGGAGCCTGCCACGCCATCCAGCCAGTGTCCCTTGGTCACAGAAACCACTGGGAAGGGACAGAGCCCAGAGGATTTCGGACCTGAGCACGGCCAACATGCAGGGAAACTGAACCTGAATCCCTCCCGTTAATCCCACTGTGGAAAAAGGGAAAGCAGAGAGGGGCTGAGTGTGTCACTGGAGCAGAAGGAGGAAAGGGACAGCAGGGATGTCCTGGGCAATGCCCAGAGCTGCTCCCTGTCCCTGCAGGACTTGGGGAGTGCCAGCATTTCCAGGAAAGGCAGCGATTCCCAAAGCTCCTCATGCTCGGTGTCAAGGCACAGCACTGAAGGCTCTGCATTTCCCTCGTGCTGGAAAAATTCCTTCATTCCTGATCATTCCCAGTGAGCGGAGGCGCAGAAATTTGCCAACAGAGCTTTTTCCCCTCAGCTTTTGTGCAGAAGTTCTGATGTTGTTCCTGTTCTTGATCCCTCTCCTATGGCACCGAATTCCACTCTCCAGAGTGGGCTGTCACACCTAAAAAGCAAAAGCTTTTCTTGCCCTGTGGGCTACAAGGATTGGAGATATTGGATCCACATTTTCATGGTTCTCTGTGGATTTTCCTCTCGGAGGGAGGCTGTGACCGTGGGCATCAGGGGAGTCCAGCCCATCCCACAGATTTTGGCGTTCTCTTCCATCAGAGAGCCCTGAGGCTGCTTTTACATTCATTAACTAATTAAACTTCCCGTGCTGCCTGGGTGATGGACACAGGCAATCCACTCAATTTAAGCTGAAAAGGTTAATTTGTTCCTTGCACCCCACAGGTGCCCTCCATTCCTGCCCAGCTCCCAAATAACCTGGGACTGGGTTATTTGTGCTGGTGCCATTCCCTCGAATCTATCCCAGACCACACAGGGGAATCCAGTGAGCAACACCGAAAAAAACCCTCCTGCCTATATCCATCATCTCCTGCTTCCCCTCTTGCTTTTCTTAGCATCCAGAAGAAAGAAAGAAAATAAAAAAGAATTTAAAGGCAACCTGAAACCACTCCACGCTCCCAATGAGAAAATAAAAATGGATGTTGCAGGCTCATGTGTTCTATACGTTTCCAAATATTTCCATCTGCTCCTGAAATTTCCATGAGGAGTTGCCAAAAACCCTTACAGAATTGTTAACACGATGGTAAATTTAGATTCTTTTTATGGAGAGACGTTTCCCCACCCTCTTAAAAGTCTGGTATCAATTTGTCCTGTCCCTGATAAGCCAGAGGGATGGCTGGGTTTGCCCTTTTGCTCCCCGGGATGGGATCAGGGGACAGAGACAGCACCCCTGGGTGTTTTTCTGTGCTGCACCCTCACAGAAATCCCTTTTGAGGAAATTCTCATCCCCAGCTGCTCTCCACAGCCTTCACCCCATGGATTATTCTGTGGTTTGGAAGATCCCAAAGGAAACTCAGAGGCTGTTGTGGTGCCCTGCCCACCCACCACCCAAACCCTGATTAAAATCTTGGTGTTAATGAGAAGATTTCATGCTCAGACGAGCTCAGGGCAGGAGTGTGGGGTGGCAGGACATGGGGAATGGCTCCAGACTGCCAGAGAGGAGGGTTAGATGGGATTTTGGGCAGGAATTCCTGTCTGTGAGGGTGGGGATGCCCTGGCACTGACCAAAGCCACGCTGGACATTGGGGCTGGGATCACCCTGGGGTGGAGGAAGGTCTGGGTGGAACTGCGTGATTTTTAGGGTTCTTCCCAACCCAGGCAGCTCTGTGAGGGCAAATCCTCGCTCGGGGCGATAAAAACTCAACCAAAATCTTGGGATGAGGAGGAGAAAACCGGGAGAGGCCTCAGCATCCCCTGGGCACACACAGGGAAGGCTCCCATGTTCATTTACAGCTGAGGTGACACCTCCCTGAGGGAGCAGCCAGAGCTGTGTCACCAGTCTGGCTTGGCAGGGGTGGTTTGATCCAAATCCAGTGGGTTTTGCACCAAAACAGGACATTTCTGCAGTCAGACAGGGCCTTAGGGCACCCCTGTGTGTGCGGCCCTCAGGAGGGAGCAATGGCCGCGCTCGGGGCTGACCAGGCCGCGCTTGGGGACACTCAGAGCCAGCACAGCGAGTGCTCTGCCATCTCATTTTAAAGCATTTTATCCCATTTACCCCATTTAACAACAATCCTGCTCCCCCAGCAGGGCAAATGGGCTGTTTCCAGGGCAGGCCCTCAGGGCAGAGATTGAAGGTTCAGAACCCACACAAAAAGGGCAGAAAGGGCCGTTCCCTCCCCTGGGATGGTGTGAGGAACCCACAGAGCCTGAACCTTTCTTGTTCTGCACCTCAGGACAGGTCCCTGTGGTAAATCCTGCTCTGTCCGAGCTCCTGGGCAGCACCAGAGCCCTCAGTGCCCCTTTCCCTGCCCTCCTGGCACAGCTGCCCCATTTTCAGAAGCATTTCTCCACGTGGAAAAGGGATTTTTCCTCCCCTCCTGCATCCCCAGGCTGCTCCCCCTCCATCTCCCAAAATTCAAAACTCTGCCCCAGGGCTGACCAGCAAAACCCCAATGGAAAAACCCCTCAGAAATGCTTTTACTGATGGGTGAGCCCTGCTGGGGCACCCAGAGGTGCAGGATTGCCGCATGGGTGGATGTTATAAATGCACGTGGGGATGTTATAAATCACTTCATTAACCTGAGTTTTATTCTCTAATTTTCCTCGAGGAAGGAGGGTGAGCCTGGATTCCTGTTCCTGGGGGAACAACGTAAAAATAGATTTGGGGAAGGGGGATTAAAATGCCTCATTATGTGTTTTTCCACTTTCAGGGATGTGCTTCAGAGCTTTGACCATCTCCAAGATGATTCTTCCACTCAGATTCCAGGGGCTGGGGACAGGTTGGGAGGGTGACACGG
Organism: Malurus cyaneus samueli; assembly: GCA_009741485.1. Classification (NCBI taxonomy): domain Eukaryota; kingdom Metazoa; phylum Chordata; class Aves; order Passeriformes; family Maluridae; genus Malurus; species Malurus cyaneus. The sequence continues at coordinate 1,835,336 of CM019230.1, forward strand.
GACATCCACAGCAGCTGCTTGGATAAAAGAGCCCTTCCCACCGCCAGGAAACCCATCTGATCTCCTCCTGACCCCTTCCCTGCCGTGACACCGATCCCATTTCCCTCCCGATGGATTCCTTCTTCGAGAGCAGCCTCCTCTGCCTGCATCCCGGGGATTTCGGGCAGTGGAACCAACAGGAATAAATGTATTGCCACCTGCAGCCTGCTCGGGAAAGAGCTGCTGAAATCAGCCCTGCAGGCTGCTCTTCAACCTGCTGCTCCCAAATCCTTCGGTTATTCATGAGTGACAGGCAAAAACCCTCGTTTCATCCTTCTATAAGTTCATTTTTTTCCTAATTTTATAGCTTGATCCATGTCCAGAGATGCGAGCTCGGAGGAAACAGGGAAATTTGAATTTTCACGACGTTATTTACAACCCAGAGTGGTGGCATTCAAACCTTGGTGTGAAAAAGATTGGGTTAAAATCTTCCCTGATTTTAATGTTTTTGTGTATTTTGAGACCCAAACTTCCCTGTTTTCAGTGTTAAATTCACCCAGGGATCCACAGCAGCAGAGATGGGAGCGAGTGTGTTTATCCTGCCGTGTATTTTAAGTAATTTTATCTTTAAGAAATGCAATGTTATGAAATATTAACAGTTAAAGTAATAGTGGCTGTGCTCTTAGCCAGATATGCTTTGGTTTTTTTTTTTAAATATATGAGAGCTTAGAATTACATTAATGTTTACACTGCAGCTAAAGAGGCCTGCTTTTTTACCCCCATGACCATAACATACTTTACTCTCACCAAAGGTATCAAGCAGAGCACACAGCTTTTACAGCCTGGAGACGGGGTTACATTAGAAGCCTAAATTATCCTGGAAGAAATAAATCCAACTCCTCGACAGCCGAGCTGTTTAGCAAGGAGGCTGGATACCAGGCATGCCAAAACCTGCAGCTAGGGCACCGTCTACGCAGAGGTCTCTCCTATAACCATTTAACGCGGCTTGCTCAGATCTCCACTACAAACGCCGGGCAACATTTTGGTCGAGGGAACAGAGTCCAGAAGCAGGAGACAGCCCGAGGAGGCCCCGACCAACCCTCGAGATTCCGTTCGGGCTCCCTTCCCAGCCACACAGCAGCGCTCGACGTCCGGCCATCACTTCTCCGCGCCCCCTCGCTCCCATCAAACATCGNAAATATATGTAGGAAAAAAAAAATTGTATTTGCCTGAAGAACACGTCAAAACTTGAACAGATGGGAGCTTTTACCAAAAGGAGACTGTTTTGCTCAGACATCATTCCCTTTCCAAAACCTCAAGTGGAGTTTCATATCTTTCAGCAAATCTTGGAGTGGGATTATAAATTCAAAATAAAAATACAGAAATTTCCGATGTCGAGCTTATAAATGCCAGTTTACAACATTTTCTGGTGTCTTAATGAGAGCCATGTGACCCGAGTTATATATTCTAGGAAACAGCCAAAAGGCACGTATTCTTTTACAAGCCCTTTTTTAAATGTAGAGCACTGGTTTTTTAAATTTTAACACAAGAGGTTGTTATCCTTTTTTAATTAAAAAATTACTGGGTGATTTTTATTTATTTTTTTCCACTTGCAATATGCTGTGGGAGAGAACCAATCCTGTCTCCAGAGCCCCAGTGCAGTGCAGGGATGTTGATATTCCCCTGGCAGCTCCCAAAAGATCAGAGTTACCCATTTTCCATGCTGATATTCCTCTGGCAGCTCCCAAAATCTCAGATTCACCCGTTTTTTATGTTGATATTCCTCTCGCAGCTCCCAAAATCTCAGATTCACCCATTTTCCGTGTTGACATTCCCCTGGCAGCTCCTAAAAACTCAGAGTTACCAATTTTCCATACTAATATCACCCTGGCAGTTCCCAAAAATCCCCCATCTTCCCCCCCAGTTTTGCTTTGGTTGCGTGAGTGTAGTGCTGATGATGATTTTCAATTGCAGCATCATCATTAAATCATATTTATTTCACTTAAACCCTACAAAATGAGACAGTGACCATAATGGCACATAATGGTGTCAGAAGGGGAAGACTGGGGGCTATTCCTAAACCTTTCCAGCTGTAAATTGTCACTTTTGGTGTCACAGCAGAGCTGAGCTCTCTGCTCCTCACAGCTCAGCCCTGGTAATTGCCCCCAGCCCCATTCAGACATTCTCTGTCCGGCCCCATTGATGCTGTTCCTATTGAGTGCCCCATAATGGGTTGTAGCCTGCAGCCATCCTCATTCCCCATTTCCAGCTCAGGGAAAGCCCTGCAGATGAGGCCATGCACTAAAAGGGCTCAGGAGAGATGCAGAGATGTCCTTCAGTTGATGGATCCTTGCTGGGACTGACTGGTTCTGACTGGGATGGGGGTGATTTTCATCCCAGCAGCCACTTTGGGGCCGGGTTTGGGATTTGTGCTGAGCAGAGGGTTGATAACAGTGGGAAGTTTTTGGGTTTTTGTTATTGCTGAGCTGTCCTCACACAGAGTCAAGGCTTTTCTGTTCCTCACCCCTCCAGTGAAGAGGCTGGGAGGGCACAAGGAGCTGGGAGAAGGGACTCAGCCAGGACAGCTGACCCCAAGTGACCCCTGGGACATCCCAGGCCATCCAGTGGCAGGCTCAGTGGGTAAAGAGGGGACAGAAGAAGCAAGGGGAGGACATTTGGGGTGATTTGTCCTCCTTGCTGCGTGTCCTGGGGATGGCTGAGCCTCTGCCAGCCATGGGAAATGGGGAATTAATTTGTGTTCTGCTCTGCTTGCCCGTGTGGCTTTTGCTTTAATTATTAATCTTTGCCTCAGCCCAAGAGTTCTCTCACTTTTACCCCTCTGGGTCTCTCTCTGGTTCTCTGTGGGGCCGAGCTGCTGGAGCTGGGGTTAAACCACAACAGCTGGGAAGGAGCCACAGCTGGAATCTCTCCTGGCACCTGGAATCCTTAGGCGACCACGAGATCCACACGTGACCCTCAGACTGTCCATAGAAACCTTCGGTGGCCCCAATTTCACTGTTAAATATTTGCATGTTTCCAATTATAACCGAGCCCAGGAGATTCTGGGATGGGCCATGGATGGGTTCTGTGCTCCCCTTCAGCACTGCCCATGGGGCCAGAGGAGCTCTGGCTCTGCAAGGGTTAAACCCTGGGGGCTGGGAATGAATTAATCTCCCATCTCCATCCGATCTCAGGTGGATATTTGCTGTTTTTGTCTGCGGAGGTTTATTTTCCTGCAGACCGATTGGATGACTCGCGTTCCCAGAGATCAGAGAGTTCAGATGGCAGAGGATCCTCTTACCAGAAGATGAAAGCCAACATAATCAACTGCACAACTTCAAAACATGCAGCTTGTTCTGTTGGCCGTGCCTAAGTTTTCCCTGCAGAGAAGCTCGACAATGATTTGATATCAATCCAGTAACAATCCCTGGTTTCTAATAATAATTTGCACTTCAGTAGAAATGTCCGTGTGAGGCTCCGAGAACATTTAGCAGATGGTCATTAGCAAAGCTCCCCGGCTCTCCTGCGGGAAGAGATAACAATTATTAGCCTTGTTTTACAGAGGTGAGGCCCTGAAAGGTGAAATAACTCCCCTGATTTTCCCTGATGAGCCAGTGGCAACAGATCCATGAATGAAACCCAGGCATCCTGCTGAGATTACTCCACAAGCCCCAATATCCTTATCTTTTACAGGAAAACGTGGTCGGAGAGGTGAGCCTGGAAAGCAAAAAGCAAATGGCTCAAAGGCAGGATTCATGACACATTTCTGGAAATAAGGAATTAGGTCTGGGTCAATAAATAACTGGAAAACCAGGGGGACGCAATCCGAGAGGATGCGAAACGAGGATGGATGGAAAAGAAAGAAATAATGGAAGGGAGGGAGGGAAACAGAGCAGCTCTGACTTTTTATTTCCACTCTTGGTTTCAATCAGCGTTGTAAAATTAAAGGTTAGGCTCCGAGAGAGACAGAGACAGCTCCATCTGCTCCCGTGGGATACATCCAACGGGTGAGGCCTCGAATGGGAACTGCTGACGACAAAAACCCTCTGATGGTTTGTCACCTGCAGCCAGGCCAGCCATGGGGACATTGGCTGTGTTTGGTACCCCCCAGACCCTGCAGAGGGCAGGAAATGGGCTGGAGCTCTGGGAACAGAGCTGGAGCACTGGGATAAGCAACTGGAGCTCTGGGAACAAGGTGGATCCTTGGGAGCAGGACTGGAGCTCTGGGAACAAGCTGAGCTCTGGAAACAGGATTGGAGCGCTGGGATAAGCAGCTGGAGCTCTGGGAACAAGGCTGGAGCTCTGGGACAAGTTCGGAGCTCTGGGACAAGGCTGGATCTCTGGGAGCAAGGCTGGAGCTCTGAGAACAAGGCTGGAGCTCTGGGAACAAGGCTGGAGCTCTGGGAACAAGGCTGGAAATCTGGAAAAAGGACTGGAACTCTGGGAACAAGGCTGGAGCTCTGGGAACACCAGCTCTGCCCCAGGGCATCACCCACCAAACCAGAGCGGTGCTGGAGAGCCCTGCCGGCCCAACCTGGCTGGAGTGGCAAGGGCTGGAGCTCCGTGGCCTAAAACTAGCCCAAAACCCCCAATTTTAGCTCCCATTACCCTCGGTTTAGCCTTTCTCATCTGCAGGGCTGCCCTGCCCTGCCGAGGCACCGGCCGGTGCCCCACGCTGCCCGCACATCACACCGAGGGGAGCGCGGTGCCGTTTATGCAACAGCCAAGTGGAAGCCAAAGGAGTCGAGTTTAATCCCTCCAGTTAAGTCATCTAGATTCCTTCTCGCCACCAGCCATCTGATCTCAATCAGCAAATCTTGGCCTTCCTCTCCTGACCCGGCGGTGCTGAGGCCTGAAGTAATGTGCATGCAGAATGCTTCAGCAATGATTCCTCCAGGAGGGACCGCTCTGGTTGTTATTTCCCAAAAGCCCTCCAATATCAAAGGGGAAGGCAAACAACAAAAGGTGCCTCGGTAATGTTTGCCATCAATAATTTGTCAGCGTTCTGTAATGTTCCTCCGTTTATTTTCTGTACCTGTGGTTAATAGAAGCCTGTTGAGAGAGAGCTATTTATATGCATCCCTTAAAAGCAATCATTGGGTAATAAATGGGATGAGCTTTTAGTCTGAAGGGACTTGCAATTTGTCTGTTAGTAGGATTCAGCTAGTAAATGAAACAGAATTAAATATCTGTGTCTTTATCATCAGAGAACTGCATCACCTCTAATAGGTGCAGGGTATTGTTCAAAAATTTTGCAGTTTCTTCATAGATTATGAAGATTTATAGACTCACTGAATGGTTTGGGTTGGAAAGGACCTTAAAGATCATGCAGGGACACCTTCCACCATCCCAAAGTGCTCCAAGCCCCATCCAGCATGGCCTTGGAAACTTCCAGAGATCCACGAGCAGCCACAGCTTTTCTGGGCACTCTGTGCCAGGGCCTCCCCACCCTCCCAGGGAACTGATTCCGTTCCAATATCCCATCTCACCCTGCCCTCTGGCAGTTTGAAACCATTCCCACTTCTCTGATCGTGAATATATTGATTTCAGCTTCACTCCAAGCACTTCCAGCACCAGAACCAAAAGCATGCTGGAGTGGTAACACCAGGGAAATTTGGGAGAGCAGCCTGAAGAACCCCAACCATGAGCACACCCATGGATGCTCCTGTTGCAGGTGCCCCTCAGGGACACGAGAGCTCAGTGGAGCTGCTCAAAGGCAGCTGGTTGGTGTGAAAATTGGGATGGGGATTTTGGAATGCTTCCTGTGACATATTTGCATTTTAGGAGCCAATATCACAGCCCGTCCAGGAGGCTATCAAATGAGAGGAAAAAAAAAGATGAGGAAGGGCAGCTCTGCTCAGCCATGAGGAGCTTCCCTCAGCTTTCCCCACTCTTTTCCTCCCTTCCATGCGATGTTAGCTGGGATAATGCAGCAATGGCTTCACAACTGCATCCATGAAACAGGCAAGGGAGGCAGAGGGAACAGGATCTGCCATTTGGTCAGCCCCAATAATTGCATTACAAAGCTCAGCACGGTTTTCATTATTGTGCCGTGTTCAATCAGCCTCCATCCCAAAGGTGCACACGGATCTCAGGCTATTCCAGGCCTTGGCAGCCGCTCCGCTGTACTTGCTCTTTTTTATTTATTTTTATTTTTTTTTTCATCTTGGGGCTTTTAAAATTGATGGGAGGCTGAAGGCAAGAGCTGATGCATTGTAGATGACAACAAAAGAGGCTCCATAAAATTGCTTTTGGCATCTCGTGTGCGTTCCGTCTACATCTTATAAATTACTGCTGCATTACTGCGATAAAAATAGGTTTGTATTTGGAATTGATTACAGTGAGATAAAGCCCTAATAAAAAATCATAAAAAAAAGCACTGATGCATAAATATTCTGAGCATACAGGGGTAATTTGATTTGATAAAATAAAAGTATGGCTCTTAATTTCTTCCTTTTAAACAGAACACACACGCACACGCGGTGCGGGGAGAACTTCAGCAGCTGTTTGGTTTAGGATTCTCAGAAATGGGTCTGTGCCTCTCGCAGCTCTTCCCTTCAGACATTTTTATGGCAATCTCTCCATCACAGCATTCCCGCTGCAGGGTAACATTCCTGCTGCAATCCCGAAGCGTTCAGCCCAGGTTTCTCTGCTTTTTCCAGGTGATGAACGTTGATTCCTTACCTGTGCCCCTCCAATCTCTTCTATTAACCAGGCTGTTTCTCTGCAGTTCATCGTGCAGCACATCAGCTCTGCAGCCAGTGCTTTCACCTTGCCTGGGACTGCAGGATCAGCAGAGGGAGCTGGGATATTGTTTTCAGCAATACTGATCGAAATGGGAGGATAATTGTATTTACACGAGGAGCAGGCAAGTGGCGATTCGAGTTTCAGCCTGACCCAGCTCAGCACACTGCTCCAGCAAAACGCTTTGGCTCAGACTGTAATTCAGGGTGGACACTGGCCTTGTATCAGGACAAAAGCACGGCCTGAGGGTCACTTTTTAAAGAAAGGTGACTGTGCTTCAGTGCAGAGAACAGCGATGGGGCTGGCAGGACAATCCAGGACCTGGGCACACACAGAGCAAAGCTCCACATCTGTTCTGCAGCCCAACAGCTGCACCCAACCCCTTCGGTTGGTTCCACGTGGTCAGGAGGTGCTGAACCTCCCACCCCAACACAGCCCAGCCCCAGGAGCTGAACCCCAAAATGATGCTGGGCACGGGGCTGTGTGCCCTGGAGCCCCTGGAAAAGCTGTTTTTTGGGAGGGTGGGGGGCAGGAAGCCGCCGCTCCCGTCCCTGCAGTGCAGCCTTTGATGTGGGCTGGACGGGATGTGGCTGCGCCTGCTCCCGCCAGCCCGAGCAGGGAGAGGAAAACCAGCGGCAGCAGGGCTGATAATTATCCCTGCCGAGCAGCCTGAGCATTCCTGGGTTTTCAGCAGTGGCTGATAAGCTCGAAGGGGTAAGATGATCCCCAAAAACCTCCCATAGGAATGTCCAAACCAGCCCAAAGCATGTCCCAACACCGTTCGCAGCCCTTCCACTGAGGGAAACACAGGTAGGCCGAGAGCACGTTACTTTTAAATTTCATTTATTTATTTCTGTGTACATTTTCCGTAATTTGACCGACATACCATCGCTATAAAGATGCCCTGCTCTTTGAATATTTCCATCCAAGACCACTCATTTCAAGTGTGGTTACGAAAAGTCACGGCAAACATATGACTGGAAAGAGGTGGTTGGTTTCTGACTTCCAGGCGGTCGTTTGAAGCGTTTCAGAGATGCACACGATACTCAGCAGAACACACGCACGCACGGGGCCGGGTTACACGCACGCACACGCACGCACACACATCTGGAAAACGGTTACAGTGGTTGAAGTTTCCAAAAAGGTGTTCTGTCCCCTCTGGAAGCAGCAGTGAAAAACCTCGGGGTGTCCTGAGAAATAAAACTGAAGCGCGGTAAAGAGGATGAACTCGTTCCATCAGCACGGTTTGGGATCGGTTTGGGGTATTTTTTTTTTCGAGTCAAAAGTGTTTTCCCAATCTGATTTAAGTGGAGAGGGTGGGGAGGAAGATCTGTGGCAGTGGAAGTTAAAGAATACCAGTTCAGCATGGATCCTAAAAGCACTAAAACAACGTCAAGTGAAAGTTTCCCAAACGTTACACACACGGTCCTGCTGTCCCCTCCTGCTGCTGCTCCTCTCCAGACCCCCCGGAGCAGCACTGAGAGTGGAACACAGACTGAGGAAGGGGGTGGGCAGCTGTGCAGGTGGGCAGCCAGGTGACCCCAGAAGGGCTCTGGAGCACAGGCAGAGCCCAGGAACTCGGCAGCACCCGGCTGATGGAGCCTGGCAGTGTCTGTGCCCAGCTCAGGGCACCCAGCCTGGCACAGGGCAGCTCCAGACCCTGGGCAAAACCCACAGGGACCTTCTCCATCATTGCCACATCACACAGGTCTCAGCCCCTCTTTCATTTCCAGTCTCACTCTCCTGCTCTGTCTGGCCAATTCACCCTCCTCAAGGCTGTGATTTGGGGTCCTGCCTTAGGATGGGGCAGTTTTGATCCTCGCAAGGAAAGAGTTTCCTCGACAACATCGAAAATCACGCCCATTGTGCTGCCCTGCCTTTAATCCAACACCACCCTTGCCTCTGCTGCCACTGGCTGCACCCCAGTGCTCTCGGAGGGGCTGGAGCTGCCCCGTGCCCGGGCTGTGACAGGGGTTGTGTGAGGTGACGGCTGCGAGCAGCACAGAGCCCCGCGGAGGAAACGGGCCAGCAAAGCCTCAGACAACACAAACAAACACCAAGCAATTAAAAGAAGGATGGGAGATGTGGTCTGATGTACTCCTGCCAAGAAATAAATATTTTACGTTGCCTTTTTTATTTTTTTGTAAAAGCACTTGCATTGTGTGTTTTTTTTTTAAATCTCCCAAAATGGTCGAGTTACTCCCTGCACCCCACCAAGCACGACACGTGCTCTCACACACACACACACACACACACACACACCACACACACTCCCTAATGCACATAATTCCAGCTCTGCAGAGCTACTGGATTTACTTCGAGACAAGTTCCTTGTGCATTTGGACAATTTACTTCGAGACAAGTTATTTGCAAGAAGGCAAAGTTCATGCATGGCTTTGACAGCTCCACTTTCTCATAAATGGTTTTGGAGAAGCAGAAAGCAGACGAGGGCCAAAGCTCCACTTAAAGTTCACCTCGGATGCCTGAAAAGCATTTATACCCACATCCTTCTGAGGTCCCTGCTTTATGAACTCCTAATCAATTCCACATTCCGCTACCCAGCGTCTCTTATACATTGGGGGAAGGAAAAACAAACCAGGAAAGCGGCGTGAGCTGTCTGGAGGCGGCTGCAGCACAGCGGCCAGGCTGCCCAGGGCAGGGCTTGAATCACCATCCCTGCAGGGCTTTAAAAGAGGCCAGAATGTGGCACTTGGGGACACGGCTTACTGGTGGCCTTGGCAGTGCTGGGGGAGGCTCAGACTTGATGATCTGGAAGGTCTTTTCCACCCTGGATGACTCTGTGCGTCTCTGATTTCATTTTTCTTTATCAGAAAGGCTGGGAAGGCTCTTGAAGCCTCTTTCCAAGAGTGGAAAAGGAACAAAAAGAACAAAACCTGATGGGTTTTGAGCCCCCAGTCCTGATTCTCTCCCACACTGATGGGATTTCCTTCAACATCTCCTGCAGAGCAAGAAGTTGCTCACGAACTGCTCCATCCTTTCTGCAGGACACGTGTCCTGTGTCCCCAAAGGTGACATGGGCAGGGCGTGCCTGGCTGTCCCCAGCCCTGCCTTGGGCCAATCCTGACCATCCCAGTGACTCCACAGAAATCTGACAGAGAGAAGCCTGGCACGAGCCAAGTTTGTCACCAAACAGATTGCAATTTTCAGTTTTTAATCTTCTGTTTCCACAGAATTCAGGGTGATGTTAATGATGTGACACAGAGCATTTTATCTCTATTTTAGCTAAGCTGAACCCTGGCGCTGCTCAATCCCCTCTCAAAGGAACAACTAAAACCCAGCTGGTGCTTCTCCTACTAAAAACCTTAAAAGTGAGCAGCTTTCTTCAAAAGCCTCCAAGATGTTTAAAGAAATTTTTTTTAAAAATACCATTAAAAAAAAAATCCTTCTCCCCATCCCTAAGTCTAGATCAAACCAGGACACTAAANAAGAAATTTTTTTTAAAAATACCATTAAAAAAAAAATCCTTCTCCCCATCCCTAAGTCTAGATCAAACCAGGACACTAAAAAAAATAAATCTAAATTGCTCTAAATATAATTTAAAATCGTAATTAGTTGTTTACTGCCATGCCAGCTGTTAGGAGATACTACAGGGATTATTCCACATGGCTGGGAGACACCTTCAGCACCTCTTGGAGAGTACCAGAAAGGGATAAATAATAAATAAGAAGAACATCAGAAAGAATAATCAGCCTTCTACGTGGATGGAAAAGCAGAGACTTTCACAGTTATAAAACAAATGGTGTTACTGCAAAAAAATCCTAAAAATAAGGTAAAATAAGGACTTGAATTACAGCAGGTTGGAAAGTCCTCCTTCCTGACATGTTCAGATGTTTATCTGTGCCCTCTTCAACACCAGAGACCACTGGGAACTGGGTACTTTTCCATTTTTTTCTCATATTTTGGCAGGTTTTGTTTTTTTTCTTCTAGCCAAAATGATGTAGAAATATCCTTGGTACAGATTTCCCACCATCTCCAGAAAAAAGCAGATTTCACACCTTCAGACAGAAAGTGTAGAAATCCCATCTACTGATGTCAAACATGGATCTTTGCTACTCAAACTGTAATTCCTTAAATTGAAAATTTTGGACAATTTTAGAGAGTTTAATTTTTTTTTTCTATGAGAAATGCCAAATTTTACTCCAACACATTTCCAGCTTACGAGAAGCTACATTTAGCAGCTTCCCCTCGTCGTATTGCTATTAAAAAATGCAGAATTCCAGCTATTTTGCATGTTGTGACTATTTCCAGCAGCCCCTGGCACGGGGACAGCTCTCACCAAGCACAAACCACTCGATTCACCAAAATAAAAACGCTGGTCGAGCCCTGGAAATTTGCTTTACACTTGGATTTTAAAGGGAATATTTGGAGCCAAATCCTGGGATTGGGGATGTTTTATTTTGTTGTATTTTGAGCCCAAATCTGCCCCCCAGAAGGCACAGACTGTGCTGGAGGTGTTTAGGGAGGATTCGGGACTAAATTTGGGTTAAATGGGATGGAGAGCTCTGCAGCTGTACCTGGATTTGGGAAAATCTGATCCTGGCTCAGCAGCTCGGACAGAGACGGGGATTTCTCTTCAAAAACACCTTTTTTTGGGCTCTTACAAGGCATTTGATCCACATCTCCTCACTCTGCTGTGCAAATCAAGGACACCTGGCCCTTCCTGACTTTTCACAGTATCCTGAAAAAAACCCCACACAACTGAGCTGGGAATGCTGAAGGCTTTTGGGACACTCCGAGATGGCTGAATGTTCTGTCCTAGAGGGGAAAATATCCAGATGTGGCAGATCCCAACACCTCCATCACACAATTCCTGGGGAAACTGTGAGGTTTTGGAGGTCATGGATACTCCAAGCTGCTTTTCCACCCAGACATTGGCCCCACTCACTGGAACATTTATCTCTATCCACACCACGGTCTGCTCTCTATTTTCTCAAAAAGAATCATTATCTAGAGGTAAAACCAGACTGAATTAAACCCTGAGCTGGCCTGAATTACTCCTGGAAGATAAAGCAAACGACAGCTTTCCTGATCGGGTCGGGAATACTCGGGGTGTGTTTAGTCTTGATTCAAAAATTACTCTTTCCTGGATTTAGCTAAGCCCAGAAGCGAAAGTAACAGCTCCAAACACCCTGAAATAAAACTTCTAGGAAGGGTTTTCAGGTCTGGCTAAAACCAGACAGCTTTGGAAATGGCTGGAGGATGTCTGATGGTTTGAGATTTCCATCGGCACTTCCAGAGCCTCGCGGGTGCTTCCAAGCTTTTCCCGGCTCATCCCCGTGCTGGACCCCAACCCCTCCTTCATGGAAAACCAGGAGCCTCCTGAGGGAGGGGTTGTGGCCCTGCCTGAGCCTGGCTGTGGGATTAAGGAGCAGGAATTGGAGAGCACAGGCAGCTCCTTCCTCTCCCAAAGCTGCATGAGGACCCTTTCACCTTCCCACCCGGAATAAAGGCTGCTGGTAAAACCCCAGGCATTCAAATAAAACCACAAAGGGCATGTCAGGCGTCCATGGAGGGGTCTCAGCCATGCCAGGGGTGCCCTAAAGGAGCCCCATCACCACACCCTGCAGCTCCCAGTGGCACGGCACTGCTGGTTGTGTGGGTTCCTGGGGAATTCCTCCTGCTGGTGGCCTGTCCATTGGATATTTCCAGCTTTAAGCTGCTTAGAGACCATCTTGAGATGTTTCCCCTCTTCTCTCCCAGCTCCAGAGGCCTCTCCCAGGCTTTTCCCATCGTTAAAGCAGCGCTGCACGAGGCCGTGCTGAACCAACCTGCCTCGGGTCACTTCCTGGTTTTTTTTGGATTTAGATTTTGCTCCTCTTGCTGGAACTGGGGATGCAGCAGCAACCTGGGACCCACTGCCCACCCATCTGGACCTGAAGGATTCCGTGGGGAAGGAGAGCAGCCAGGCTGTGCCCTGCAAGGACCTGTGGCCGGGTCCTGCCCTCTCTCTCTGCTCCAGAGCCTCCCTGGCATGGTGGACTGGCACCTGCTGCCTCCAAAGGACTCATTTTGTCCCTGAGCCATTAAATCCATCCTTAAAGTCTCCTGCTCTCTTGGAGCTCTCATCATTCACACAGCAATGGACCTTTGAGCGTGGAGCACAGGCACCACCAGCTCCTGGCTGTGTTTATCCATCTGCAAACACCTCAGAATGGAGATGCAGCTTTTTCTGGCCCTCTTTATGAGCAAAATCTGCTGTTTTTATGGAGTGGGGTTGTGTGAAGGAGCAGAGTCCTTTCAACCTCCAACACAGCCCGGGGGGAATCTCCCAGCTCTGCAGAGCACAGGGCAAATTTCACATTCTCCATCTGCTCCAGGAAAGGCCGAGCTGAAATATTAATGAGGAGACCTGATCCCTTCTCACCAGAAACAATCTGGGTTTTACAGCCCAGGCAGAGGCCAGAGGAGCAGACAAAGCTCTGGGATTCATCCTCTGCTGCTGCTTAAGGGCTTTCAAGGAAACCAGAAACTGGGGGGAGGACACTGAGTGTCCAACACATTGTGGACATTTCTGTGTTCTGTCCACCCTTCAGCTCCCCCAGGCTCAGCCCCATCACTCCTCAGAGCATGTCCAGAGCACAGAGACTCCTCTCAAATCAACACCCATCATTTGGCAATAAAGATTAATGAGCAAAACTCGCCATTTTATGCCTAATCCGCGGGGATTTACGGTCATTAATCTTTATTAGTGCGTAATAAGTGTTTAGACATAAAGGACAGATTCTCAGCTGGACAGAACTGGCCTCGTTCCAGCCAAGCCAGTGGAGCAATGCCAATTTACACCCTCGGTGACCCCAGCTCCAAATGAGACCCATCCCATCTGCAGCAATCACAGCACTGACAGTATTTCCCCACCATCAGGGCCACTGAAATAAAAGCAGCTGTTTGTCTTCCCCTGCATCCCAAAAAGAGAGCTGCATGAGGCCAGGAAGCTCGACAATAGATGTGTCAATAAACACGAGGAAATTCGGTGAAAAAGCAGCAGCAACAAAAGGAACCCCAAGGAGCAGGGAAGGGGATGAATTTTGAGGCAAGACTGAAAGATCTGGCTTGGCAGCAGCGTGGCTTAGAGAAGCAGAGATCTTTGGCGTGGGAAGAGTGAAAGCACCAAGACAGGTTCCCAGAGTTCATCAGAGATGAACAAGATGGAAGAGGAGGGAAAAAAACAGAGCATCTTGGTTTTTCTGAGAGGAGTTTGGGGATTGTTTTTAATAAAAAAGGGGAGCTGGTGGGAACCTTGTCTGAATTCCACCAGAGCAGCCACCAAAGCGATTCTGCCTTGGCCAAGCAGGATTTCCTCAAGCCCTCAGCCTCGGGCAGCCCCTTCCACCAGCCCTGACCAACAGGGAGATCAACTGCACATCTTTTTATGGAGCTTTTTCCCAGTAGGGATCCACCTCCGTCACACATTTCCTCCAGAAACGATGTTCCACCTCTGTAACAAGGCAGAGCTGCCTCTCTGTCAGCAGCAAACTCAACAGAAATACAGTACAGAGATATCTGTGTCAAGGTCTGTCCACCTGGAAAAGCTCCAGGGAGCGTGGGCATTGCACCCAGTGCAGCAGCATCAACCTGGTGCTCAAAAACAGCGACCAGAAAATGCCCTCTGGCTCCTCTTTCAGATTTAAGGGAACACTGGGCTCTTGAGGACCCAGGAAACATTTTTTCTGCCAGAGATACTTCAGAGCTCCAGCAATGACAAGGCCTGCAGCATCATGGAGAAGGTAAAAGCATCAGGAGCTGTGTGGTGGGGGAAGAAGAGGATGGAAAAACCACTTGGGGATCCCTGGGATAGGCTGTGCCTCTTGATAATCTGTGATAAATCCATCCACAGCCAGTCCAGGTCACAGCTCAGCTCCCAGCAGCTTTGCTTCTTCTCTGCTCCCTGGTTTGGGGTTTTCTTCCCCATGTTTATGGCATTTGAGACCTGCTTCTCTAAAAATTCCAGTTGGGGGCAAGCCCCCAGGCTGCCACAGCCCCGTGCTGTGCGAACACAAAAACCTTTGTGAAGAACATCTCTGAGCCCTGACCCCTCGAGGAGGCCAGGCTGTCAGGGAAGGTTCAAATCCCAGAACTGGGTCTGTCCCAGCCAAGGCTGTGCTGATCTGAGCAGAGAGTAAAGGCTTCTTTAATCTTCACCGAGATCACAAAGGGCAGGGAGAAGAGCCTGGCTTTGATCTGGCAGGATTTGAAGCACCCAGCAGTCCCTGGCTCTCCTCCCTGAGCTGAGCCCACCAAGCTCAGGCTTTTCTCTAAGATAAACTCCCGGGTCAGACAAAGCCCCACAGCTCCCCTCACTCACTTTCCATCCTCATGCTCAGCCCACTCCTCAGTCACCCTGGGCTGGCACAAACGACTTTGGAAGCACCAAAGTCATGCAGAAGGAGCAGGGAGGGCACTGATTGGTTTCGTGCCCCACTGTAATGTCATTAAAACCAAAAGGATGACATGGCCTGAGCACTGCAGGAGCATCAAAGCATCACAGCAAGCCCTGAGTGCAGGCATGGAGGAACCCTGTTAGAAATTACTCGCTGCAGACAACGCTGCCATTAATTCCCTACTGAGAAAACACTGGTGACATTAATATCTGCCATTAATACTGACCCTTGACAGAGGCTCATCAATCCAACCTGCCAATTACAATGGCACTGAAATAAAGGTGCTCTGAGGTCAAGGAGACGCGGCGTCCAAACGAGACTTACATTGCAGGGGAAAAGTGGAGAAAACAATCTCGAACCAAAGCATCAGATCCATATGCAGGAAAACCAAAGGGTGGTTTTAAATGTCATGTTTTTCAAAGGGAGGATTGATACTGGAACCAAGTCTATAAACGGGCTGGCTGGACTTGCAGCTGCAGCTGAGGACAATCAATCAAAACAGTGACTCTGAGAAAGTGAGAGAGAGAAAACACACACACTACATACACACCACACACACCCCATGGAATATGAGAGGGCAGATCATGAGCCGTGCGAGGCCTCTTAAAATTACGCTGTCAACTAAAACATCCTCGTGTTTCAGCCACCACGAAATGTAACCTGAAAGGTTCCCCTCGGCACCGAGCGGGATGTGGAGCTGATCCTTCACCGAGGGATGGGCAAGGGGCACCTCCTCCCCAAAGCCTGCACGACCCCTGAATCCCACCCTGAGTCCTGCGAGCCCTCTCTGAGCCCCCTGCCCTGCAGCTGAGGGCACGAGGATCGATAAATCCCGGGAGAAAAGCTCTCCTGGCTCTGTCAGTGCCAGCCCCAGGGCAGAGCTGCACCACTGCAGGGCTCACAGCCACCCCCGTGGTGGCAGTGACAGTGACAGTGAGTGACAGCCCAGGCACTGGCGGTGTCTTTGTGCGCCTCTCTGCAGTGTTGGCACATCCCCAGCACCGGGGGTGCCACCACTGCACAGCCCCTGCTCTCAACACTGCCCTCCCCATTTGGGATCATTCCCCAAAACCCACTCAGAGCACTCCAACCTGCACCAGCACAGCCTGGAGCCACCAAAGTGGCACTGCAAGGCTGCAGAGTGACATCCTGCACAAGGGCAGCGTGGCACAGCAGGGCTGGGTGACATTCTGCAGTTTGGTATTGCAGGGCAAGGGGTGTTCCTGTGGGATCCGATCCCAAGGGACTGTGATGTCCAGAACCCAACCCCGAGGAACAGGGATGTCCAGAATCCAGCCCCAAAGGACAGGGATGTCCAGGATCCGGCCCCAAAGGACAGGGATGTCCAGGATCCGGCCCCAAAGGACAGGGATGTCCAGGATCCGGCCCCAAAGGACAAGGATGCCCAGGATCCCACCTCAAGGGACAGGGATGTCCAGGATCTGACCTGAGGGGCCGTGCTGAAGCCATGGTGGGGATGGGAAGCGCCTGCAGCGGCACGAGGCACTTGTGCAGCCTCCAGGGCAGGGAATGCACAGGCAGACCCCTCTGCAGGGCTGGGGGAAGGCAAAGGCAAAGCAGCTCAGGGCCGGGCAGGAGCGGCTCAGGGCAGTGCCCCTGTGGAGGCAGCAGCCCAGGGCACAATGCCCCAGCTCCAGGCAGTGACCTGACCCCATGGCAGTGCCATCTCCAGCCCCTCTCTCCCAGCTCCCCAGTCCCTTCTGCTGTCCCTGGCATGCAACCTGGCCCCAGGAGCCAGTCAGCAGCACCGAGCTCTGGGCAGGGGGGCTGTAGTGTCCCTGCATGGTGCCCATGGCAGAGCCCAGCCCTCCTGGCTGCCTGCAGTGTCCCAGCTGGAGTGGCCACAGCCCAACCCCTGTGCCAGCACAGCTCCTGGGCGCACTGGCACTGCCAAACTCTGCGGGCAAGCATGGAGAGATCGCTGCCAGCACAGTGCCAAAGCCCTGAATCCATCACTGAAACGTCCCACTGTGCACAGCAGTGGTGCCTGTGCCCCTGTGATCCTGTCTCACCCCAACAGGAGCTCCCTCTGAGGCCCAAAGCAGCTCATCCCCAGCCCAAGGGAGCCTTGGGCACTGCAATGCTGCTGGGCAGGTGGGCACTGACCAGGGCTGCCTCCTCCTCCTCATCTTTGTGCAACTCCTCCAACAGCCTCATCCCCCTGGAATGTGTCCCAGACCATCACAGCGATCCCCAGGGCTCTGCAGAGCAGGACACAGGGACAGGGATGTCCCAGGGGTGTGCCAGGGCTGTCCCAGGCTGTCCCAGGATGTCCCAGATTGTCCCAGGCTGTCCCAGGGCTGTGCCAGGATGTCCATGGGGTCCCAGGGGTGTCCCAGGGGTGTCCCAGGGGTGTCCCACCCAGCGGTGTCCGAAGAGGTGACCCCAGTGGGCAGCAGGGCTCCCTCCCTGGCACAGGGGCACCTGCAGAGCTGCAGGCCTTCCTGATCAATTCCTTTCATGCACATTAAATAAATCCCACAACAGAGACTCTTCTCCTCTTCTCTCTCCTCTCCTCAGACCCTTTTCCCCAGCAAAGCCCTGCGAGTGCTGCTGGCTGCGGCCTCACTTTGCATCATCATCATCATCATCATCATCGTCACCACGCACTCATCCTCATATAAAACAGAAATCTATTCCATCGAGCACTTAACATAAATATTAAAATAATGGAAGGGACAAAATATAAATCTACATACAACTTCATGACTACCATAGCACCTATTACCATGACAAAGCAAATTCTGGTTCAGGGGGAAGGGAAGGGGGATGAGGAGCGAGTTAGGAAGAGGAACTTCGACTCTCATTAAATATGTAAATCACTCTTTCAAAATTTTTTTTGTTATTGTTGTTGTTGTCATCGTTTTGTTTTTGCTTTAAGGTTACCAACCTCATTAAAATTCATTCCACTAACCAGCTCGTTCTATGTCACTATGGATACCAAAGAACCCTTTAAAAAAAAAAAACAAAAAAAAAAACTCGGGCGAGGCGGGAGGTGGGGTTTGTCAGAATCAAAACGAAACGGAACAAAACGACGGCGACTTTCTGTTGGTGCTTCCATGACAGGTCCTGCCACGCGCCCCTCCCCTGCACCCACCAGTCCACAGAAGGGCAATTCTTTCCCAAGTCCAGTTCTCAGTCTCCCAGGATGAGCTTGACAAAAGAGGCGACGTCTGTCTCTTTGGATTCGTGCAGGGTGAAGAAAGGATGTTGCTGGGAAAGGAAAGAGAGAAAAAGAAAAAATGGCTGAGTTTATTATAATTCACCAGGCTGGAGCAAAAAGCTTTTCAGACAATCCTCCAGCCAAGGAAGGAGGTTTGGGTGTATTAACAAATGACCAATATTACCCTGTTGTCACACCCCAGTGAAGTGACACCCAAGGCAGAGCTGCCACAGCCCAAAAGGAGCCCAGGGGTGGCAGAAGGAGCCCAGGGGTGGCAGCAGGAGCCCCAAACCTGAGGCTGGCACTGCCCCTGTGCCAGGCCCGGTGTGCAATCCCACAGCAGCTCCACATCCCCTTCACCTGGGGAAATGGGTTTTTACACAGAATTAAACACCCCTATCAGCTTTCCCTGATGCTCAAGATAGCACAGAGTCACATTTTCCATGAGAAACCTCAATTCCACAGGAAAGCAAAGGAGCAGCCTTGGTCTGAACGACCGAGTCCAAGCCGGGACCGCAACTTAATGCCGTAAGAGAGAGGAAAAAACCCCAACAAAACAGAAACCCTGAGCCACAGGACCTCACAACATCCATGGCAGCCATAAAATACCACAGCATTGAGATACTGCCGAGGGCTGATCCAAGAACCTAATTCAATAGAAATGCACTCCCCTGCCAACGGGTGTCAATGCTGCAGCAGACAGAGCTGCCTCGGTGAAACCTTTTTTGATAAAAGGCCACTTGGCAAAGTTTGGAAATTTGTTTAAAATATAGCGATGGTTATTCAATAATACAACACACACAAAAAAAAAAATTTGGGGAAAAAAGCCATAAATCTCAGGCCTCCCTTTGTTTGAAATCAGTTTTGGGGCAAGCTGTGTGTCAATCAGTCTATTATAGTTTATGTAAATATATTATTATATTATTATATGTAGTTTAATTGCATTACAGGCCCAGCACCAAATGCCAGGGGAATTATTCACTGCTCACAACCAGGGTCATGGATTTCCAGGTAAAAAGCAGCTTAAACCCTGGCACCTTCTCCCCTTGGAGCAGAAAGCACGAGTGGTGATGGATCAGAGCCTCTGATGGCATAAAGCACATCCCAAAAATTGTGGGGTAGGGAATAGCAGTGCCTGAGGAAATCCTGCAGCGATTTCCACCCTTAATCCAGGTGATCTTGCCACTGAGACTGGACAGTGCTGGGATTTTCTCCCTTGATCTGGCTGGAAAAGGACCTGGCTGAGATTTCAAAGAGCAGCTCTGCTTTGCAGTCACCCTCCCAGGACTCTGAAGTGCCACAATTCTCCCACCTGCTACGAAAACAGAGATGCTGAGCACCCCAAATCACTGTCACTGTTGGAATTTCTGCCTTCAGCACCCCATTTCAGCTCTGAACTAACCACTGCTCCATGCAGCCACACTCACCATAAGCTCTGGGTATGTTGGCCGTTCTTTGGAATTCTTCTTCAAGCTTTAACGGGAGGAAAAAGGGAAAAATTAGAATTTACATTCTGTATGCAATTGAAACAAGGCCATCAAATCACACCAAAGACTCTGTGGAATAAGTTCAGCTCTCCATCTGAGCTGAGGAAACAATTTAAACCTTGAGGACAGTGACAGCCAACAGCGCTGGGTACCAGAGCTCCAGGCCCACCAGGAGATCTGGAGCCACCAAAACCATCACTTCCAGCACTGCCTGCTGCTGGGGGCCAGGAAAAACTGAGAATTTGGGTGCTCAGAGACTCAGGGAACAGCTCCAGCCTGCCAGCTGTGCCTGGGAGCAGTGACTGCACACAGAGCACGTGTACGACTGTTTGTTTATCACCGCGCCGTTATCAGCGGGGACGCTTCCATGGGACATCCTTTTTTTCTCCTCTCCTACAACAGATGGCCCTGGAGGGTTGGAGCTGGAAGTTATTTCGGTTTCCCTCCAGCAGAAAATAGCTTTTAAAAAGACAGGACGTAATCTCTGCTGGCTTCCTGGCAGTGTATTTAGGGGAAAGACGCTTGGAGCGACTTGAAAAGATCTTCGCACACGTACGCGGCGGTGGCGGGGAAAAGGTGTCACACTGAGCAAAACAAAAGTGAGAAGCTCTGCAGGGATTTGCTGGAGGCTGGAGGAAGCAGGGGACACACACACTGAATGGATATTTCCTGGTGTGTGAGGAGGGCTCGTGCTCGGTGTGGTGTTGTGAATGAACAGAGGAACCCGTACGTGCCAGCAGTGCTGGAGCCAAGGTGAGAGATGTGTCACATCCTCCAGTGGCCCCAGCCCCGAGGACAAGGTGGATCTGAAGGTTGGCTCGTCCAGATTTGGTGTAACTCTCTTAATTTAGATCCTCTGCACAAAAATATTCATTGCCGGGTTGCTAATAGCAGGAAATCTGGTGATAAGTTACCGAAATCAATGTCACTTTTCAGGAATGAAGAGTCATATTGGGGTGTGATCCTGACTCAGATATCCCAGGAACCTTCCTGCAGTGGGTACAGGTGATGAGACCTCACTGTCCTGGCAGATGGACAAACACAGAGCTAAGCCAGGCTCAACACAGAGTGGCCGTGATATGGTTCGGAGTCACAAAAAACTCCCAGAGCCAACAACACAAAACTGGTGCAAAGTTCACCATTCTGAGTCCAGGAGGGATCTTGTGACCCTGAAAGAGAGGATCTGCAAAGACAGGGATGGCCAGGTGGTGCTCAAAGTGGCCGTGGATGTAACTCCCAAAGCAGCCTTGAGCTGCAAAACACAGGGCTTGGAAAAGCAAATTCCTCAGCGAGGAACAGCCTGCCTGGCACAACCAACAGCTTGGAAATTCCAGAGCCAGCAGCCCTGTTTGGAGGAACAGCAGCTGCTCCCAAACCTCAGCGTGGGCCTTGCAAAAACGGGGGGCATCTCATCGGAGGGTTTTTCTGAGGAACCTCCCACCCCTGGCAGCCCCAGGGCACGGCAGGTATTCCCCAGCGTGGGTCAGGAGAGGAGCAGCTGGAGCCCAGGGACATGAAAACACATTTGAGCAAGGCTCTGAGGAATCTGAACGTGGGTACTGCGAGTCCCGGGGCAGGAGCAGCCGATAATCCCGTCCTGGGGCATGGGATCGGGGATGGGCTCACATTTCTCTGTTTGTCCATCTGCTGTCCTTCCTCGGCCACCACGCACAGCCAGTGGCCACCTGCCAGCCTGGCTGGCACTGCTGCCACCATGGAAAAGCAAACCCTGCTCTCTCCAGGCCAGGGGAGCTGCTGGGACCCTGCTCTGCTCTGCCCTGTGACACCTCAGGATTCCAGTTTCTCCATTTCCATGTCTCTGTACCCCTGGAATTCCTCAGTGTTTAACTCCACACTCCACAGACAGTGCTGAGCTCCTGCTCTCCCATTTTCACACAAAACAATTCCTCTGCAGCCCCAAACTCAAGGATACCTCCCTGGGCCAGGCCCCAAGAGATGGAAACAACAGAGAATTGGGGGAGCCAAGTTGGAGTGATGACTGCATTGGCTGAGCTGCAATTGGAGGATTCAGCAAATCCCGAGTGCAAATGGACAAAATGAGAAAAGGTGAAAAACCCGTGAGCCATTGTCCATTGTGGGTGGGCTGGAGTGGCCTGAATGGCCCTGAAGGCTCTGAAATAAATTGGTTTGGATTCTCTGAATTCTGTCCAGCCTCTGCTTTAGGCAAGCTGGATTCAGGCAACACTTGGGGCTCACAGGAGCCCCCAAATCCCCTCCTCCTGTGTGTCCCTGCACAGCACCAGGCACCTGCACAAGGCTCAGCCCTTCCCCAAGGGAATGTTTTCCCCAAAATCAGGGGCTGTACCCTGTGCAGAGGGGTAAAAAGGGGGAATTTTACCATTGCGAGGTAAAATCGACGAACTCCGCTGAGAACTTCTCGGCCGGGAGCTGCGGCGACGGCTCCTCCACCACCTGCTTGAGCTGCTGGAAGGGCGTCCCCCAGGAGTCGTAGGGAAAGCGCAGGATGGCCAGCTCGATCTGGGGACACGAGCCACACCTCAGCATCGGGGATACCCCAACTGCGCCCCAACTGTGGGATCGCCTGTGCCCACCCAGGGTGTGTTTGTGGGGTTTGCCTGGGGATAGGAATATCCCAAAGGGAACTTGGAGACTCTTCCCTATCTAAAGGGGCTTAGAGAAAGGAGGGAGAGCGACTTTCTGCACAGATAAACAGTGATAGAACAAGGGGGATCAGTTTTAAACTAAAACTGGAGAGATAGAGATCAGATGTTTGGGGGAAATTGTTCCCTGTGAGGATGGGAGGGCTGGGATGGGATTCCCAGAGAAGCTGTGGGTGCCCCTGGATCCCTGGAAGTGTCCAAGGCCAGGCTGGACGGGGCTTGGAGCACCCTGGGGTGGTGGAAGTGTCCCTGCCCAAGGCTGGGGGTGGAATGGGATGAGCTTTAAGGTCTCTTCCACCCCAAACCATTCTGGGATTCTGAGATTTCCTCAGCCCATCCTGCCCCAGCAGACAGGAGAGGCTGGAGGAGACCCAGCCAGCTCCACATCCACCCCCCCAAATCAGACATGCCCTGGAAAAGGCTGGGAGTCAACCCAGCCCCGTGCAGAGCAGGGAAACTGCGCTGTGGGACAGCTTTGGGAGCAGATGGATCCCCTAAACACGGAGTGAGAGGGAGCTGCCCCCATCCCTCCCTGCTGAGGGCTCTCTGTGCATGGCTGGGTGCCAAAAGGATGAACTGGGAAGGTTTCTGTGCATGGCTGAACTGGGAGGATAAACTGGGAAGGGTTTCTGTGCATGGCTGAGCTGGAAGGATGAACTGGGAAGGTTTCTGTGCGTGGCTGAGCTGGAAGGATGAACTGGGAACGTTTTTCTGTGCATGGCTGAACTGGAAGGATGAACTGGGAGGGCTCTCTGTGCATGAATGAAACTGGGAAGGTTTCTGTGCATGGCTGAGCTGGAAGGATGAACTGGGAAGGTTTTTCTGTGCATGGCTGAGCTGGAAGGATGAACTGGGAAGGTTTTTCTGTGCATGGCTGAGCTGGAAGGATGAACTGGGAGGGTTCTCTGTGCACGGCTGAGCTGGGAGCACAGACTGGAAAGGTTTTTCTCTGAAGGGAGCCCAGCCCGCCGCTGCCGTGCCTTAGCCCATGCTGCCATCTCCCGGCAGCTGCAGCCCCATGTCCCACAGCAGCTCCCTCCTCCTCCTCCTCCTCCTCCTCCCCTCCTCAGCCCTGGACATTCCCTGTCCCCTCCCGAGCTGTTCCCATCCCCTCCCAAGCCTTCCCAGTGCCCCCAGTGTCACTGCAGGGTGACAATGACCCCACGAGTGGCACTGAGCCCTCCAGGCTGCCCTGCCAGCCCAGCTGACCGTACCATGGTGATGCCCAGGCTCCAGATGTCCGATTTGACGCTGTACCCCTTCTGGTTCAGCTCTGGGTTGATTCTCTCAGGCTGTGGACAGGGACAAAGGTGGGTGAGGAGCAGTGCCCTGCCCAGGGTGGGGGTTCCAGGGTGGCAGCCCCAGAGCCCCCAGCCCACCCAGCACCCTGCTGTCCTGTCCTGCCCAGCTGGCTCCCCATCCTCACCAGTAAGGGGTCACACAAAGCAGGTGGCACCTGCACCAGGGCTGGGGTGGTGGCACTGACCTGGCACAGTTGGCACACAAGGGGTGACAAGCTTTGCTTCTCCAGGAATGTTTTCACCCCGTGCTCCACAGAGGAGCAGCCCGAGGGACCTGGCCCTGGGGATTATTTTTCCTCCCCATGCTCAGTACTCCTGTCCCCACAGGGCAAGTGGCCAAGAGGGGGCAATGGCAGAGCCTTCCCCAAGGCCAGGGGGAGGCACAAAGGCAGCAGGAGATGTGATCTGAGCCCTGAGATCTGCCTGAGCCCTGAGATCTGCCTCCCCTCCAAGGGGATCGATCCCTGAACCACAGGGCCACATGTCCCCAGGCAAATCTGCAGGATTGATACTGGGGCTGATCCTTCCCTTGTGCTCAGATCCCTCTGGTTGGGGCTGATCCTTTCCCCAGGCTCATTTTCCTCTGGCTGGGGCTGATTCTTTTCCCCAGGGCTCAGATCCCTCTGGCTGGGCTGATCCTTCCCCTGTGGGGCTGATCCTTTGCCCCAGGCTCATTTTCCTCTGTCTCAAGCTGATCCTTCCCCCTGTGCTCATTTTCCTCTGTCTCAAGCTGATCCTTCCCCCAGGCTCAGGTTCCCCTGGCTGTTCCCTCTCCACTTACGGCCATGTAGGGTTTGCATCCCGCGTCCATGGTTTTAGCAACCGAGTCAACGAGGTAACCGCTAATGCCAAAATCGCACATTTTCACCTGCCCCTGCGTATTGATCAACACGTTAGAGGGCTTTACATCTGCAAGAAGGAACACAGACCACAGTCACTGTCACGTGCAGGTGGCCAGGCCAAACCACAGAGGCTCCATCAGCAGAGGGAGCCCAAGGAGGGAGCTCCGGGCGTGCCAAAAACGCGCTGGCCAGGGCTGTTCTGGCTTCAGGTGACAGCCTCGTGGGGCTGTCATGTGTCCTGCCGCTGTCCCTTCACTCACACACCCCCCCTCGCTGATTTAGGGCAGCAGGAGGTGACTCTGGGTGTCACTGTCACATCCCATTGCTCGGGGAATGGTCACGGGCATCGGGGCGCTCCCAGGGAGCAGCTCCGCGGGGCTGGGGGCGATTCTGTGGGATGGAATTGCAATTCCTGCACAGGGCTGGAGCTCTGGCAAGGCCTGTGGGGCTGGAATCAGGCCAGCAGAAGGAAAAACCCACGGGGGAAGGATGTGGGGCAGCAAAGGGTGGCAGGGCTGTAGGGGAAAGGGGGAGCAGTGAATTGAGATGAGGATCAGGGGCTCAGGAATGGTTTTAAGGATCAGTGGGAGCAGGAGAGCTCCAGGAGCTCCACAGCTCATAGAAATCATGAATGCCTCATCCATCCATTTACCCATCACTGTCAGACTGATCTGCCTCCTGTGTGTCCACACAAGGCAGCCAAGCTCATCCCATCGTGGTTCCACAATCACACTCACCCCAAGCTCGGGAGGGCAGCCACAACCCCTGGCAGAAGGGAAATCAAACCACCCGAAAATGCTGGGATGTGACACCCAGGAGAGGATGGAGGTGGCTCCCTGCACAGCAGGGAACTGCTCTGGGAGGTTCACCCCAAAAGGAATCCCAGCACTGCTTTGCCAGGGATCCCCCACAGGGGCAATCCTGTCCCTGCTGCCACAACTGCTGCATGGAGATTCTGTCTCCACGTGATGAAAAATGAAACAGAAGAGCTGAAAACACCCCTTGAAGGAGTTCAGAGCTGTGTTTGAGCCCTGCTTATCAGAACTGTGGGTGTACAGCTCGTTAACATCTGCTCTCTAATCAGCATTCTGCAATCAGAAGCCTCAGGTGTCCAAAATCCTTGCCCATCTGTTGCTACACTGAAATAAAATAATTTTCAGGGGAAATCAAACAAGGACACAGAAACCCAGCAGCCAAGCAGCGTTTCCCAACTCCTGTAAGAGACACAGGGGCAGAAACTCAACCCCAGGCAAGGCAGGATGTACCTGCACCTCTGCCTGCTCCAGCTGAACTCTGCACCCACTCCCTCCAGGGAGGGCTCTTTCCTCCTCCTGACAACCCAAAAATGACCCTTTAAAAATCAAGGTGTCAAGCAGCAAATTCCTTTCTATCTAGGCGTGCTCACAGCACCTTTGAGACGCTCCAGATGGGAAAACATCAGAGGAGCTGAAGGAGGGAATTGATGATTTCATTTGAGGCTGCTTTAGGTGTCAAATTGCTCTGCTTCACTGGTGCTCAGAGAAGCTCAGGAAAGTGCAGAAAAGCTCAGGGAAGCTCGGGGAAAGCTCAGGGAAGCTTAGGAAAGTGCAGAAAAGCTCAGGGAAGCTCAGGGAAGCCCAGGGAAGGGGGTGAGGATGGCTGGATGTGCCCAAGGATGAGGCTGGCAGGGAGATCCCTCTCCCTGAACTGCAGCATGCATCTGTGGCATAAACCTCAGCAAAGCCTGGCCCAAAGCTCACCAGGGTCACAGGGACAAGCCTGGCTGAATTTCACACAGGGGATGAAGCAGACAGTGGATTTAGGGAAAAACAACCCGGGGAAGCAGCCCTTGCTCTGCCAGCCCTTCCTCCTGCGCCACAGGGAAACACTGGGAGGTTTTTAAGGAGCAAACAGCAGCCACTTGCTCTGCCTGGGCTTTGCTGCCAGTCATGAGAGGCTGGGGAGCATTTCTGCTGTCCCAGGCTGGCTTTCTCTGGGTATTTTGGCAGCCCCTGCCAGGCTGAGGGCAGGGCAGGGCGTGCCTGGCACTCACCTCGGTGGATCACGGAGAGTTTACTGTGGAGATGTTCGAGAGCTTTTACAATCTGAAACGACAAAGGCACCATCAATCACAGCTGGCAGAGCCCCGAGGAGCAGGAAATGAGAGCTGGCTGCACCCCCAAATCTGCCTGGAGGGATGGGAAATCACATCCCCCACGAGTCCTGCACCCTCCACGCAGCCTGAGGTGCTGGGGGTACCCAGGGATCCAAGAGAAGGGAAAGGAGCTGCAGGAGCTGCCCCAAATCTCACACTGGGGCACTTCTCCATCCTCTGTTTGGAGGGAATTTATGGGTCAGAAATAACAGCACTTGAGAGCAGTGAGGCCAGCTGGGAATGTGCACATGGGCTGGCACAGGGGTGTGCAGGACTTGGCTTGGAAGAGAAACCCCCTCTGCCTCCCCTCCTCCCCCTGACACTCACAGAGACTGCGATTTTCCCCAGGATGTCCTCGGGAATCGTCAGGCCTTTGTCAATGACGTGTTTGTAGAATTTGTCCAGTGAGGTATCCAT
The DNA here is from genome assembly GCA_009741485.1 of Malurus cyaneus samueli. Taxonomy (NCBI): domain Eukaryota; kingdom Metazoa; phylum Chordata; class Aves; order Passeriformes; family Maluridae; genus Malurus; species Malurus cyaneus. Next base: position 1,862,465 of record CM019230.1, read on the forward strand.
CAGCTCCATGCAAATCCACACATCTCCCTGGAGAACAATGCAAGCAGATATCCAGATATTGGAACAAAGCATCCCTTCCTTATTCCTTCTTCTTTTCCTTGTTCCCTTCCTTCCCTTTTCCCCTTTCCTTTTCCCTTTCCCAAGCCCTTTGGCCCTTGCCCTCTTTGGCCCTCCCCTATTTTTTAAAACCCATTCAGCAGAGCCGTGCTGGGCTCTTTCCCCTACTCTGGAATCAAATGCTGCTCACATTCCCTTCCATTTAGGGTGTGCTCTTCCCAAACTCAGCCCTGGTGATTTAGGAGCCCAGGAAATCATCAGAACTCCCAATGCCCAGGAAATCATCAGAACTCCCAAAGCCAAGGAAATTATCAGAACTCCCAAWGCCCAGGAAATCATCAGAACTCCCAAAGCCCAGGAAATCATCAGAACTCCCAAAGCCCAGGAAATCATCAGAACTCCCAAAGCCCAGGAAATCATCAGAACTCCCAAAGCCCAGGAAATCATCAGAACTCCCAAWGCCCAGGAAATCATCAGAACTCCCAAAGCCCAGGAAATCATCAGAACTCCCAAAGCCCAGGAAATCATCAGACCTCCCAAAGCCCAGCCAGGAGAAGTTCAGCTCTGCTTAAAGCTCTTTAATAAATCCAACTTTTCAGAGCTTTGCAGAGTTTTCCTCCTCTGAGGAAATCAAGGCAGGGTGATTTGAACCCTGCAGGACTGGGCTGTGAGCTGGTGGCTGTCCCCACACCCAGAGCCACAGGAAGGGCAATCCTCAGGGCAGCACTGAGCAAATCTCCATGCCCAGATGGAAATTCCATCCCTGGCACATGCAGCAGCTCCAGGAGCAGGAATTGGGAGCCTGGGCAGTGCAGGGAAGCCTCACCTCTCTGAAGAGAGCCCCGTAGAAGGTGACAGTGAAGGGACAATCCACTGTCCTCATGGAGATGTCCAGGTCCATCAGCAGCCTCTTCTGCTCCTGGCTGTTCACCGTGGCTCGGATCCGCTGCAAGGCACGGGGGGCTCTCAGGGGGGGCTGCCACCTCATTTCTGGGTGTCCCAGGGACCCCTGCACCCCTCCGGGGCTGCCACCTCATTTCTGGGTGTCCCAGAGACCCCTGCACCCCTCCACCACCCTTCAGACCACCCCTGCAGTGCCTTTTGTTGTCACAGGCACTTCCCCAGCCCAGCACCCACAGGTCCTCTCACCCAGCTGGTTTTCTCTTCCTTGCAAACATCTTTTTTTTTGCAAGAGCCAGAAGAAAGAAGAGGTTTGGGAGAGGAGAAAGGAACAGGAAATCAGTTCCAGGCTGGAGTGAGCACCAGGGTTGGGGCACCAGAGAGGGCTCCAGCCCTGCAGATCCATAGCCAGAGCTTCCCATGGCTCTGGAAAACTAGCATTTCCCAGGACAACAGGCATTTTACAGGAAAATGAGCATTTCACAAGAAAATGGGCATTTACCAGTCTCCCAAGAAAAAATGTTCTTGATGTGAAACCCCTGGGGACCCTCAGCTGCCCACACAGGTCCCTTGGCCAAAGCCCTCAAGGTCAGCAATGAGACAGAATCAACATCCCAGAAAACCCCAACTGAGATCTTCCATCACCCTCAGAGCTCTCTGGCACTCTGGTGAGCACCAAAACCAACAAAAATCCCAAATGCAGAGCACAGAGACCCTGGGGCATGGCAGCACCCACAGCCAAGAGCTTTCCTTCAGTTTGCTCAGAGCTTCCAGCTCTGCAGGAAAGGAAAATAAAATTCAGCCGAGCAAAAAGTGGTCCTTCCCAAGCTCCAGTTTTTCCCATGACCGTTTCTCTAATCTCTGAATTTATGAGTTTAAGCTGTTGTTATGAAAACTTTTCCTGATATTATCTACAGGCCTGCCATGAATCAAGGCCCCGCTGCAGCAAGAGAAATGTGAAAATCCCAATGAAAACTTCCTGTTCCAAGGAGACTGAAAAAGTCCCAGATGAAGAAACTGCTCTTTTTTAATTAAGATTTATTTGTGTTTGTAATTACAAAGTGAATTTGAGGGGCTACATCAGAAAAAAATATATAAGTTTAGATGGTGATATTGAATTCCAGGAAAACAGGAATATTGTAGCTGAGGGGGAATAATGGGATTGATGCATGGCATTAGGTTATTTTAAAATAACCCCTTTTTCTGGGTGAAGAAACCCCAAATCTCCCTGTATGGAAAGAAGAATTGACGAGGGAAGCAGAGAAATGGGACAGGGAGCTACATCAGAAAAAAATACATAAATTTAGATATATATGTGTATTTAAAAAAATGATGATACTGAGTTCTAGGAAAACAGGAATATTGTAGATTAAGATGAATAACAGGATTGATGCACAGCATCACACTTTTAAAATATCCCCTTTTTCTGGGTGAAAAACCCCAAATCCCCCTGTGTGGAAAGAAGCAGCGGGAATGGGAGGGGAATGGGAGGGGAATGGGAGGAATGGAGGGGAATGGGAGGGGATGGGAGGGGAATGGAGGGGAATGGAGGGAATGGGAGGGGAATGGGAGGGGAATGGAGGGGAATGGGAGGGGAATGGGAGGGGAATGGAGGGGAATGGGGAGGGGAATGGGAGGGGATGGGAGGGGAATGGAGGGGATGGGAGGGGAATGAGGGAATGGGATGGGAATGGGAATGGGATGGGAATGGGATGGAATGGGAATGGGAATGGGATGGATGGAATGGGATGGATGGAATGGGATGGGAATGGAATGGGATGGGAATGGGATGGGAATGGGATGGGGTGTTCTGGGTGTACCCAGCACCCCACAAAGGCAGGATCCTGAGCTGGCAGTACCTTCACAGCCATGATCTGCCCGCTGGGCATGTGCCTCATCTTCTCCACCACCCCGTAGGCGCCCCGGCCCAGCTCCGAGATGGGCTCCAGGTCATCGGCCTTCACCTCAAAGTTCTGGGGGAAAAAAGGTACCAGTGACCCCTGGGGATTTGTTCTGTGACCCCAAATTCAGCTCTGCTGATCCCAAATCCAGCTCCACTGGCCCCAAAATCCAGCTCTGCTCATCCCAAAATCCAGCCCTGCTGACCCCAAATCCTGCTGCCCCTAAAATGCCTGCTGACCCAAATCCTGCCCAGTGATCCCAATTCCAGCCCTGCCCCAAATCCCCCTGTCCCAAATCCTGCCCAGCTGATCCCAATTCAGCCCTGCTGCCCCCAAATCCAGCCCTGCTGCCCCAAATCCTGCCAGCTGCCCCCAAATCCTGCCCAGCTGCCCCCAAATCCAGCCCTGCTGCCCCCAAATCCAGCCCTGCTGACCCCAAAATGCAGCCCACTCTTGCATTAGCATTTCACTCCATCAATGACCTCGCTGCCACCAAGCCCCATAAATTGATTGTCCAATTTTAAAGTATGTTTTTCCTTTTCTCCTATCAAAATAACTGTCCCAGGTCTGGTTTTTCCCTGCTGGTTTTTAGACCAGCTGGATTGGTTTCCATGCTGCCAAAAGGATTTTCTTCCAGACCAGGAACATCCACACTGAGCTGAACTCCTGAGGAAATGACTCTCGGTGCCAGCAAAGGGAAATATTTTGGGTGAAAATTTTAAATCAGCAAAAGGATTTGAAATCATTCCCTAAAAATGGAGGGGGAGAGCAAAACACTCTGCTGCTAGCAACCCCCTTGCTTTCTAATGGCTATTTCCAGGGGATTAGCTGCACCTCAGGGCAGCAGGGAAGGAATTTCCATGGTGGAAAATATGAGGGGAGCCCACGTGCCATGGGAGGGTGAGCACTGGGGGCACAGCAGTGCCAGGCTGGATCTTTTCTGCTTTTATTCACCACCTTCCCCTTTGAGTAAAATGGGCTGCATTATTTTTAATAGCAGCCCAATTTAAAAAAATTATTTAGATTTAACCATCTGCCCTTTTTTGGGGGTGTGAAGTGAAGCAATCCCATAAGCAGCCACCCCAAGATGGTCCCTAACCCCACAGGGGTCTTTCTCTCACCTCCTCCCCAATGGAGATGCAGGCTTTGGAGTCCAGATCTCGGGGTGGCCTGCACAAAAGGAAAAGGGGAAAGATGTGAAATGTTCCCTGCAAAGATCAGATTTCCCTCAGTGAGTAAATCCAACCCCCAAACCATCCCCTTGCGTCTTCAGGCCCTGAGCAGCCTCCTGGCTTTGTAGGATCAGCAGAGAAGGAAAGATCCAAGATCCACAAAGCCACCCCAAAAAGAGCTCAGGAAAAGCCAAAATTGGCATTTCCACACCCAGCTTCCCTGAGCAGGAACCAGAGGGATCCACTGGTAAAGGCAAGGCAGGAAGCAAGCACCAAAACCCTGCCAGGCTGCACAAAAACAGAATAAATGGGCATGAAGATGGAAACTGCTCTGAATCACCCCTTGGCCCCACAGCAAGGTTAACAGGATAAAAACAGCCACCCTAAAAGGAACGGGGACAGCCAGGCAGGCTGAGAAGCACAAAGCCCCTTAAAGACAGAGGGGTTCCTTCTGCAGGGCTCAGGAGGCAGAGAAGGGGATGAGTGTTTATGCCCTGACCAAACACAGATGGCTCCTGCTGGTGGCCAAAGAGCCACACCAGCCCAAACTGGGGCCTGTTCTGGCCTTCACTGGGGCCCATTCTGATTTCCTTTGGGACCCATTCCAGTTTTCAGTGGGGCCCATTCAGGTTTCTCTGGGTGCCCATTCTGGTTTCATTTGGGGTCCATTGTGGTTTTCACTGGGCCATTCTGGTTTTCGATGGGTGCCCGCTCTGATTTCATTGGGCCCATTCTGGTTTCACTGGGTCTCCATTCTGGTTTCTTTGGGACCCATTCTGGTTTTCATTTCGGACCCATTCTGGTTTCAGTGGGACCCGTTCTGGCTCTTATTGGGCTCCCACTCTGGTTTTACTGGGTGCCCACTCTGGTTTCACTGGGACCCTTTCTGGTTTCACTGGGTGCCCATTCTGATTTCACCGGGTGCCCACTCTGGTTTTATTGGTGCCCATTCTGGTTTCTCTGTGTGCCCATTCTGGTTTTACTGGTGCCCATTCTGGTTTAATTGGTGCCCATTCTGGTTTCACTAGGTGCCCACTCAGGTTTTTATCTTTCCCTGCACATGAAGCAGCCCATGAGACCCAGGCAGGGATGGGGAGAAGGGGATGGGCTGAGATCCCCTGAGAACACGAGAGCAGTGAAATGATCCAGAACAACCCAAGGAGTCGGGCTGGAAGGACCCTTAAAAACCATTGAATTCCATCCCATTCCATGGCAGGGACAGCTCCCACTGTCCCAGGATGCTCCAAGCCCTGTCCAGCCTGGCCTGGGACATTTCCAGGCACAGCAAAGGTTGGAAGGCAGCAGAGCTTTGTGCTTTGCTCTTCACCCTGCCCAGCATTTGCAGACTTACGTGGAGCTTGTCTGTGGTTGCTCAAATGCTTCTTTAGGAATTTTCAGCCCAGGGTTTCTCTTCTTGCCTGCAAAACAAGACAGAGGCAGAGTTCAGAAAGGCACTTTTGTTGTTGTTGTTTTTATGGTTTGTTTGGGGTTAATTTGCAAAACGCAGCTCGTCTCTCTTTGCTGACTTTACTGAACAGAAATGCCCAGCCAGGCTGGCAGGGCAGAGCCAGGGCAAAGAGTTCAAACATAAAATGTCTTTGTTCAGCAAGGTTTCAGTGAAACCTGTGGGCTCTGGCTGCCAGCTTGGTGCAGAAACAGGCAAGGCTCTGGCAAAGGCAAAGGGATCCATCCTCTTACCTCTACAGGATCCCTTCAAACATTCCTCACATTTAAAACCACCCCAGCTACACAACTGCAAACCCTGGCAGGACAAAACATCTTATTAAAATTACCTCTGAAAACCCACATTCTCATTCTGTTGAACTGCATCAACTCCTGGTCATAAAAGTTATGCAAACCCAGCAAAAATAAAGCAAAATTCAAGTTTGCAGCCTTCAAAGCCGTTTGTTTCTATTCACACGGAGCAGCCAAGCTTTTCTGAGCTGGATGAGGCTCAAAAAAAAAAGGAGGGTCCAGCCCAGCAGCCATGAGAGCCAGGCAGGGCACAGAAACACAAGAACCTTTTCATGCCTGCACAGTTCCAGCCACATTTCAGCACGGGGGCTCGGATTCATGGAGAAAATAACCTGGAAACATCACTCATGTCACCAAAACCCCAAGGTAAACATCTGGCTGCATGACTGGGTAATAAAATCCTTGGTTCCCCCCTTAAAAAAAGGCACAAGCATCTAAATTAGGCATTCAGCATTTTTAACTGAACAATTTATGTTAAATACTCTTGATTTTAAAGTGAGTTTTGCTCTCTGTTCCCAACCCTCTCTCTCAAACTTCACCTACCCGTGCCTGAATTTGTTTTTCCTTTTGTCACATCAATAAATGCCTGTGCATCCCAGTGCCAGAGGGGTGCTGGATCAAAGTGCAGGCACCCAGAATGGAAAACGACCTTTATAAATCAATTAATCAATTCAGATAACCCTTTTTTTTTCTTTTTTAGGTTTTTAGTTGCAGTTTTTTTTCTGTTGTTTTGTTTGTGTTTTTTTAATTTTGGTTTGGGGTGGTTTTGGTTTTGTTTTTTCTTTTTTTAGTGTTTGGTTGGTTGGTTTTTGGTGGAGTTTTTTGCATTTTTTTTCCTTATCTGCTCCAAAAGATGGCATCACATCCACTCCTTTTAGCCAGCCCTTGGTTCTGCACAACTAAAATCAGACCAGAAAAAGACACAGATTTTTTCTGTTATTTCCTTTTTTGATTTTTGTTCCTTATTGCTCTGCTTGCAGCACCCCCTGTGCTGTACCTGAGCCTCAAGAAGCTGCTCCCAGGCACCTCTGGCAGGGTGCAGATGAAAAATCCCAGGTGCAGATGAAAAATCCCAGGGTGGAGATGAAAATCCCAAGGGTGCAGATGAAAATCCCAAGGGTGCAGATGAAAATTCCCAGGAAATCTGATTTGACCCAACCCCAGAACACGCTGGATCCCATCGTGGTCCCCGAGCGGTGTCAGCAGAACCAGCGAGCAAAATAAACCCAAACAAACACCAAAACCTTTCTGCCTCCTGGTGAAACCAAATCTGTGCTTTGGGCAGTTTATTTTCCTCGTCTCCTCTTGGCAGAATGCAATATTTTGAAGCTTTGCCATTTTTTGGAAGCACAATCTGTCGGCGCGTTGGAGCTGCCAAGGCACCGTTTGACGCTTTTTGGGGTTTTCTTTTTGAAAAAGGAGAAATGGCAGCAGCTTGAATGAGATGTGGGAAAAGGAGGGATGGGAAATGGGGATTGTCACACCATGAGCTGCACCTGCAGCACCCACAGGTGCTGAGGAGGGAGGGATGTGCTGATTCTGTGGTTGTTTATTTAATAAATCCTGGGCTGAAATCAGCCGATTTCACGGCTCTCAAATGCATCAGGCTGAGTTTCTGAGCTCTTTTTGTTCCAACTCGTCTCTCCAAAGCTCTGGGGCCATTTCTGTGAGTGTTTTGCAGGAAGAACCAGCAATCCTGAGCTGATTCCTTAAAACCAGAATCACAAAGCAGAGCCCTCAAGCAGGAATGGGATGTGGGAATCAGGATCCCCCTTACCCCAATCTCCAACCCCAAAATTCAACAGCCCAGCTCACAAATGCTCGAAAGACTTTCTCCCCCAAGACAAACATATTATTTCTTTTTTTTTTAAAGAAAAAAATAATTGGAAGTGTCAAGATCAGCTCTGTTCAATAGGAACTGCCAAGCGAGCGTCTCGCTGTCAAAATAAAATCCCCCGGTTTGCCAGAGATGAGTCTGGAACTGCGGAGAAAATCATCTGCACAGGAGCTCCCAATGTGGAGGCAGCTTAACAACACATGAAATGGGATGGTACCTGTTCCATCCACCAGAAAAGTGGGATTTTCCACAGTGTTTTTATGAATCATGAGTATTTTTAGTTTTGTTTCCCGGACAAATCACCACAAGTGTTTATCTGTCTGTGTCCCCTGTGGCAGTGCAAAGCCACTGTTTGAGCCCCATCCCACAGGGGAACGGAGCTTTTGGGGCTGCAAATCTGAGAAAAGCAGGTGATCAAAGCAAGCAGTGCCCAGCTCAGGGGTTCAAGCACAAAAATCCACCCATGACAGGTTCAGGTGTCCACAGAGACACCAAAAGAACAGCACAGGGCTCAATCCCTCGGGATCTGCGAGAAGGAAAACCCCAGTGAGACACCACAAACAGCACAAATCTAAACCTGGCTCCTTCTGCAGAAGGTCTGGGATCATCCATCTGCTCCCCAGCACCCAAAAACCCACGAAATTTCTGTGTAAACAACCCCTGGAGCCTTGCTGGTCCCTGAGCCTTGGAGCTGAAGTTTATTTGAGAGCTCTCCCTGCAGTCTGGCACGTGGGGACACCCACAAACACTTCACTCAAAGCCAAGTTTTGAGAATAATTGAAGTGAAAAAATCGAGCCTGGTTTGGAGAGATGCTGGGAGACATCTCCAGAACCCAGTTTTGATTCAGCAAATCTTCCAGGCTGAGACATTAAGCACAAGCTTAAATCTATTTTCTTTCAGAAAAAAAAAAAAAAAAAATCACCCCCAGTAAAAATTGAACTGACAGGTGCTGGAGAAGGTGCCACCTTCAGAGAGTTTTTCTTGCAAGGGCACTGCTAAAGGCAGCAGTTACACCCCAGGGTGAGAGGAAACAGCCTCAAGCTGTGCCAGGGGAGATTTAGATCAGAAATTGGGAGGAGTTTCTTCACCAAAAAGGTGGTCAGGCACTGGAAGAGGCAGAGAAGGGATCACCATCCCTGAAATGATCAAACACCGTGAGGATGTGGCACTTGAGGACGTGGTTTAGACGTGGCCTTGGAAGTGCTGGGGTCATGTTTGGACTCAGTATTTGGAGAGCTTTTCCACCCTCAATGATTCCCTGATTTTCTGGTTCTAACGCCAGCAGCATCCCCTGAACCTCCCATGACCCAGCCCCGACCCCGTTTGCTCCTGCGGGGCCTGGACCAACCCCGAGAACCAAACGAGGTCTGAAAGCCAAACTGGAACAAGGAAAAAGAAACCCTGACTTAATAAAAACACATTAAACACTTCCCTGTGAAGGTCTGAAACCCAATTCCTGAGGGAGGGGAGGAAAACACACTTCCAAAGGGCTCATTAACCTCATCCCACTGGCACTGACAGCACACGGATGGATGCTGTTAACCCCTTCAATTAGGGCAGTGTTAAACATCAATATCAGAAAAACACCCAAACTTCAAAGTTTCACAGCAAAAAGATCAGAGAATAACAAAGAAAGGGAAGGCAAAGGAATTTGCTACCCACATAGGCTGTAACAGAAAACAAACTCTGACTTCTGAAGGAAAATCCCATTCCCCAGACTTTTCGCTGCAGTCAGAAACTTTTCATGATATAATCCAAAATAAATGGTTCCTCGCCACAAAAAGCTCCTATTTCCTTCAAAGGATATTAACTAGTTCTGTCCTCACCACAGTTTATTATTAAAGCTGTGTTCAACAGCCATGTAGCAACATTTCCTTTCAAACAACACTCTCCAGCATGTAACTCCCTGCTAAAATTTCACAGGAGGGAAATGCCTCTTTCTCCCATTTTTTTTAGGAGATAAAAGTGGCCGCTCTCCCATCAGTGCCAGGATCAGCTGGAAGCAAAGGGAGATGCTCCAGGGATGATTTTGTGTGCTCTGAGCAGGACAGGAACGTTTCTCACACGTCCTTTATCATTGACTTCCCTCGCTGCTGTTTGCAAAAACTCCCTGAAAATGGTAAAATGTGAAATGTGTTCCCTAAAGGACATCTCTGGGCTGTCTGGGGAGCGGAGATGAATCTGCTGTGATTGTGGGGTTGAGCTGAATCCCAGTTCCACTCTCTGTTCCTCTCCTCTGGATGCCAAGGAGCTGCTGGCACCTTTGGTACCCGCTGTACATCCAGCTGTGAGCACACCATGGTGCCCACACTGCAACTCACACCTCTGTGTCTGAATCAAAGCATTTTTTATGTTCCTTTTTTCCCCAGGAGGCAGCTCAGGGAGCAGGAAAGGCAGGAGCACCCAGATGTGCCCCAGCACCCAGATGTGCCCCAGAGCCTGGCTGTGTCCCAGCACCCACCGATAGCCCAGAATCCAGATGTGTCTCAGCACCCAGATGTGCCCAAGCACCCAGATGTGCCCCACATCCAGATGTGCCCCCGCACCCAAACATATCCCAGCACCCAGATGTGCTTCAGCACCCAGACGTGTCCTGGGGCCTGGCTGTGTCCCAGCATCCACCTATGGCCCAGAATCCAGATGTGTCCCAGCACCCAGATGTGCCCCACATTCAGCTGTGCCCCTGCACCCAAACATATCCCAGCACCCAGATGTGCTTCAGCACCCAGACGTGTCCTGGGGCCTGGCTGTGTCCCAGCATCCACCTATGGCCCAGAATCCAGATGTGTCGCATGCCAATGCACCCAGATGTGCCCCACAGCACCCAGCTGTTAGCTGTGCCCCACATGTCACCCGCTGTTGCCCCATGCACCCAAACATATCCTAGCACCCAGCCATGCCCCATCATCGCCCCATGTTCCATTACCCAGCTGTTCCCCAGCTGTGTCCCAGCAGCCAGACATGCCCCATATCCAGCTGTTCCCCAGCACCCAGCTGTGCTCCACCATCTCCCTTTATCCCAGCACCCAGCTGTTCCCCAGCTGTGCCCAGCACCCAGACATGCCCCAGCTGTTCCCCAGCTGTGCCCATCACCCAGACATGCCCCAGGAGCACCCAGCTGTTCTCCAGCTGTTCCCCAGCTGTGCCCAGCACCCAGACATGCCCCAGCACCCGTCTGTGCCAGCAGCAGCCCCGGGGCTCCTCCGTGGCAGGGCTGAACTCGCTGCTGTGACTCAGCCCTGCCAGCTGCAATAACCCCGGGCAGGAGAGGCTGCAAAGGGAGCTGTGCAGGGAGCAGGGCGAGGTGCACCCGCTGAACCCGGGCAGCTTGGGCAATGCCAGGGTTATTTGTGTCCCAGGGCCCCGAGTGGCGGCGGCTGACGCACGCCAGCCCTGCCGAGGCACAAACATTGAGGAGACAAAGATCTCCTGCTCTGCTGAGAGGGAAAATCACAAGGTCAGGGCTTGGTGCTGGTTCAGCCCGACCTCCAGGAGGAAAAACTCTGAACGGCTTTCCAGAATGGAAACGCTGGAAGCAGGCAGAGCAGAGAGCTCTGTAACACGGGCTCCAGCGGATTTAATCCGTGCCTCCCACAGTGCGGGCACAGAGAGAAATGGCACCAAACTCTGCAAATATTGGCACCTATTTGCCCGCCTTTCAGCAAGCTCTGTATGTCAGTAATTCCATTTTGAAGGTAATTTCCTGATTCGGGCTAATTTCCTCACTCTGCCCATTTTCCTCTTAACGTGCCCCTCAAAAGGGCTGCAGGCTGCTGGGTTACTCGTGTCAACACCCAAAGCAGAGGGATGCCATTTCTTCTGATTTATCTGCACATTTTGGGTACCAGAGGCTGCCTGTCACTGTGCTCAGAGTGCATTTCCACATCTCAGAGGAGCTCAGACTGAGCTCAAAGCAGAAGAGGCTGTGATAGAGATCAGAGCTGAGATCCTGGGCCCTGAATCCAGGCTGTAGGGATGCTGGAGAGGGGACAGGGAGCTGGCACAGCTTTGGGGTGATTCTGTACCCCCTGAAAACCCCCACAGCAGCTCCTGATCACACCATGGAGCAATCACCCAGCAGGTTTTGTGGGACACCAGCTGGAGATGAAGGCTGGTTGATGGAGAGGATGCTGCAGGGATGGGAGTTCAGGGCCATCCTTTGTGTCCTGTGGAAGTCACTGTCACCATCACCTCACTGAGCTGATTCATGAACTCCCACACTGCTTTGGACATTTCACTAGCACACCATAAACCCCCATCTTTGCTGCCTCCCCATCCCACAGCCCATTTCCTTGGCTGCTGATCCCAAATCAGGAACCCCACAGGAGCTGCAGCCCAGGGCAGGCGTGAGCCAAGAGCCTCCAACCCTCAGTGGGGCGTTTTTAACGAGGGACTTTGCATTTCGAGGCATTTTCAATGAGGGACTTTGCATTTTGGGGCGTTTTCAGTGAAGGACTTCATATTTTGGGGTGTTTTCAAAGAGGGACTTCACATTTTCGGGCTTTTTTAACATGGGACTTTGAATTTTGAGCCGTTTTTAACAAGGGACCTTGCATTTCGGGGCATTTTTAACGAGGGACTTTGCATTTCAGGGCGTTTTCAATGAGGGATTTTGCATTTTGGGGCGTTTTCAACGAGGGACCTCGCATTTCTGGGCGTTTTCAAGTAAGGACTTTGCATTTCGGGGTGTTTTTAATGAGGGACTTCGCATTTTGGGGTGTTTTAAACGAGGGAATTTGCATTTTGGGGTGTTTTAAACGAGGGACTTTGCATTTCGCTGCTGCTTTGTCTCCAGCCCTCGCTGCCTGCGTGCGGTGGGAGTTTGCTGGAACCAAAACTGGAGAAAAGCTCTTGGAATTCACCCTGGGAACAAAAGGGCTTTTGTGCAGGAGGATTTGGAGGACGAGGCCGCTCCATGTGTGTTTACCCCGTGCCAAAGAGCACCTGCCTGGTGGGCACAGGAGGGGAAAAGCAGCACAGAAGGACCAAGAGCTTCCCAAATATTCATCCTGGTGCCACCATCCTTGCAGCAGGCTGGAATAAAACCCCATCAGGGCAGTAATATCTGAGGTACACTTTTATTTTCTGTTCCCAGAAGCTCCAGGCAGCCACGGGAGTTTTGTTTTACCAAGCACAGGTTGGAACTGTTGAGCATTTTTGTAAATTTGGAAAATTTCACCTGCACTGCTGACAGCCACCTCCTGCTGGTGCTCTGCAGGTACAGTCTGGGAGTTGGCATTTCCTGCTCAGGATAAAGACACTTTGGGATAAAATGATGCTGCACAGAGAGAAAACTGCCCCGTGGTCTGGTCATTCTGGGAGTTATAAAATATCAATAACTTTCAGAGGCAAATGGGAATACCCATGGAAATAGAGGAGGTCATTTCTTCATGGAGCACCATGACTTTCTGGATGAGGCCTGTTCTGCCATGTGCAGCTCAGGAGCCCAGGGTTTTTCTGAATTATTGGAACACCACAACTACAGCACTGGTATGGGAAAAAACGAGAGCAGAAATGGGAAAAAGGAAAGCAGGAATAAGGAAAAAAAGAGAGCAAAAATGGGGGAAAAAGGAGAGCAGAAACAGGGGAAAAGAGAGCAGAAATAGGGGAAAAGCAGAGCAGAAATGGGGGAAAAGGAGAACAGAAATGGGGAAAAAAGGAGAGCAGAAATGGCGAGGGGGAAGTAACCATGAGAAGCAGGATAACATAAATCATCAACATAGATCCATGATGTGCATTTTGTCACTGGGAATTGGTGAATTTCTGGAATATCAGCCAAATATTGTGATTGACTTCCAACACAGCCAAGGCTTTGATCAGCCTGCTTTTGTGCTATCACGCAGCTCTCTTGATATTCTCTAATGATTTAAGAGCTTACTCGCTTATTTTTATATCTAAATTATTAAAGATGGTATTTCATAGCTCTGGACAGAGCAGAAGGGAGGAATTAACTCCTGGTCCCTCTGCTGGCAATGCCTCCAGCAAAGTGTGGGGTCCTGCTTTAAAAACACACAGGAACCAGGGGAAAGCACAGGAATTGCAGAAAACCCAAACCCACCCTGGGCTGCAGCACTGCAGCTGAGGGCACTGCCCTAATAAATTAATTTGGAGTAAATTCAGTGCCCTGTCAGCAGCACCAGGGGCATGGAGGGGCAGCAACAGGAGCTGTCTGACCATGGGCAGAAGGTGTGAGTGCTGCCAACACCCTGGCAGGGCAGGCTGGCACAGGCAGCAATCTCCAGCAGCTCCAGGCTGTGCAGCTGCCACCAGGGAAGATTTTTCAAGTTCAAACCCGTTTCAGCCAGAGGTCAGAGAGCACGACCTTCCAGACACCTCCTGAGATGGAAGGATCCATCAGGATCACAGATCCAGCTCCAGACTCCTCAACAATCCCACCCTGGGCATCCCTGGCAGCGCTGTCCAAACACTCCTGGATCCCTGGGGAGCTGTTTCAATGCCCAGCACTCCCTGGGGACAGAAAAACTTTTCCTTATTTCCACCCTAACCCTGCCCTAGCCCAGCTCCAGCACTCCCAGTCCCTCTCCCAGAGCAGACACTTCCTCAGGAGGAAGCTGAAGATTGCTGAGCTCTCTCCTCAATCTCCTTCAAGCTGGAGAACACACTCTTGCTTGTCTGACAGATAAAAAAACACAAGCCATCTATACAGAACAAAAGCTTTTCCCCGTTTTTTATCAGGCAATTTAATCTCAATTTGGAAACCAGACTGAAGAAATCTGTGACAGCACAGCACTTGTGACAGCAAGTCTTGTCTTCTCAATAAAGTATCTCTGCCACAAGCAGACAGATTTATTTTTCTTTCTCCATATGTCCACGTGGATCAAAGCCCATCGGGTCATGTCTCTCCACCCAGCTTTCTAAAGCAGGAGATGAAAATATAAAATTCCCTTCAGGAGATTTTCTGCTCAAGGGAGAAAGAACTCCCCATGTGAGGATTGGGGTTGTAGTTGCACTTACACACACATGTGCACAAAAATGATACTGCACCAGAAAAGAAGCAGAAATGGGAAATAGGAGAGCAGGAATGGGGAAAAAGGAAAGCAGGAATGGGGAAAAAGGAGAGTAGAAACAGGGGAAAGGGAGGGCAGGAATGGGGGGAAAAGGAGAGCAGAAATGGGAAAAAAAGGAGAGCAGGAATGGGGAAAAAAGGAGAGCAGAAATGGGGAAAAAGGAGAGCAGGAATGGGGAAAAAAGGAGAGTAGAAATGGGAAAAAGGAAAGCAGGAATGGGGAAAAAGGAGAGCAGGAATGGGGAAAAAAGGAGAGTAGAAATGGGGAAAAATGAGAGCAGGAATGGTGAAAAAAGGAGAGCAGAAATGGGGGGGAAAAAAGTAACCAAGAGAAGCAGGATAACATAAATCATCAACACAGATCCATGATGTCCATCCCACTTTGTAACCAGGATAAAAGACATCCCCCAAGCTCGTAAATTCTTCTGTGTGTGCTCAGCCCCAACCAAGCACATTCAGTCCCACTGACTCCTGCAAAAGGACCTGGGTGCTCTGAGTTCAGCACGTTCACAGGCAGTTCCATGATGAAGACATGAAAAAAAATGCTATTTAGCCTCTCCTTTAAGGGAAAAAAAATAAATTCTTCAGCCCCTACAGCTCCAAACAGGGCCTTGCTCTGCATCAGCTTGGAGCAAACCTCAGCATCGCTCCTGCGTTTTTCAAAAAAACCCTTTTAAAAGCATTCTGCTGGAAAAGCAGCCCCCCCTGGCAGGAGATGCTCGCACAGGATGGACCCTAAATGAGAATTCTGCGAGGTAAAGCAGTGCTGGAAGTGCTGGCATTGTTCTGGCTCGGCGCAGGAAGAGCCAGAGGAGGAATTCTCTCCCACTGCAGGAAGCTGCTCCAGCCCCTTATCAGCCAGAAAGCTCCTGATTTCTTGCGGGGGAAGTACCAAATGTTTTTGAGGGGAAGGAGAAAGGAAAGCGAGAAAATGGCATGGCTGGCTGTAAAGGAAGCCTGGATGGAGCTGGAGTGGTGCCAGCAGGAAGCACAAGGTGATGCCCAGCTCAGGTGGCTCCCAGGAAGGGCCATTCCCAGAGCACATTCTGCTGCTGTCACCCCACAGAAATGGGGTCCTTCTCTCTGCCAAACCCTGCCAATTCAGCCATGTCTCATTTCTTCATTTCTTATCTCCAAAAAGCAATTTATTCCTCATCATCTGCAAATGGAGCATCTGTGCCACCCTCCCCACGTGCCAGGGGCTGTTCTGGGCTCTCCTCCCAGCTCTTGGGGGGCTGATTTGGGATGGGGGATTTCCTTCCATGCAATGCACGAGCTGCTCTTTGGGTTCATTTATAAAACCCATTCCTTGGCAGGAATCCAAGTTTTCTACAGAGATGTTCCAAGTTTTATCAGCGATGAGCAAATTGCTGCTGTCCTTGGGAAAGGTAAGGAAAGCAGAGCTTGTGTTATTTGCCTCTATTTTTTTCCAGAGGGTCTCTCCTAAAGGACAATTCCATGCCACATGCACAGCTCTGACCACACCAGGACCTGCAGATATAATGGTTGTCTTGGCTTATTGCATAGATATCCGAAAAAACTTAAATTTCAAGTATTTTATCAGATTTTATGCCTTGTTTCAGCCAAGAGCTTCTTGTCTCAGCCTGGTTTCTCCTGGGAGGTTGTAAGGGGGTTGTGGTTTTCATCTCTTAGGAGTTAAAAAGCAGAAAAACACTCAGGAACAGGTCAAACCCCAACAGTATTAAAGCAGTGCCTTTCTCTTTCTTTAACAGGCGACTCTGACAACCCTCTGCTTGTTAAATGAGAGGAAAATCTGTGGGCACGCAGCGAAGGTCAATCTTGTGGTTTCTGACAGCATTTAATTAACATGGTTAAGCACCAAGTTCTGCTGGGCAGGGAGCTCTGCATGAACCAGCAGCATCTTTTCCCTGGGGGAAGCAAACCTTTGAGAGGAGCCTGCCTGCCTGTAGGATTCCACATCCCAAACCCCAGCGCTGCTCAGGGTCAGGAGCAGCAGATCCCCATGCTGGTGCCACCACCAAATCTGCAGGAATTGTGGTCAGAGCTGTGTGTGCCACTCAGAGTCCCCACTGACCAAAGCCTGACCCTGTTCTGCAGGGTTTGGGGTGACCCTCAGCACTGCCAGAGCCCTGTGCTTCTGCTCCAGGCGTTTTTGCCAAGCGCTTAAACAAATCTGCTTAGGCTGTGGCTTAGCCCAGAGGGGGTTTGGCATTTTGATGGCAGTGAAGTCTCTGCCTGTCCCTTCAGCTGTTCTCAGCTCCTACAGGTGCTCCCCTCCTCAAAACTACAATAAAACCCCAAATTTGTGCCTTAACCCTGGGCAGACATGTGAACAAACCCAACAGCCACAGCTCCTTTCTGAAAGGTCACAGCGGAGAAATCAATCCCAGCCCTTACAAAGGCAGATTTTTTTGCTTGATTTTGGGTTTGATTTCTTCATACTTTTGCAGCACCGGAGACCCTGATTGCAGGCAATTAAAGCAGCCCTAGGAAAAAGGGCTGTGTGGAAATGCAAGCTGGGAAGCGTGGCTGGAACTTGGGGCAGCTGCCAGTGCTGGAGAGGTGCCCTGGAGGATGGAGCTGTGCCCAGGGCTGTGCCTGGTGCTGCCTACAGAGCAGAGCTGCTGCCAACTGGAGCTGCTCATCTCCAGTGTCCTGGGCTGGCAGGGATGGTTTCAACTCCTTCCTGCAGGTACTGGGGTAACTGGGACCCCATTGGGTTCTAATGGGGCTGCAGCACACGGAGGATGCTGAGAGCTGTGAGAACGGAGCAAATCCAGGGAGAGAATCACCCACACATGGAATGGTTGGGGCTGGAAGAGACCTTAAAGCTCATTTCATTCCATGGGCAGAGACACCTTCCACAACCTCAGGGTGCTCCAAACCCCGTCCAACCTGGCCCTTGGACACTTCAGGGATCCAGGAACAGCCACAGCTCCTCTGAGCAACCTTTCCTCCCAGGGAACCATCTCTCGGGGATGGGTCACAGGAGGGAACTCACCCCAAAGTAAGCTCCAAGGTTCTGGTGACCAATATCTAATCCAAACCTACTCTAAAACATCAGTAATCAATGCTGGGTTTGCATTTTTGAATATTCTAAGGTTCTGGTGACCAATATCTAATCCAAACCTACTCTAAAACATCAGTAATCAACGCTGGGTTTGCATTTTGAATATTCTCTCCCTTCCTTTCTGGTGCCATCTCTCTGGGAAGGTTTGGCCATGCTGGATGGGGCCTTCCATCACTCCAGAGCTGTCAGAACAACAAAAGACTTTTGAGTCATTTTCTACACCTGACCTTGAACTAGTGGAAAGCAGTAAACATTCACAGGAGGAACAGTAACAGGGATTGGAGCTGTAATTTTTATAACTTGTTGCTTGAGAAGTGAAAGGAGCCCTGCTGAAATCCAGGAGCTCGGGGAGCACACGGACACAGAGCAGCCACACGATGCTCTGGGGCCATTTGGCACCAAGAAGCATTTTTCACAGAGTGCAATTACATATTTTTGTTTAGAAAAAGCTTCTCCTTCAAAAGCAGCTCCCGAGTCCGTGCTGATTCAGCCTTCATTAAAGGCCTCTTCTTGCAGACACTGGGAAGTGTTGACTCCTGCGCTGATTTTCTATTGCTGCCTTATCTTTGGCATCTCATCTGCAACTTCTGCCGGGTTTTTCGCTTTCTTTCTTTTTCCCCCCTTTCACTGTTTTCATCTGAATGCAGTAAAAGTGGCTGCTGCTGCTCGGGCATCAGTTCTTCCCCAGGATTTTTGATCTGCCCGGGTGCAGGCTAAGAAAACCCAGCCTTGATTATAAAATTGCAGGCTAAGTAGGGTAACCAAACAGCACCAGCAAGAAACTGGATCAGCTTTGCTCTGTGTAGTTTTCCTGCTTGAATAGGGGGGAAAAAATGCTTTTTCTCTTACAGATCTGAAACCCTACCCCAGCTGCAGAGGTTGTTTGCACTGGGCTTCACATCACTCTGCAGCTCAACAAACCACAGCTCCAACAGCAACTGGGAAGAACCCTACCCCAGAACCTTCCCTGATGCCATCTCTGACCCTTCCCCTACAAATCCAGGCTCCTGTTTCAGCAGGGGATGCAAATCTGGAGGGATTTGCCACAGCTTTGACAGCACCAGGATGCACGATTGGCTTCCAGAAGCTTCCACAGAGGATGGTCAGCATCTCTCTGCACCGTGTCCAAAGCAAAGACAACTCAAAGAACTGCTTCAGCACCTCAGAGACTTTCATGGTGGGATGAACCCTCTGTGTTTGGAATTCCCAGTTTAAAGGGATGGGGAGGTTTGAAGGATGGGTTGAATTTTGGCTTTGAGGCAAGAGAAAGCCCTACAAGCACCAGCCTCAGACTTCCCCTCTCCAGACTGTCTTTCCTTGAGCCAAACTCATCGAGCATGAGTCAGTTTTCCATTCACACCCGTCAAAGTGTGGAATATTGTGGATTTGGAAGACAAAACAAAAAAAAAAAAAAAAAACCAACAAAACCCAATTTTTTTTTGCGCAATGAGCAGATATGGAAATGGCACGGAGTGGCCTTCACCACTCTGCCACCACAGCCCATAATATCTGCCGTGGCACAGCTCCAGCCTCCTGGATCTGCCCTGCTAACACTGCTCGAGCTGATAATGCTAATCCCTTAAACTATTCCCAGACAGGCCCTAAGGAAGGGAGCTAAGGAACTCCACTGCTAATGAAACACTTTTATTTTTGTTAATTATAGCTCTGTCCGTGTCTCACACGAAAAGAACACTCCTGCAATTTATCCGGCCACTGGAGGCTGACTCAACACTCCAGTTAATGATGCTGCTGCTGGCCACGCTGCCTGCTTGGAAAATGCACCCCAAAATGGTCCCCAAAATGTGAGAGACCCCAAAAGGGACACCTGGGTGTCCTGGGGAGTAGCTTTCACTCAGAGCTGCTTGTGCCACCCGCTGCCACCAACGCTGTGACCCAAGTGACAACAAACATATGCACTGTTTGGGGGGAAAATGCAACTTTTTGGTTATCTTCTCTGTTTGCAACTACAAGACCCAGAATTTGCAAACCTGCTGTAACCATGCTCCAATAATGCCAATATTCTGGCAGGAATGAAATGCCTCATCTCTCCAAATTACTCCTGGGGTTTTCATGGAGCATCATTTGCTTCACCTTGGCAGCTTAGGGATGGGTCACAGGAAGGAATTCAAAGGAAACTCTGAGGCTCTGCTGACTGCAACACCAAAAAGGAGCCACGCTCGCTGTGGCACTGAGGAGCTCTTTGCTCCCTTTTTCCTGCAGCTTATCACTTTTATTGCTAGATTTGCTTCTAGTTTGAACTTTTAAACGCTTGTGTGCTGTCCCTGCCAAGACCCTGGGTAGCACATGTGATGTTGTGACATGTTGTGACATATTGGGACATGGGGACAGGGCAAACACCTCCTCAGAGCAGTGCAGGGGCTCAGCTCCCCCTGGCTCACACAGAGCTTTGCTTCATGCCACACATCATCTCCAGCCCAAAGTTTTCTGCCTCAACCCAGTTTTCCTCATCCCAAAGTGGGTAAATTCCTCCAGCCTGGCTTTGAAACCTCTTTGTAAAGATTTGTCACATCTAAACCCAAAACAGGCACACAGGCAGCACGTGCAACAGGACAAAACCAACTCAGCGCGGCACCCTTAAAAAAAAATTAATTAATTAGAGATAAATCAACAGCTCAAACTGAAATGTGCTGCTAGTCCAGGCTTTGCTAGGCTTGCACCTGGCTGACCGTGCCATGGCTCTGCTCCCTGTGCCTGTGCCAAGCTCCTGTGTCATGGGAGTGTGCGAGTGGGGAGAAGCTGAGGCGCTGCTGACGAGGCAAAATCCAAATTGCACAAGCCCCAGGAGGTGCTGGCAGGTTAATCTTACACCAGCAGCAACCTGCCACCTACCCAGCACTGACAAAAACACACCGACAATTCACCACCGAGGCTTCTGGCCGGCCAAAACCAGAGTGTTTCGTGTAAAATTGTGGTGTTTGGGAGAGGTGCAGGGCCTTTGGTCAAAGTCCACAGAAACAGCTCAGCCAGCATCACGTGCTGCTCGGAATCTCAGCTCCCTTCACGCAACAACAAAGCCCAAGGTTTAGGTGTGAGATCAACAGGCAGCACTATTCAGTTTAAATATCATTTCAATGCACTATTTATGAATAAATGTTCTTTCTAATGGGTATTGCTCCCCCTTCCCTTTTGTATTTCAACAGGGAAATTTGCATTTTTGCAGGTGGTTTCTCCCATGTGGGCTTTGCCAGGGAATAATTCCCCCGTTGGAAGGAATTTGGGAGATGCTTCAATATATCTGCTGTCACCAGAGCTCAGATTTACAGCATCAGACTGTGCTTGGCTTGAAACTTATATGGACTTCCGCTTCTGTTTCCCCCCCCCTCCACTTCCAAAATAATATCCTATTAGTCATGAAAGCCAAATGGGCTGGATTTGGGCAACAATTCAACTTTTCAAAGCTCCCATCAACATCAAGGCCCTCTTGGCCAGAGCAGGCTCATCTCTGAAGGTGAGGAGCAGGCTGTGCTCAGGACAAGCTTATTTGTTATGGATTGCTCCAGACAACAAAAAAAAAAATACCAGATTAAAAGAGGGAATGAAGGCAGGAACAAGCACAGAGTGAAATGCAGGGATTTCTTTCACTTCAGGGGTGTTTCGTATTTGGATGGACCCTCATGGAGCCCATCAGGGGCTGAGAGCTCTGAGAACAACTCTGGAATCATTTGCTCATTCCAGCTATGGAAAGGGCCAGAAGGAAATCGGTTTTTTCTGAATTCCAGGAAGAGTTTGAACCTTTCCAGACTGTGCAGGAAGCAGATCCCCTCTGCTCGTTTGCACAGCACAGGTAGGATCCCCCTGAACCAGGTGGGATTCCTTGCAGGGAATAAATCTCGTGGAAGAACAACCTTCCAGCTCACATGTTCCCCTGACAAGCTGCATCAAAAAAAAAAAAAATTAATCTCTGGCAAATTCTCAGAACGACTCTGGAAAGGATTCAAAGCAGGGAGAGGGCTCAGCAGCTGGCTGGGGCTCTGGGCTGTGTTTTTGAGAGCTGCCGAGGAACCTCCTGTGCAGCACATGAAAGCTGATCCCAAAATACAGATTACACTTCCCTGAATTCATCCCCAAGAACGACACCTCTGGTGCAAACCCCGCAGCTGAATCCCCCTTCCCGAGCAATAGCTCGGCCCCAACAGCTGAACTTGGAAAAGTTATCCGGGCGAGGAATGCGGGCTCAGGCACTGGTGCTGCGGAGCGCCAGGAGGAGGGAAAGGGATTCAAGAATGATGCCATTCATTGAGATCATGTTTTGTGGGTTGGCTGCTTCCATCTTCCCTTTTTCCTGGTACTGGGAGGGCGCAGAAGGCCAGGGCTGGGGACTGTGGGGGACACTCAGCACAGCCCTGCAGTGCCACCAGCACAGGTTTTTGCCTGTCACTGCCTCTTCACGCTCAGCTTTTGCCACTCCATGATTTTTGGGGACCCTCGGGAAGCAGCTGCCCCATTCCCAGCCCCTGCCCCTCTGAGGGTCTCCCAAGGACCCTCCTGCCAGGGGCAGAGCGCTCTGGGTATCACCGGGCTCAATCCTGCATTATCAAACTTCCTTGGCTCTTCCCATCGGAAACTTTTACAATTCCCCGCTCGGCTGGAAAAGATGACTGCAGCAAACCCAAATTAGGAATAAATTATACAACAACTTTACATTTTTTCTTTTACAAAGGAAAACTGTGTGGCAAGAGCCGGGGCAGGCACCTCCTTCCAGACGTCCTGCCCTGCAAGGATTATCATGGAAGGCCACTGACTTTCGCAGACGGCTTAGTTTGAATAAATAAATAAATAAACACAACCAGAGGCAGCTCCAAACCCAATTTGGGACCTGCTCCCTGCCTTTCACCCCCCAATCCCAAATTTGTGCGAGGGCTGCAGGATGGAAGCAGAGCCAAGCTGCAATACCCGATGCAAGCACTTCAAAAGCTCCAAAAGCTGCATCTGTGTGGCCGCTCGCTGACATATGGGCATCTATTTTCACAATGAATGGCCGCAGCAACTCCTCCTTAAAGCTCTCCCCGCCTGCTCTTGCAGGGGCCGTTGCATTCCCGCAGCATTTTTTTGCAATATTAAATTCTCCACCTCCTCCCACCCCCTCCGCCGCCCTTGCAGGGCACAAGGCAGAGCCACTCCGGAATAAGCAGCGAGTTAAAAAGCGAGCAGCGAGCGCCGGTCACCACGCTGGCAAAAATAAATCACTGCTGTCCCCTTCCCAAATCGCCTCCTGCTGCTCCTCGGTGCTCAACTCCTGCCCTTCTGCAGCTCCTGAACGCTCAGTTCTTGTCCTTTTGCAATTCCTGAACTCTCAGCTTCTGCAGCTCCAAAATGCTCGATTCCTGCAGCTCCCAAAATGCCCAATTCCTGCCCTTTTGCAGCTCCTAAATGCACAATTTTTGCTCTTTTGCAACTCCTAAATTCTCAACTTCTGCAGATTTTAGACATTCCATTCCTGCCTTTCTGCAGCTCCAAAATGCTCAATTCTTGCAGCTCCCGAATGCCCAATTCCTGCCCTTTTGCACCTCCCAAACGCTCACTTTCCACCCTTTTGCAAGCCCTAAACTCTAAACTTCTGCCCTTCTGCAGCTCCTCAGCGCTCCATTCCTGCAGTTCCAAAACGCTCCATTCCTGCCTTTCTGCAGCTCCCAAATCCCCAACTCCTGCCTTCCTGCACTTCCCAAACGCTCCATTCCTGCCTTTTTGCACGCTCCGAGCGTGCTGGTGTGACAAACCCCACCACTGCCTCTGACCAAAAGTTACCAAATATTAAAGGAGTGGAGGGGGGTGGAAAGAAACGGGTGGAAAATGATCTCAGCGCTGGCACGAGAACAATACTTTCCCATGGAAACATAGGTATATATTTAATTCCTGCTAACTCCACTCCAGTTTCACCTTTCATCTCCCTCGCGGACTTGTTTTAAAAAGTTTTGCTTTAACCCCCGCACGGAGCCCGGGCCGCAGCCGCTCCTCCAGCACCCCCCGCTTTTCCCTTCTCCCGGCCGCGCGTGCCAAAGCGGGGCTCGGTCACCCCGGGAGCGGCTCCCGGCTGGAGCCAGCGCGGGCGCTGCAGCGGCAGCGCCGGAGCAGAAATGCGGCAGCGGCACCACCGGAGCGCGGCACCCCCGGGCAGCGCGGCCGTGCAAGGGCGCGGCACGCGCGCGTGCGAGCGCGCCCGTGCACGCGCGCCCGCATGGGCACGCGCAGTTGCACGCGCGCCCGCGGCTGCACACGCACCCGCGCGTGCACGCGCGGTTGCACAACCGCATGCACTCGCGCGTGCACGCGCGGTTGCACGCGCACGTGCAGCCGCTGCACCCTCAGTTGCACGCGCACATGCACCCGCACCCGGACACGCACCCGCAGCTGCACCCTCACTTGCACGCGAACATGCACCCGCGCCCTCAGTTGCACGCGCACGTGCACCCGCACCCGCGGCTGCACACCCGCAAGTTGCACGAGCGCGTGCACGCACGCGTGCACTGCACATGCACGCGCGGCTGCACGCGCGGAATGCACGCTCGGTTTGCACGCGCGCGGCGAAATGCACGCTCCCGCTGCACCCACCCGCGGCCGGCCCGCGTGCACGCGCCCCGCCGCGCTCCGCTCACCTCGGGGCTGAGACATTGTCCCCCGCCTGCCTCGGGGGGGGGGAAGGGACGCGCGCACAAAGAGACTTCCCCGTGCGGCTCCTCCGGGGCGAGTTGCCCAACACACACAAAAGATGCGAGGCGCCGCACGCCGCGCGCGCTGCCGGCGGGGCTCGGGGCGCGGCGGGCCGGGCCGCACCGGGCCGGGCCGGGCCGGGCCGGGGGTCCCTGCGCGGCTGGCGCGGGGCCGGCGCGGCTGCACTACATGATGGGCCGGGGCGGCCGCCCCGGCCTCCGCGCGCGCGGCGGGGGGGGGGGGGGGGGGGGGAACAGCACTGGCGCGCGCGCGGCGCCGCCGCAACGCCGCATGGGAGATGTAGTCCCGCCGCCATCCCCGCGGAGCCGCCGGCAGGGGACGCGGTGAGCGCGGCGGGGATCACCCGCTTCGAGTGGCTTCGAGCCGCTTCCAACGCATCAAAACGCACCTGACAGCACCGCATCGTGCCTGCGCCTCACCCCGACGCGCAGCATCACATCACATCAATCACATCACACCGTACCGCGCCGCTCCGCATCACACCGCACTGCCCCGCTCTGCCCGTGCGCTGTTCTGTCCCCAAAAGCCTGTGCCTGCGCAAGCAAAGTTCCCGCCTGTCCCCCTGCCTCTCCCCCTGCCTGTCCCCTGCCTGTGCCCGCCCGCGCCATCCTTCCTGCATCCTGCTGCATCCTCATCCTGCATCCCTTCCTGCATCCCTTCCTGCATCCCTCCTGCATCCCTTCCTGCATCCCTCCCTCAGTCCCCTGTCGCATCCCTGCATCCTGCACTCCTGCATCCCTTCCTGCATCCCTTCCTGCATCCCTGCACTCCTGTATCCTTGCCTGCATCCCTGCACTCCTGTATCCTTGCCTGCATCCCTGCACTCCTGTATCCTTGCCTGCATCCCTGCACTCCTGTATCCTTGTCTGCATCCCTGCACTCCTGCATCCCTACCTGCATCCCTGTCTGCATCCCAGTGCCCCTGACTGTATTCCTGCCATCAGCAAGTTCTTAATCTTGTTGGTTTTTTTAAATTTTCCCCCTTGCAGTCAGATCAGACGGAGTCAGTTCATCCTCAATAAAATGGGTGTGTGATTAGTCCCCACGGAACAGCTGGACAAGAGAATGCCAGCCCTTCCTGAATGCTCCTAAGGTGCAGGACCAAGCTGGAAATTAAAAATAATAGGAATAATACCCCTAAAGTCACAGGGCAGCAGACAAGGCAGGTCTTCTGCTGCACATGAACAAACTGCAGGAAGTTCTCCAACACAAGAGGGACCAACTGGGAAAAGGGGACCTTCCCAAGGGATGGCTGGGGGAGAACAAACGAAGCAAACAGAGGGTGCAAATGCTGTCTGGGGAGGAGAATGTGGCAGGGGGAGAGAGGAGGTGAGGAACAATGAGCTGTCCTGAGCTCAGCTGCTGATGGGAGCCGGCACCATCTGCTCCTCAGGGGCTGGACGGGGCTGGCTGATGTCCTGCATTCCTTTGTTCCCCGGGAGCTGCAGCCTGCAGGAATTTAAAGCCAAACACAGCCCCCGGGAGTTCAGCCCCATCTCACCTTTTGTCTGAATGTCCTCGGTCTCCTCCTCCTCCTCCCCCAGCCTCTACTCTCACAGCCCTTAACCCACAGCACCTTTTCCCACCCTGGATCCTCAGCAGGTAGGCTAAAAGGACTTGGAATTCTCAGAAAATTCAGTTAAGGGCTCAGTCATAAACTGCTTGTTGCTCTGGATCCCCAGGGATTCAGAATGATTTTATTTTTTTTGAGTATGGATGCAATGCTGAGGTCGCAGCCATCCTCAAAACTCCCAGGATGGAGTATGAAAGGCAAGGAAAAACGTGGATATTTAGGGATGAGCAGACAGGGAGAGGAAGAAGGAGGAGAAATCCATGGCAAAAATATTCCAAAAAATGATGGAATGAGGCTCGGCAGCTCCAGTGCTAAACACGGACAGGTGGCACCTCTGTCTGAAGGGATCTTTTTATTGGGACAGCAGCAGGAAGCATCATTTCCCTTCAAAGGCACGGACACCAGGAGTGTGAGGCTGCAGCAGAGGCAGCCAGGTGCTTTCTGAAAGCAGGAAATGCTATTTCATCATCCCTGCAGGAAAATCTCCGGGAAGGGAGCACAGAGGAGGTGAGCAAGTGGCAGCAGGACCGGGGCACGGTGCCACACGCCGATAAAAACCCTCCTTTTCTGCCACCTCCCCGCCAAGGATGGGTCACATTTCCCCCCTCCCAAACCCTGCTAGTTTAAAATAAGCAATTTTGCTCTTTTTCCTGCACACATGAGGTATTACTCATGGCCAGAGTGAATCCATGGCTGTACCCATATGGCTGTGATTATGGCATTCTCTATGCATTGCACACAATGTATATATTGTGGTTTGAACTGCTGGCGCTGCTGCTGAGACTCTGTTGATGCTTCAGTTTAAAGCTTGTTGCTTGTTGGTTTTTTTTTTTTTTTTTTTATATTTTTTTCCCCCAGAGTTTTGTTAACTTTCCCGTAAAAACTCTTATTTCTGCGGCTGGGACTCCCTGTGCCAAGCCTTAGGCCAAGATTGAAATTTCTTTTGTGAAATTTTATTCTGAGCCGGACTGGATGTTGTTCCAGAAGGTGGGTGAGGGCACTGAGTAAAATCTATGTCATGCGTGGCACGAACTTAAATTTTGCATTACAATTTTTGGAGATGCTCAAATGATTGTCAATGCTCAGCTGGGTTTTAAGCCCTTTTCTTTAAATTCTATGCCTTGCATGGCACAAACTTAAATTTTGCATAACAATTTTTGGAGGTTTACATGCTGCCATTCTCAGCTGAGTTTTAAGCCCTTTTCTTTAAATTCTATGCCTTGCATGGCACGAACTTAAATTTTGCATTACAATTTTTGGAGGCGCAAATGCTGCCGTTCTCAGCTGGGTTTTAAGCTCTTTTCTTTAAAATCTGTGTCTTTGCATGGCAGGAACTTAAATTTTGCAAATGATTTTTGGAGATCTACATGCTGCCGTTCTCAGCTGGGTATTTGAGGTACTTTTTCTTTAAATATGTGAACTTTGCTGGCAAGGAAACTTAAAATTTCTGCACAACAATTTGGAGGTCACATCTGCTGTTTCAGGCGGGTTTTCCAGCCCTTTTCTTTAAAATCTGTGTCTTTGCATGACAGGAATTTAAGTTTTGCACAACGATTTTTGGAGGTGCAAATTCTGCTGTTCTCAGCTGATTTTTAAGCCCTTTTCTTTAAATCCAGGGATAAATTGTCCTTGTTAATCATGCTCAGCACAAACACTGGGAAGTTTTTGGTGCCTTTAGCAGTGACCTCCAGAGTTTGGTGCAGCTGCAGCCCTGGAGCAGCGAATGCTGAAGGAAAATCAGGTTTTGCACAGTTCATTTCAGCCTCTTCCCAGCTCCCAGGAAGAGGCAGGTCTCTAAATCAGGTGCTCTGGATTCCTGCTGAAGGATTTCCCTGGCAGAGAATCTGGGCTGGAGAGGATGTAAATGCATCATCCTTGCTCTCAGCCATAGGTTTATTGATGCAAACACATCATCTCCAGTAAATGTGGAGAGCATCTCTGTGCCTGAGCCAGCTGCATGCACAAAAAAATAGACCTAAACAGGCACAAGATACAGGCAGGAGCAGGGCTGCTGCTGGTTAATAAGTTCAAAGGAAAATGTGGAATAATTTGGGGTTATCTGCTTTTCAGCAGATTTTGTGATAAAGATAAAAAAAGAAGCTGTGAAAGAGCAGCTGTTTACCTGCAGCTTCTGCATCACTGCACAAACCATTCCAAAATTCCTGGGCTTCCTAAAAAGGGCTCTGCAACAGCCTGAAATCCCAGGGAAATGCTCCATCTCTGCCCATGGATTTGTTGTCTCCACACTGAACTTGTTCTGCCCTCTCTGCACAGCACAAGAACCTCCCGTGCTGAGCTGCAAAAAGCAGAGCCTGCCCTGATGGAGGCACCTCCCTCCTGCTCTGCTCCACATCCCCAGGGGAAGGCTTTCCACAGCAGGAACAGGGATGCTACCAAAGGATTTGGGAATGGTGCTTGGTGATTTGGATGCCTTTTTTATTTTTTTTTTTTCCTCTCTTTATTTTCAAAAGGCCAAATCACAGAAAGAAGGGAAGGGAAGGGAAGGGAAGGGAAGGGAAGGGAAGGGAAGGGAAGGGAAGGGAAGGGAAGGAAGGGAAGAAAGGGAAGGGAAGGAAGGGAGAAGGAGAAGGGAAGAAAGGAAAGGAAGGAAAGGAGGAAAGAAAGGAAAGAAAGGAAAGGAAAGGAAGGAGGAAAGGAAAGGAAAGGAAAGGAAAGGAAAGGAAGGAAAGGAAGGAAGGAAAAGGAAAGGAAAGGAAAGGAAAGGAAAGGACGGAAATTGGTCCAGTCGTGTTTCCTTTCTGGATGAATTGCTGCATCCCCACTGCAGGGCACTGGGCTTCCATGATATCCTATTTATGCTCCTCAGGGAGCACCTGTGCACAAAATCTATTCCAATGAACACCCTGAAAGGAGATCCTTAAACAGAAAGGGGCAGCAATGGCCCAGCCTGGCAGGGAGGAAATGCTGTTCTCCTTGTGCTGCTGTGGCTTTGGAACCCCTGGTGTGATGCAGAATCCATCAGTCCAAAGTGATGAGGGCTGGAGCAATTTCCCTCTGCTCCAGCACGAACAAGGCCAGCTCCCTCAGCCTTGCTGCATCTGGAGCCACTGGAAGTTGCCATCATTTGTTGCCACTGTGTGGTTTTGTTGTTTGAATCCCCGTTTCACTTAAAAAAAATATTTAAATCTCTTCTTTGTCTTTATATCCTTTTTCTTGGGAGTGTAACCTGGACAGGTTTGTGGTGCAAACCCAGCACCCAGCTCCACCTCAGCACAGATTCCTTTTGGTCTGGAACAAATTCCATCACCTTTGGCTCTTTTGTATCCACAAACAGAGGCGATGTCTGAGGCTCCCGAGCACACAGAGCTGCTGCAAAGATTAATTGGGTGCTGCTTTGAACGTGCTTTGAAGATGAAAAGCAGCGCAGCGCTTTGGCTTTCACTGCTGTCTGGAGGTTCTCTCCCTGTGCTGCAGGCTGGCTTTGGCTCTCAGCTGCTGCGTTTTTTTGGTGTTTCCCTGGCTGCAGCAGCACCCAGTGCCAGAGGTGGCTCACCCAGCTCACAGGGATATTTTAGGGGGTGTTTTCCTCCCAGATGTCACTGCCAGATGTTTTGGAGCACCCACCTCTTGTGCTTTGTGCAGACCCCTCACATTTTGCTGCTGTGAGCTGTCCCAGGGGTTGTTGCTGTGAACCTCTCAAGGAGGAGCTGTTGGGCTAAAATACCCTGAACTCCAAGGAATTGCAAACTTTGCAAGTAGAGCATGAAATTGTGGATTCATGGAGTGGTTTGGGTCGGAGGAGACCTCAGAGACCACCTCGTTCCAACCCCTTCCCTGGGCCAGGAAGAAGCAGAACATGAATAGGAGCAGTTAAAACCTTTGAAGTATAAACAGAGACCACAACAAAGTGACCCAAAGAATTCAGCCACAGACTGGGGTGGAATTTTAAACCCATGAAGTTTAAAGCTTCAATGAAGAGAAGTTGTTTTGGGAATTTTTTTTTTATTGAAGTTTTAGTTATGCCATTGTATTTACTCATTATTCTTTAGGCAATTCTTTAATAAGATTCATTTGAGCTAATGCTTTTGTTTAAGGTGGAAATGGATGAAAAAAAGGGGAAGTTTTCATGAGATTGGGGCTTGTCCCTAAAGAGGGCTGTGGGACCAGGCTGGGGCTGGGATCCTGGATATTCCCAATGATGCTTTACCTTTAACACCGGACTGTGAAATCCTATTCTTCTCCCCAGACAGGGAATTTCCATTTCCACGGAAAAACGTGGAGCCCATGCTGCGCTCACAGAGCCGCGCTCTCTCTTTCTGCAGCGATGCTCCAAACACCCCGAGCAGAGAATCCCCATCCCTCCTGCATCCCCCGGGTGTTTCCCTGCGGCAGATTCGGGACTCAGGCTCAGCCTCTGCTCGCAGGAGGCGCTCGGGAAAGCGCAGCACATCGGCTGCGCGTGATTAACGCGGTAATTAACGCGGTAATTAACGCGGTAATTAACGCGGTATATAAGGCACCGCAGCGGGTCAGGCACATCCCGACAGCGGCGAGAAAGCTCAGTGGGGCTCAGCACCATCCAGAGGGTGACAGGGACACGGGAATAACTCGGAGGGAAGCAGCAGCCACCTGTTAAACGGCAATGGTGAATGCGGTGTCGGTGTTTAGGGCGGCGTTTTCAGGGCGTTAATTAATTTTTGGGTAATGCCATAAAATCCTGGCGACCTGCTGGAGGCAGGCGGGAGCGCTGCAAGGAGCGAGGCAGCTCCCACCCAATTCCTCCCTTCAATCTCCGAGCCTCCAGGGTGTATTTGCAGCCCTTTTCCTCTGCTCCCCACCGAGGTTGTGCTGGGTGGCACAATGGGGTGTCCCTGGGGAGTGGGGACCCCAGACATGAGGGGGTGTCACTCAAAAATGGGGTTCCCGAAAAGGACGGGGTGTCCTTGGGGAATGGGGACCCCAGAAGGGCTGCGCGCTCACGGTGAGGAAACCGCGATGGAGGGGTTGAGGGAGAAAGGAGCTGTGGAGAGCGGGAGTGCCCTTCTCCGGCACCCGCGGGGTCTGGAGGGGTGTCCTGCGGAGTGGGGTCCCCAGGGTAAGGGGGTCCTTAGGAGAGGTGATCACCTGGAAAATGGGGTCCCCGGAGGAGAGAAACATTGAAACTGGGGTCCCTTGGAATGGGGGTCCCTGGGATGGGGGTCACCCATAGGATGGGGTCCCTGGATCGGGGTCACCCGGAGGATGGAGTTCTCCAGAAGGGTGGTCACCCATAGGATGGGGTCCCTGGGAAGGGTCCTCGGGAAGGATGGGTCACTCAGAGCATGGGTCCCCGGAGGAGGAGGTGACCCTCGGACAAGGGGCTACAGGGAAATTGGGGTCCCGAGGCCGAGAGAAGGGGGTTCATTGGGGCATGGGAGGGAACGGGATCCGGGGGGAGCGGGGGTGTCCCCGGGAAGGGAGGAAGGTCACCAGGACAGCGGTGTCCGGCACTGCGGACCGGGCGGAGGGACCGGGGACATCGGGGGTTTCGGGGGCACCGCGCTGTGCCATCCCCGCTCACAGGGGCGGGCCCGGGGCCGGGGGGCGGTGGCAGGAGCCGGGCTCGGCCCCTCCCGCTCGGCTTCGGAACGGAAGGAAGGAGCGGAGAGGAAGAAGGAGGAGTTGGCTGCACCTGGTGCGCGTCATTGCCCGCGGGTGCCCATGGCTGGGGCGGCCGAGCCGGCGGGGCTGCGCGCTCAGCGGTGAGGAAACCGCGATTGGAGGGGGTTTAGAGGAGAAAAGGAGCTGTGGAGAGCGGGAGTGCCCTTCCTCCGGCACCCGCGGGGGTCCCGGGGCTGAGAGCGGCGGGATGCCGGGGGTGCTCGGGGATGCTCAGAGGAGAGCTCAGGGGATGCTCAGGGCTGGAGAAGCATGCTGTGGTGCTCAGGGATGCGGGAGGATGAGGGAGGATGCTTGGGAATGCTCCGGCATGCAGGAGGATGATCAGGGATGCGGGAGGATGCTCAGAGAATGTTTGGGGATGCCCAGGGATGCAGGAGGATGCGGGAGGATCAGGGTGCTCAGGGATGTTTGGGGATGCTCAGGAATGCGGGAGGATGCTCAGAGATGCAGAATTCTCAGGGAATGCTTGGGAATGTTTGGGGGTGCTCAGGGATGCAGGAGAATGCTCAGAGAATGTTTGGGGATGCTCGGGGATGCAGGAAGATGCTCAGGAATGCTCGGGGATGTTTGGGGATGCTCAGGGATGCTGCGGGAGCGGTGCGGGGCCGGCCCGACCCGACTCTGTGTCATTCCTTGTCCCCTTGGGGACCAGAGGTGTTTTTTGGAAGGGAGCAATTTGCAGCCCGGATTTGCAGCTGGTCTTCCCCTTGGGGTGATAAAGGACAAATTTCAGCCCGTTTAGAAGAAATTACATCTCTAAAGCATTTCTGTCTGTTAATATTTGTTATTATAGTCGCAATTAAATAATTGAAGCTCAGTAAAACAGTTTTGGTTAAGAATCCTCTGGGCTGTTGTCTTCTAGCAGCAAGTGCAATAATGTCATTTTCTTGCCCTTCTGCCGGGGTTGTTCACTGCTAAGTTGTTTTTTCTCTCAAGCCGCTGCTCATTCAGCTGAGGCTCGCACCTCTCGTTTGGGTTTTGTGGGGTTTTGGGGTGGGTTTTTTTGGCTTTAAAGACAAGAAAATGCGCTGTGCAGCCCCAAATCAGCGCCTGACCTTTAAAGGCCGTGCTGGGCTGTGCCTGGGGAGGGAGGGGAGGTTCCCCAGTGCCATCGGGGCGTTATTTGGGAAGAAAATTCCATCCTTCCATGGAATTGCAGCACAGACTCGGCCGTTCCCTGAGATGGCTGTGACTGAGATGTCCCCAAGTGTTCCTGTGTCACCCCTTCCATGAATCACAGGGCAGTGCCCAAACTGGGTGGGGTTATCACAGGAGTGATCACAGGTTGTGACAAAATCTTCATTTTGTCTGCTGTTACTCAGTTAAATGCCTTGGCAGCTTTTTCTGCTCAGCCTATGTTTGTTTTCTTCATCTGGAGTCTCAAGGACGATTTTGTTTGTTTTTTTCCTCCCCAAATACAATTTTTCACCACTCAAGTGATGCTTCTCCAGTGTCCTTCATCGTGCTGTAGCTTCCACGGAGGTGGCAGGTGTAATATGAAAAATTAATTAACATTCTTAAAATGACCCTTCCTCCAACCTAGGTGATGTAAATGAAAGCATGGCAGAGTTCCAGGGAAGACGTGGGAGTATTTTGGGTTTTATAATGGATAGAAAATAATTAGAGAAACACTAACTGGCACTGATGATTGAATCTCATTAACTCATCTTTGCCCGTTTGGGGATTTAATTAAAATATTGTGGCTGAGGGAAGGGGTTGGTGCTGTGTTAGACCCTGGTGTGGCATTGAGGAAGGATCTCTGTGGGGTTTGTGTTTCTGTGAGTCCCCTGGGAGCAAACAGGAGCTTCCAGGGCTCTCTGTCAGCACAGGGTGCAGGGATTTTCATGACCTGTAAGCAGCAGCTGCTGCTTTTGATTATTTTCCAAACACTCTGCTGTCACTGGGAGTCATTTCTTGCCTGAAAACATCCAGAGGAGTTGTGCTGGTTTTCCCTGCAGGGCTTGGTTACTGTCACAGCTTGGTGTTGAAGAATTTTGTGGTTGGTTTTAATTTTTTTTTTAATGATTTTTTTTTTTTAAATTTTACTTTCATCTTTGAAGCAGACTCAGTGTGAGGGCAGCACTCCAGGCTGGGTGGGATCCCTTCCCAAGGTTTTTTTTTTCCAGTGATGTGCTGCTGATGCCACATCCCTCGTGGTGCATGGAGGACCCCAAAACCACACTGGGAGCAGGGATTTGGTTCCTTTCAGCCCTTTTTTCCTCCTCTCATCCCTCAGACTGGCTCAATGTATAAAATATTTTGTGTATTTGAGTTCATAGTGGTTCTGACACCTGAGCAACTCCTGTGTCCTGTTATTTCCCTATTAAAACGCAGCCAGGGAAGGGAAAACGAGCCTTGTGGTGTCTGACAGGTAACAGAAACACCAGCCTGCTTCTGGAATGAGTATTTAGGATAAATCCCTAAAATCTGCGCTGTGTTTTGGGTGAAATGCTGAGAAATTATTTAATTTTTCACTGGGTGTTGCTGCAGGGGGGGTTTGCGACACCCGGCCCTGTGCCCTGCTGAGCTGCTCTGTCCCACCTTCACAGGTGAAATGTTCCAGCATTCCCAGCTCAGGAAGCACAGGGAGATGTAGCCTGACCCGACATTCCCAACCTCAGCCAGCAAAAAGGGTGGAAAAACCCTGGGAGAGAAAAATTGGAGAGAGAGAAAAACCCCACCCTCCATCCCCCACCAGGTACGTGCAGGGCGGCATCTCCTGCAAAAACATTTTCCATGGAAGAATTAAATTCATTTTTCCCCTCTGCCAGGGGTGACCTGGGAAGGTTGGGATGGGATGGGGAGGGAAATCGTGGATCTGGCTGTGTCCAGCAGGGAAAGGGGTTACTCACGCTCCATTGCCCAGCTCGCCCAGGGGCAGCTGGCGCCGCTGTGCCCTGCTCTGGCTGCCTGCCCACTGCTCCTGCAATTCTGCTCCCAGAGAAACTCTGCCTGCTGGGATTTATGGGGAGGAAAATGAAAATAAACACAGTTTAATCTGAGTTTAGTGAGTTGGTCTAGAGCTGGTGCTGTGCTTGGCTGGAGGGGTGGCTCCGTGTTGTCCTCCTGCCTGAATTCCCAGCTGGATTCCCCAATTTCTCACATCCCACATGGGCAGTGCCAATTCCTCCAATTTCTGCCAATTTCTCAGGCACTCAGCACATCTATCAGAAGGCATTGAAACGGGAAAAACCAAAAGTGCAAACTTCCTGTGAAAATACAAACCTAGGAAAAACCAAAAGTGCAAACTTCCTGTGAAAATACAAACCCAGGAGGCGCTGAATGCTGCACGCGCCTGGTGTTGGCTTGA
>CM019230.1:1897386-1911781 GCA_009741485.1 Malurus cyaneus samueli
AGGATGGGAGTGGCGGGGTTGTTGTCCCTGGGCGGTGTGTGGGAGTTGGTGTCCAACGTTGTCTCCCAGGGGTAAGGGGGTCCTTAGAGAGGTGATCACTGAAATGAGGTCCCCACAACATGAAGCGGAGAGGAAGACACTGAACGGGGGGTCCCTTGGAGGATGGGGTCACCCGGAGGATGGCGTGCCACGATCGCTCCCAGTACAAAAAGGTCACTCACAGGGCATCTAGCTGAAGAGATCCTCAAAATTTGCTCCTAGGGCACAGACTCCCACGCTTCATCTCAGGGAGTATGGGTGAGGTCTCTCGCCGTATACCATTCGCGAGCTGGGTTGTCACTCCAGTGATCCAAAACTCACCTCTCCCCTAAAATGTGCAGACGGAACACCGTCCGGGGCCTCACGTGCTGATGGGATGTGTGCGTACACTCAGGGAGACACATGGAGGTACGGGGTGATGACCCCGGAGCTAGTCTGTTGCATCGCTTCTATTCTCTCGGGGCTGAGAGCGGCGGGGATGCCGGGGGTGCTCGGGGGATGCTCAGAGGATGCTCAGGGGATGCTCAGGGCTGGAGAAGCATGCTGTGGATGCTCAGGGATGCGGGAGGATGAGGGAGGATGCTTGGGAATGCTCCGGCATGCAGGAGGATGATCAGGGATGCGGGAGGATGCTCAGAGAATGTTTGGGGATGCCCAGGGATGCAGGAGGATGCGGGAGGATCAGGGTGCTCAGGGGATGTTTGGGGATGCTCAGGAATGCGGGAGGATGCTCAGAGATGCAGAATTCTCAGGGAATGCTTGGGAATGTTTGGGGGTGCTCAGGGATGCAGGAGAATGCTCAGAGAATGTTTGGGGATGCTCGGGGATGCAGGAAGATGCTCAGGGAATGCTCGGGGATGTTTGGGGATGCTCAGGGATGCTGCGGGAGCGGTGCGGGGCCGGCCCGACCCGACTCTGTGTCATTCCTTGTCCCCTTGGGGACCAGAGGTGTTTTTTGGAAGGGAGCAATTTGCAGCCCGGATTTGCAGCTGGTCTTCCCCTTGGGGTGATAAAGGACAAATTTCAGCCCGTTTAGAAGAAATTACATCTCTAAAGCATTTCTGTCTGTTAATATTTGTTATTATAGTCGCAATTAAATAATTGAAGCTCAGTAAAACAGTTTTGGTTAAGAATCCTCTGGGCTGTTGTCTTCTAGCAGCAAGTGCAATAATGTCATTTTCTTGCCCTTCTGCCGGGGTTGTTCACTGCTAAGTTGTTTTTTCTCTCAAGCCGCTGCTCATTCAGCTGAGGCTCGCACCTCTCGTTTGGGTTTTGGTGGGGGTTTTGGGGTGGGTTTTTTTGGCTTTAAAGACAAGAAAAATGCGCTGTGCAGCCCCAAATCAGCGCCTGACCTTTAAAGGCCGTGCTGGGCTGTGCCTGGGGAGGGAGGGGAGGTTCCCCAGTGCCATCGGGGCGTTATTTGGGAAGAAAATTCCATCCCTTCCATGGAATTGCAGCACAGACTCGGCCGTTCCCCTGAGATGGCTGTGACTGAGATGTCCCCAAGTGTTCCTGTGTCACCCCCTTCCATGAATCACAGGGCAGTGCCCAAACTGGGTGGGGTTATCACAGGAGTGATCACAGGTTGTGACAAAATCTTCATTTTGTCTGCTGTTACTCAGTTAAATTCCTTGGCAGCTTTTTCTGCTCAGCCTGTGTTTGTTTTCTTCATCTGGAGTCTCAAGGACGATTTTGTTTGTTTTTTTCCTCCCCAAATACAATTTTTCACCACTCAAGTGATGCTTCTCCAGTGTCCTTCATCGTGCTGTAGCTTCCACGGAGGTGGCAGGTGTAATATGAAAAATTAATTAACATTCTTAAAATGACCCTTCCTCCAACCTAGGTGATGTAAATGAAAGCATGGCAGAGTTCCAGGGAAGACGTGGGAGTATTTTGGGTTTTATAAATGGATAGAAAATAATTAGAGAAACACTAACTGGCACTGATGATTGAATCTCATTAACTCATCTTTGCCCGTTTGGGGATTTAATTAAAATATTGTGGCTGAGGGAAGGGGTTGGTGCTGTGTTAGACCCTGGTGTGGCGTTGAGGAAGGATCTCTGTGGGGTTTGTGTTTCTGTGAGTCCCCTGGGAGCAAACAGGAGCTTCCAGGGCTCTCTGTCAGCACAGGGTGCAGGGATTTTCATGACCTGTAAGCAGCAGCTGCTGCTTTTGATTATTTTCCAAACACTCTGCTGTCACTGGGAGTCATTTCTTGCCTGAAAACATCCAGAGGAGTTGTGCTGGTTTTCCCTGCAGGGCTTGGTTACTGTCACAGCTTGGTGTTGAAGCATTTTGTGGTTGGTTTTACTTTCATCTTTGAAGCAGACTCAGTGTGAGGGCAGCACTCCAGGCTGGGGGTGGGATCCCTTCCCAAGGTTTTTTTTTCCAGTGATGTGCTGCTGAATGCCACATCCCTCGTGGTGCATGGAGGACCCCAAAACCACACTGGGAGCAGGGATTTGGTTCCTTTCAGCCCTTTTTCCCTCCTCTCATCCCTCAGACTGGCTCAATGTATAAAATATTTTGTGTATTTGAGTTCATAGTGGTTCTGACACCTGAGCAACTCCTGTGTCTGGTTATTTCCCTATTAAAACGCAGCCAGGGAAGGAAAAACGAGCCCTGTGGTGTCTGACAGGTAATAGAAACACCAGCCTGCTTCTGGAATGAGTATTTAGGATGAATCCCTAAAATCTGCACTGTGTTTTTGGTGAAATGCTGAGAAATTATTTAATTTTTCACTGGGTGTTGCTGCAGGGGGGGTTTGTGACACCCACCCTGCTGAGCTGCTCTGTCCCACCTTCACAGGTGAAATGTTCCAGCATTCCCAGCTCAGGAAGCACAGGGAGATGTAGCCTGACCCGACATTCCCAACCTCAGCCAGCAAAAAGGGTGGAAAAAACCCTGGGAGAGAAAAATTGGAGAGAGAGAAAAACCCAGGAGAGAAAAACCCCACCCTCCATCCGCCACCAGGTACGTGCAGGGCGGCATCTCCTGCCAAAACATTTTCCATGGAAGAATTAAATTCATTTTTCCCCTCTGCCAGGGGTGACCTGGGAAGGTTGGGATGGGATGGGGAGGGAAATCCGTGGATCTGGCTGTGCTCCAGCAGGGAAAGGGGGTTACTCACGCTCCATTGCCCGGCTCGCCCGGGGGCAGCTGGCGCCGCTGTGCCCTGCTCTGGCTGCCTGCCCACTGCTCCTGCAATTCTGCTCCCAGAGAAACTCTGCCTGCTGGGATTTATGGGGAGGAAAATGAAAATAAACACAGTTTAATCTGAGTTTAGTGAGTTGATCTAGAGCTGGTGCTGGGCTTGGCTGGAGGGGTGGCTCCGTGTTGTCCTCCTGCCCGAATTCCCAGCTGGATTCCCCAATTTCTCACATCCCACATGGGCAGTGCCAATTCCTCCAATTTCTGCCAATTTCTCAGGCACTCAGCACATCTATCAGAAGGCATTGAAACGGGAAAAACCAAAAGTGCAAACTTCCTGTGAAAATACAAACCTAGGAAAAACCAAAAGTGCAAACTTCCTGTGAAAATACAAACCCAGGAGGCGCTGAATGCTGCACGCGCCTGGTGTTGGCTTTGGGAATTCTTTTGTCATTTAATAAAGATTTCTATTTTTTTTTTCTTGAACTAGTCCTGAAAAATGGCACCAGCTGCTCCGAGGGAGGCAGGAGTATGGAGGCAAACCCGAGCTCTGCTGTTCAAGAATTGTCTGATTAAGTGTAGGACCAAGAAAAGCAGTGTCCAGGTAAGGGATGAGTCCCCAGGTCCTGCTGCTGACCCATCCACGTGTTTAAATAATTCCCAAAGCAGAGGCAAAATTCAGTTTTATTATAAAATTCATGAGGCTTCGTGCTCTGCTCTGAATTTTGGGGTGAAATGGGCTTTTTCAGATGGTGCTTTATGGTCCTTTGATTGAAAAATTATCATTGTGTGTGAGGCTTTATCCAGAAAATGGCCTTGAATATTAAAATTTATATACATAGAATAATACATTTCAAGCAGCATATAATCAATATATTATTACATTAATTAATAATTATATCAATAATTGATTACTATATTAGTAGAGATATAGATATAATATTATTAATAATATGTACTAATATATGTACACTGAAGTATAATTATACATAGTAAATATATAAATATATATGAATAATAAGTAAAGATGTGTATTTGTAATGTATGTTATTATATATAATATAATTATTATAATAAATAATATGTTGATTAATATCCTTAAATATTGTCCTCTCAGTGCACTTTTCAAAGCTTTTCCAGCTGCAACCACACAAAAAAGCAAGGTCAGACCTCCCAAAAGATTTTTTTTATCCTTTCCCCAGCCCCTGTGTGTGGATGATTTGATGACACCTCAGGATGAATTTTTAGGGAAAAAAGCCATTTCAGCGCTTGGCAGGGCTCCTGCAGTGGCTCACGGCTTTTGTTTTGCTCCTCTGCAAAGAGCCGGAATTTGCAGATGTTTAAAGCTTGTAGGACGATCCCTTTGGGCTTTAAAATGCCTTCTTAAGTTACTAATGCCCGAGATTAAACCCTGCTCCAGTGCCAGGCAGAGGATTTGGCATTAAAATCACAAACACTGAGGGAATTTCACATCCAGAAACCGATTTGGCATTAAAATCACAAACATTCATGGAATTTCACATCTAGAAACTGATTTGGCATTAAAATCACAAACATTCATGGAATTTCACATCCGAAACCCGATTTGGAATTAAAATCACAACACTGAAATTCACATCAGAAATGATTTGCATAAATCACACATTCATGAATTTCACATCCAGAAAATGCTCTCAGCTCTCCTCTGAGCATCCCGGGCGCGGTTTCATTTCCGCGGCCGCGCTCTGAAATATTCCATTTTTTTTTTTTATATTTGGGATACAGGAGGTGCTTTTCCCGCTGTTTTTCCTCTTCTGGCTGATCCTGATGAGCATGATGCACCCACACAGGAAATACGACGCCGTTCCCAACGCCAACCTGGGTCCCCTGGACACGGCGGTGCTGCTCAACTTCGTCATCGGTTACACCCCACCCTCGAGAGTGGCTCGGGAAATCATGAAGAAAGTGGCTTTTGATAACTTTGAGGATGGTATTCACCCCCTCAATTTGATTTTTTGCCCTCTGTCCCTGTTGTGGGTTGTGTTTGGAAAGGGAGCTCAGCGGTGATGCCATAGGGAAAATCTGGTTAATCCCGTTGGGATTTTTTTTTTTGCTGTTTGGGTTTTTTTGATTAAAAATTCCCATTTTTTTGGGTTAAAAGATACCCCTGGCACTTCCATCTCTGAGATTTTAATTGAGATTTCTCTGCCAGGCCTCCTGACTGAGGAGTATTTGAGTGAGGAGGAGCTGGAGGAGGCCAGCGCTCTCAAACCCTCCAATTTCGTGGGTGTGGTGTTCAAGGATTCCATGTCCTACCAGCTGAGGTTCCACGACTCCCTCGCCATGTCCCCCATTTATATGGAATCCCGAGGTAAATCTGCCTGCTCTGAGAGGGAAAACTGGGAAATAATTCTATTTTTATCTTTTTAAGTGGTGTTGTTGGATTGTTGATGGAGGTTGTTGGTGCGTTGTTTGGGATGGTTTTGATGCCTTTTGGGGCTCACCTAAAGCAGAGGCTGCACAAAATTAACAGAATAACAAAATCAATAACCATTCTGTTGATTGCAGGGCTTCAGAGCAGTCCACACCCACAATGGACAATGGCTCACGGGTTTTTCCCCTTTCTCACTTTTGTCCATTTGCACATCGGATTT
Source organism: Malurus cyaneus samueli (assembly GCA_009741485.1). NCBI lineage: Eukaryota > Metazoa > Chordata > Aves > Passeriformes > Maluridae > Malurus > Malurus cyaneus. The sequence goes on from CM019230.1 coordinate 1,903,209, forward strand.
GCTGAATCCTCCAATTGCAGCTGCAGCCAATGCAGTCATTGACTCCAAGTTGGCTCCCCAATTCTCTGTTTGTCCATCTCTTGGGCGGCACAGGGAGGTGTCTTGAGTTTGGGGCTGCAGAGGATGTTTTTTGTGTGAAATGGAGAGACGAGCTCAGCACTGTCTGTGGAGTCTGGAGTTAAACACTGGAAATCCAGGGTAGAGAATGGAAATGGAGAAACTGAAATCTTGCGGGATCACCTTGGAGCACAGAAATCTGGGTTTTTTTGGGATTTTTAGTGGAATCAGGGGATGGTTTGGGAGGGTTTTGAGGTGGTCATTCCCTGTTTTCCCTGCAGCCCCCTGCTCCCACCACCGCTCCAGCTGTGAGTCCATGTCCTACTGGAGCTCGGGGTTCGTGGCGCTCCAAGCCTGCATCGACGCTGCCATCATCCAGGTGAGGCTGCAAAAACCCCATCCCCACTCCAGGAAAGGGCAAATCTGGCACTTCCCGAGCCCTGAACCTGCCTTGAACCCGGGGAAATGCTGTGCCACAGCTCAGCTGGGACCTGCAGGGAAGGGGATAATTCCTGCTCTGGAACTGTCCGTGGGCTGTGGGATTTACTTTATTTTGCTGAAAATTGCTCAGCAATTTTCCCACTTTCCCTCCCCCCATCCCTCTCATGATGACAGCAAATTCCATCTTTTTTAAATTATCCCATTCTACTAAATTATTATTATTCCATTTTCTGAAAAATCCATATTTTTATTTAATTATCATTTTAAAATTATTTAAATCTCACATTTGCTAGTTTTATCTCCAAGCATTGTGATATTTCCCTGTTTTTGGATTGGGATTTGGGGTCAGGGAGGTTTTGGGGCATCCAGATCTTTCCCTTCCAGCAGGGATGGAGCTGAAAAAATCAGGAAAAATATCAAAATAACACTTCCTCCTCTTCCTTCCAGCTGAAGACAAATCAATCCGTTTGGGAGCAGCTGGAGCTGACCAGAGCCATGGTTATGGGAGAGGCTGCCGTGGTGGAAATTGATAATTTCCCTCGTGCAATCATTTTGATTTACCTGGTGATTGCATTCTCCCCCTTCGGGTATTATTTGGCCATTCACATCGTGGCAGAAAAGGAGAGGAAGCTGAAGGAGTTCTTGAAAATTTTGGGGCTCCATGACACTGCATTCTGGTATGTGGGTGTTTGGGATAAGCTCTGTTTTCTAGGAAACGTCTTCAATCCCACCCTCCATTTTTTCAATTGTTTTCAGTTTTTAACCGAAGACAACCAAAACTGAGAGATTCTGTAAAATCAAACAGAAAGACACTTCTAGTAACAAGAAAATATGAATATTTTAATAAGTATTACTGCTGCATTTATTCATGGAAAGCTATGCCAGACTTCGAGGGATTAAACCTCATCGTGTGTGAGATTTTTATGGAGGTTTTTTATTGTTTTTTAATATTTTTGGCTCACTACCTCCTTTCCTAGAGGCTCAGCAGATAACCTGCAGCCTGGCAGGTAATTAAACAAACCCAACTCTATAATTTTAACCTGCCAGAGCAGTCTCAGCAACAGGTTTTCAATTGTTCCCTCACCCTGATGAAAACTGTCCTGGGTGATAGAATATTTAATTTTTCTCCCAGATGATGTGTTAATTTGAAATCATTGATATTAAAGATAGAAAAGCAGCGTTTTTTTTCTGCAGCATTTTTCCATCAGCACCTGAACAGCCAGCTGGGGTGGTTGGAATGATTTTTTTTCAGTTATTTCAGAGGAATTGTGTCATTCTGTGCACAAATTGTGGCATTCTGTGAGGTCAGAGCTGCTCACAAACCTGCAGCTCTGGATTTTATTACCCTGCCCAGTGCCTGTATTAAACTTTAAACAGAATTTCGTTAATTATTGAAACCCATGACTCTGTTACCCTCTTTTGCCTCTAACAGGGAATTAATTAGGGAAGCTTCAAACAAAAAAAAATAATTATGAACCATCAAAAAACAAACAAAAAAACAAAAAAAAACAAAAAAAACAAAAAAAAATTGTGAACCACCAGATTGTTACCTGATTGTTACCTTACTTATCCTCAGATGTGTGCCAGAACAACCCAGGGATGTTCACAATTATTCTCTGATTTGGGAGCTCCTGTTTTGCTGCACTCCTGGCCTTTAGTGCAGCTGTCTGGAATATTAAAGAACATTGAGTTTTGCTGTTTTGGTGTTTCACTCATGATCTGTTTTTCCCCCCTGTTTTCCTCCCCAGGCTCTCCTGGGTGCTGCTCTACATCAGCCTGATCTTTGTCATGTCCATCCTGATGGCAGTGATCGCCACGGCCTCGTCCCTCTTCCCCCAGAGCAGTGCCTTTGTCATCTTCCTGCTGTTTTTCCTCTATGGGGTCTCCTCTGTGAGTATTCCTGGCTTTCCACCCCATCCCTGGTGGGTTTGATTCCTTTATTCCCAATTTCTTGTTCCCTCCACCGAAGGATTTGAGGCGGATGTTCTGTAGGGCTGAGTGGTTCCCATCCCCTTCCTTGGGATTTTACTCCAGTTTGGGATATGGGAAGTGCCTTTCCTTCCTGAAATTCCTCCTTTTTCTTCCCAAAATTCCTCCTTTTTTCTTCCCGAAATTCCCCATTTCCTCCCCAAAATTCCCTCCTTTCCTTCCTGAAATTCCTTCTTTCCTCCCTGAAAGTCCTTCATTCATTCCTGAAATTCCTTCTTCCCAAAATCCCTCCTTTCCTTCCCAAAATTCCTTCCTCCTGAAATCCCTCCTTTCCCTCCTGAAATCCCTCCTTTGTTCCTGAAGTTCTTCCTTTCCTTCCCAAAATCCCTGAATTGAAAATCACCAAGTCTGAGATCCTATCATGTTGTTATTATAGATATAAAACCAAAAATTAATAATAATAAAAAAACCCTATTATTAAAACCTTGCTGTCTGTATTTTCCCTGTGCCCCCAGGTTTTCTTTGCCTTGATGCTGACTCCTCTGTTCAAGAAGTCCAAGCACGTGGGGATTGTGGAGTTCCTGGCCACGCTGGTGTTTGGTTTTGTGGGGCTGAACGTGGTCCTGCTGGAGGATTTCCCCAAATCCTTCGTGTGGGTCCTCAGCCCTCTGTGCCAGTGCAGTTTTTTGATCGGTGTTGCGCAGGTGAATCCCTGATTTTCGCCATGGATGGTTTGCAAACAGACCTTGGTGGGGGTTTTAAATCGATATTTGGTTTTTAAGGAGCTGGTGATGGTGTGGAAAGGGTTTTTTTTCACAGTTTAATACCTGGCACCATAAAGGAGTTGTCATTCCTGGTGTCCATTGTGATTTTCAAGTCACCTTCCATTATTATTTAGGTTTTTACCTATTTTCCTTGTTAATATCATTAATTTATATAGTTGATTTACTATTTATATATTAATTTGTATATATATAAATACATAATATATTTTATATCTATATATATATAACTACTAATGATAGTAATATCTATATTCAAGATTATTATTTTGTTCTATATTATATCACATTTCCTATATATTTGCATTAATTTACGCTTGTGTTGTATTATATATAATAATATATAATAATAATAATAATATAAATATAAACCAGGTTGTATTTATAATACTACATTAATATTACTATTATTAACCTTATTTATGATGTTCATAATTTGTGTATCTATTCATATTTCTTGTCATATGAAGATATTTAAATAGAAATATTAAATTTGATTTATTAACTTCTTTTAAGGTTATTATTAAAGATTTTATTATATAATTTAATATAAAATAATAATATATGACATAATAAGTAATATAATGACAAGATTTAATTTTTTTTCAGCCAAGTTTTGCAATTTTTTCCCCGAATTTGTGCCTTTCTTGTGTGACATCTCCCTGTCTCCCTGCAGGTGATGCATCTGGAGGATTACGAGGATGGGGCCAAATTTGCAAACATCAATGATGGTCCCTACCCTGTGATTCTCTCCCTGATCCTGCTGGTGCTGGACAGCATCTTCTACCTGCTGGTGGCTGTTTACCTGGACCAGGTGATCCCAGGTGTGCTCCTGGACAAAACTGACCTGGGGGCGGTCAGCACTTCTGAAATCCTGAACCCCCCAGGCTGGTGGTGTCTAAAATTCATCTGTGGGGAAGGACGTGATGCTGTTCTCACGTGGATTTTATACTTCCAGCTGAAATTATTTTATTCTAGTATATTCTATTATTAGTAATCAAAATATTTTAAGTATTAAGTATTCATATTAGTATTTAGAATATATATATTCAATATTCCATATAAATTTAAATATTATCTATTCTATACATTCTATTCATATTCTAATATTATTTTAAAATTATTATTATATCTAAAAGATATTATATTCATAGATTCTATTATAATATTAAACATTTAATTTAATACTCTATTAATAATATTCTAAAACTGCAAGGTGTGAGGACGGCTTTGGGCACAGTGAGAATTGCTGAAAAGCTGAATTTTTCTCTCTTCCTGAAGGAAAAACTTCCTCCCTGAGTTAACTGAAACCTCAGCATTTACAATTCCCCGTTAAAATTTGTAAATCTCTTCCTCTCCAGATCCCTCCCTGTGCCAGGAGCAGTTGAACATGAAACAGAATAAAGTCGTTAATCTTGAGATTAAAACCTGGTTAAGCCCTGTTCAAGTTTCAGTCCCTGCTCTTTCAGCCTGGGATTCTCTTGATAGATCCTTGAATATTTTTATCTTTTATCTGAAAGTCTTTTTATTCTGAATCAATTATTCTTGAATAGAAGGAGATTTTCACTTTTATTTAAATTTTTACAAAAAGCCGAGGCTGCCAGCAGTGGGGACAGGGAGTTGTGGCTTAAACGATGGAATTTTGGCTGATGGGATCCCTCAGGAGCAGAGAGAGGGGTGGATCTTCCCCAGGACGAGCTCAAACCCTCAAATCTGGTGAATATTTGAGGAATTCCTTTCTGTGCCATCCCCAGGGGAGTTTGGTCTGCGCCGGACACCGTTTTTCTTCATGAAACCTTCATTTTGGTCAAAACACCGGAAAAACTACCGGGAGCTCTACGAGAGCAGCGTCAACGGCAGCCTGAGCTTCAGTGAGATCGTGGAGCCCGTGCCCTCCGAGTTCCAGGGCAAGGAGGCCATCAGGTACAGCCCTGCCCTGCCTGGGATGGGCAGGGATATCAGTGGGAGTTGGGAAATTGCCCTGGGTTTTCTTTTCTTTGGATGGAAACAGCACAGGGCAGTGAATCCCCGTCCTCGGGATGAATCCCCATCCTCAAAATCCCCATCCTGGGAGTGAATCCCCTTCCTTGGAGTGAATCCCCATCCTCGGGGTGAATCTCCATCCTGGGAGTGAATCCCCATCCTAAAAATCCCATCCTCAAAACCCCCATACTCAGGGTGAATCCCCATTCTCAAAATCCCCATCCTGGGAGTGAATCCCCATCCTCAAAATCCCCTTCCTTGGAGTGAATCCCCATCCTCAAAATCTCCATCCTGGGAGTGAATCCCTGTCCTAAAAATCCCATCCTCAAAATCCCCATTCTGGGAGTGAATCCCCATCCTCAAAATCCCCATTCTGGGAGTGAATCCCCATCCTCAAAATCCCCTCGGAGTGAATCCCCATCCTCAATCCATCCTGAGGAATCTCCGATGAATCCCCATCCTCAATCTCCATCCTGCATAAATCCCCTATCCTTGGAGTGAATCCCCATCCTCGGGGTGAATCCCATCCTGGGAGTGAATCCCCTTCCTGGAGTGAATCCCCATCCTCAATCTCCATCCTGGAGTGAATCCCCTCCTGGAGTGAATCCCCATCCTCAGGGATGAATCCCATCTCACGGAGCTGGATCCCCTCCAAAGATGAATCCCTGGATTTAGGGAGAGGGTTTTTTGTGGCGCTTCTCGCCTGGAAGAAATGCCTTAGAGGGTGATCAGGAGAAGCTTTCTGCTGTCAGGGTGAAAATTTTGGGAAAACCCATCCTATCTCTTGCCTTGCCTCGATGGGTTTTATTTAATACAGCTGCTGCCACTTCAGTCTGGTTGTCTTTTGTGTCATCATTCAAAATGCCATAAAAGATGCTGAAATGAATTTATGAAATGAGTTTATGCAATGAATCATTTTCTTTCAGGATCAGCTGCGTGCAGAAAACGTTCAGGAAAAAGGGGGAAACGGTGGAGGCTCTCCGGAGTAAGAACATTTCATCTTTCTGGCTGCTTGTGGGATGCTCAGGACTGGTGGCTGAGTTGCTGAGGGATTTTTTGGTGTTTCAGTTCAGGTTTTGGGTTTTTTGGGAGGGTGGCCCTGGAGCATGCATGGTGGGTGTGTCCTCTCTCATGGGTGGTGTTTGAAGCACCCCAAAAATGAGTCCCTCATCCCTGAGGAGAGCCTGCTGGGCTTTCCATCATCCCCAATTCCTCCTCTGGATGGAGGATCCATCCTGCAGTGATTTGATATCCCTCTCACCCTCCTTCAGGGTTTCACCCTTTCCCCGGGTGCCTTTGAGCTGTGCTGGGTGCACGACCCATCCCACGGCTTTGGGGTGCAGTGCACACCCCAAATGTCAGCTTTGGGACTGCCCCGGGCCAGGGGTGGTTCTGGACCATAATTTCATCCCTGACCCTCTCTCCTGTGCCCCGTGGAGCAGATTTGTCCTTTGACATCTACGAGGGGCAGATCACGGCGCTGCTGGGGCACAGCGGGACGGGGAAGACGACGCTGATGAACATTCTGTGCGGGCTGTGCCCCCCTCTGATGGTGAGTGCAGGATTTGGGGTCCCCAGGGTGTTATCCTTGGTCAAACAAGGCTGGTCACTTTGGTGGGTGTGTCAGGATGCACCAGCATTTCTCTGGATTAATTCTGAAAGAGTTGATTTTTAAATTTCTGTCCCTGCCGAGCTGTAAAATCCTCTCTGCACCTTTCACTGCAAAGTTCCCCAGCCCAGGAATGAGATGTCCTTTAATCTCCACTCCACCCCAAACCATTCCATGATCCCCTGATGGTTTTTTTTGTAGGTTTGTCCAGTTTACGGGCACAAAGTGTCAGAAATCGATGAGATGCTGGAGTGCGGCAGATCACGGGCGTGTGCCCCCAGTCCGACATCCACTTCGACATTTTAACCGTGGAGGAGAACCTTTCCATCTTTGCTGCCATCAAAGGGATCCCTCAGAACGACCTGATACAAGAGGTGACTCCCCTGGGCTTGGGGGTGTCTTTTTTTTGGTCATTTTTAACCTGTAATCAAAATATGCTTATGGGGTTTCTCCTTAACAAGAGTTTTCGGGGAAATATCACTTTATGGTGCAATAAAAGAGGTCCAGGCAGGTATTTAGACAGGGATAAACTTTAATTTTTCCTGAAATTAAAATGCTCATAATATTTTAAGTATTTAAAATATTTTAAATACTTAAAATACTGTAAAATATTTTAAACCTGGCATTAAAGTCCAAAATGGACACCATTAAACTTCGTGTGTAGGTTGTACAGTTCAGATACAAAACATTGGGAATTAGCAGCAGTCAATTTGAATGTTAATTGTTAATAATTTGGTTTTATTGGTTACAGATTTTTGTTTTTGAGCAATGGATGTGTTTTCTGTGTTTTCCAGGTGCAGAAGGTGCTGCTGGATTTGGAGATGCAGCCCATCAGGGACAATCAAGCCAAAAAATTAAGTGGGGGGCAGAAGAGGAGGCTGTCAGTGGGGTTGCTGTTCTTGGGAACCCCAAGGTGAGAGTGGGGGAATTATTCCAGTTTGGAATAATCCAGCCCTGCTGTATGGATGGTTCCTCTTTAGGGAACCCTGGCACCTTCAGCCCAGCCCCACTGGCTGGGATGGTTCCTGTTTTAGGGTAAATACCTGGCACCCTTCAGCATCTTTCAATCCCTGCAGAATGGGATTATTCCTATTTTAGGGAATTCCTGGCACCCTTTATCCCAGCCCTACTGGATGGATTGTTCCTGTTTTAGGGCCAATACCTGGCACCCTTCAGCCCAGCCCTGCAGAATGGGATTATTCCTATTTTAAGGGAATTCCTGTCACCCTTCAGCCAGCCCTGCTGACCCTGCAGGGTGGGATGGTTCCTGTTTTAGGGCAATATGTGTCTGCTTTCAACCCAACTCTGCAGAATGGGATTATTCCTCTTTTAGGGTAACTCCTGGCACCCTCAGCACCTTTGAATCCTGCAGAATGGGATTGTTCCTATTTTTGGGGAGCACCTGGCACCAGCCCAATTGGTGGGATGGTTTCTGTTTTAGGGGAACACTTGACACCCTTCAGCCCAGCCCAATTGGGTTGGATGTTCCTGTTTTAGGGCCAATACTGGCACCCTTCAGCACCTTTCAATCCCTGCAGAATGGGATTATTCCTATTCTAGGGGAATTCCTGGCACCCTTACCCAGCCCTACTGGTGGGATTTTCCTGTTTTAGGGCCAATACCTGGCACCTTTCTGCACCTTTCAATCTCTGCAAAATGGGATGATTCCTGTTTTAGGGTCAATACTTGGCACCCTTCAGCCCAGCCCTGCACAATGGGATACTGGTTCCTGTTTTAGGGCCAATACCTAGCACCTTTCAGCACCTTTCAAT
>CM019230.1:1911806-1946011 GCA_009741485.1 Malurus cyaneus samueli
CCGATTGTCGTCTCAGAGAGCAAATACGCACGGCTTCCGTGAATGTGGCCGAAATGCCCATCAGCCTTCGCATCCATCGGCCAGGGAAGCCGTCTGATTAGCGCGTATGAATGATCCACTCATACACCGCAAATAACCCGGTGCACAGCCTCACTAAAAGAGAAATAAAATCCCGACGGACATCTGTCTGGTCCAGGTTCTCGTCGCGCCATGATTCTGCGACGGGCTTCTCTCCGCGTCACGACAGAGACAAGCCAATAGGAGAGCAGATCGTTAGTTCTACTAATAATACAAGAGGCTGCTATTTAACTACTCTCTCATAACCAGCCTCCCTATATGGATTGAGCATATGTCACTCTATAACATGAATATAAACAATTATCATTTGGTTATTAAATCATAAGGCATCTTAATTTCAGCATATGATTATGGTCTAAATTCTTCGCAAAAGCGGTTTGTATAATAACACCATTAAGTCTATTTCTAATATTAACTGCTTCACCAAGTCCATTTTGCCACTCTTCAATCTCACACCAATGTTCTCCTTCCAAATCTCTTTGTTCTTGCGTCTTACTATGTTTCTTCTTCATGTTCAGCCCGCAGGAGTAGCACATTCACTGCTGGGATACCACTGTGCACATTACCTTACATCACTCACAAGTTCCGTATCTACAATCTCTCATCTTTTTTTGTGGTACGGTGACTCACAAAACCAGCAACTCATTGGTAATCCGTTAGTATCCCCCATATAATATCAAAGTCTTCTATCGAGATAAGACTCCGTGCTCTTTCAGCCTGGGGATTTTTTGATAAATCAATTTTTTATTCTTTTTTATTCTGAATCAATTATTCTGAATAGAAGGAGATTTTTTTATTAATTTTTAGCCGAGCTGCCAGCAGTGGGGACAGGGATTGTGGCTTAAACGATGGAATTTTGGCTGATGGATCCCTCAGGAGCAGAGAGAGGGGTGGATCTTCCCCAGGACGAGCTCAACCCTCAATCTGGTGAATATTTGGGAATTCCCTTCTGTGCATCCCCAGGAGTTTGGTCTGCGCGGACACCGTTTTTCTTCATGAAACCTCATTTTGGTCAAAACACCGGAAAAACTACGGGAGCTCTACGAGAGCAGCGTCAACGGCAGCTGAGCTTCAGTGAGATCGTGAGCCCGTGCCCTCCGAGTTCAGGGCAAGGAGCCATCAGGTACAGCCCTGCCCTGCCTGGGATGGGCAGGGATATCAGTGGGAGTTGGGAAATTGCCCTGGGTTTCTTTTCTTTGGTGGAACAGCACAGGGCAGTGAATCCCCGTCCTCGGGATGAATCCCCATCCTCAAAATCCCTCCTAAAATCCCATCCTGGGAGTGAATCCCTTCCTTGGAGTGAATCCCCATCCTCGGGGTGAATCTCCATCCTGGGAGTGATCCCCATCCTAAAAATCCCATCCTCAAAACCCCCATACTCAGGGTGAATCCCCATTCTCAAAATCCCCATCCTGGGAGTGAATCCCCATCCTCAAAATCTCCATCCTGGGAGTGAATCCCTGTCCTAAAAATCCCATCCTCAAAATCCCCATTCTGGGAGTGAATCCCCATCCTCAAAATCCCCATTCTGGGATGAATCCCCATCCTCAAAATCCCCATCTGGGAATGAATCCCCATCCTCAAATCCCCATCCCGGGAGTGAATTCCCATCCTAAAAATTCCCATCCTGAGAGTGAATCCCCATCCTCAAAATCCCATCCTCAAAATCCCCATACTCAGGGTGAATCCCCATCCTTAGGGACCTCGATCCCCATCTTTAGAGTGAATCCCCTTCCTGGGAGTGAATCCCCATCCTCAAAATCTCCATCCTGGGAGTGAATCCCCATCCTCAGGGATGAATCCCCATCCTCACGGAGCTGGATCCCCTCCAAAGATGAATCCCTGGATTTAGGGAGAGGGTTTTTTGTGGCGCTTCTCGCCTGGAAGAAATGCCTTAGAGGGTGATCAGGAGAAGCTTTCTGCTGTCAGGGTGAAAATTTTGGGAAAACCCATCCTATCTCTTGCCTTGCCTCGATGGGTTTTATTTAATACAGCTGCTGCCACTTCAGTCTGGTTGTCTTTTGTGTCATCATTCAAAATGCCATAAAAAGATGCTGAAATGAATTTATGAAATGAGTTTATGCAATGAATCATTTTCTTTCAGGATCAGCTGCGTGCAGAAAACGTTCAGGAAAAAGGGGGAAACGGTGGAGGCTCTCCGGAGTAAGAACATTTCATCTTTCTGGCTGCTTGTGGGATGCTCAGGACTGGTGGCTGAGTTGCTGAGGGATTTTTTGGTGTTTCAGTTCAGGTTTTGGGGTTTTTTGGGAGGGTGGGCCCTGGAGCATGCATGGTGGGTGTGTCCTCTCTCATGGGTGGTGTTTGAAGCACCCCAAAAATGAGTCCCTCATCCCTGAGGAGAGCCTGCTGGGCTTTCCATCATCCCCAATTCCTCCTCTGGATGGAGGATCCATCCTGCAGTGATTTGATATCCCTCTCACCCTCCTTCAGGGTTTCACCCTTTCCCCGGGTGCCTTTGAGCTGTGCTGGGTGCACGACCCATCCCACGGCTTTGGGGTGTAGTGCACACCCCAAATGTCAGCTTTGGGACTGCCCCCGGGCCAGGGGGTGGTTCTGGGACCATAATTTCATCCCTGACCCCTCTCTCCTGTGCCCCGTGGAGCAGATTTGTCCTTTGACATCTACGAGGGGCAGATCACGGCGCTGCTGGGGCACAGCGGGACGGGGAAGACGACGCTGATGAACATTCTGTGCGGGCTGTGCCCCCCCTCTGATGGTGAGTGCAGGATTTGGGGGTCCCCAGGGTGTTATCCTTGGTCAAACAAAGCTGGTCAAACTCCGTGGGTGTGTCAGGATGCACCAGCATTTCTCTGGATTAATTCTGAAAGAGTTGATTTTTAAATTTCTGTCCCTGCTGAGCTGTAAAACTCTCTCTGCTGATTGCTCCTTCCACTGCAGGGGGTGGAATGAGATGTCCTTTAAGTTCCACTCCACCCCAAACCATTCCATGATTCCCTGATGGTTTTTTTTTGTAGGGTTTGTCTCAGTTTACGGGCACAAAGTGTCAGAAATCGATGAGATGCTGGAGGTGCGGCAGATCACGGGCGTGTGCCCCCAGTCCGACATCCACTTCGACATTTTAACCGTGGAGGAGAACCTTTCCATCTTTGCTGCCATCAAAGGGATCCCTCAGAACGACCTGATACAAGAGGTGACTCCCCTGGGCTTGGGGGGTGTCTTTTTTTTGGTCATTTTTAACCTGTAAATCAAAATATGCTTATGGGGTTTCTCCTTAACAAGAGTTTTCGGGGAAATATCACTTTATGGTGCAATAAAAGAGGTCCAGGCAGGTATTTAGACAGGGATAAACTTTTAATTTTTTCCTAAAATTAAAATGCTCATAATATTTTAAGTATTTAAATATTTTAAATACTTTAAATACTTTAAATATTTTAAACCTGGCATTAAAGTCCAATAATGGACACCATTAAACTTCGTGTGTAGGTTGTGCAGTTCAGATACAAAACATTGGGAATTAGCAGCAGTCAATTTGAATGTTAATTGTTAATAATTTGGTTTTATTGGTTACAGATTTTTGTTTTTTGAGCAATGGATGTGTTTTCTGTGTTTTCCAGGTGCAGAAGGTGCTGCTGGATTTGGAGATGCAGCCCATCAGGGACAATCAAGCCAAAAAATTAAGTGGGGGGCAGAAGAGGAGGCTGTCAGTGGGGGTTGCTGTTCTTGGGAACCCCAAGGTGAGAGTGGGGGAATTATTCCCAGTTTGGAATAATCCAGCCCTGCTGTATGGGATGGTTCCTCTTTTAGGGGAACACCTGGCACCCTTCAGCCCAGCCCCACTGGCTGGGATGGTTCCTGTTTTAGGGTAAATACCTGGCACCCTTCAGCATCTTTCAATCCCTGCAGAATGGGATTATTCCTATTTTAGGGGAATTCCTGGCACCCTTTATCCCAGCCCTACTGGATGGGATTGTTCCTGTTTTAGGGCCAATACCTGGCACCCTTCAGCCCAGCCCTGCAGAATGGGATTATTCCTATTTTAAGGGAATTCCTGTCACCCTTCAGCCAGCCCTGCTGACCCTGCAGGGTGGGGATGGTTCCTGTTTTAGGGCAATACGTGTCTGCTTTCAACCCAACCCTGCAGAATGGGATTATTCCTCTTTTAGGGTAACTCCTGGCACCCTTCAGCACCTTTGAATCCCTGCAGAATGGGATTGTTCCTATTTTTGGGGAGCACCTGGCACCAGCCCAATTGGGTGGGATGGTTTCTGTTTTAGGGGAACACTTGACACCCTTCAGCCCAGCCCAATTGGGTTGGATGGTTCCTGTTTTAGGGCCAATACCTGGCACCCTTCAGCACCTTTCAATCCCTGCAGAATGGGATTATTCCTATTCTAGGGGAATTCCTGGCACCCTTCAGCCCAGCCCTACTGGGTGGGATTATTCCTGTTTTAGGGCCAATACCTGGCACCTTTCTGCACCTTTCAATCTCTGCAAAATGGGATGATTCCTGTTTTAGGGTCAATACTTGGCACCCTTCAGCCCAGCCCTGCACAATGGGATACTGGTTCCTGTTTTAGGGCCAATACCTAGCACCTTTCAGCACCTTTCAATCCCTGCAGAATGGGTTTCCTTTTTAAGGAACTCCCCACCCTTCGCCAGCCCTGCAGCTGTGGGGCACTGGGCTCAGTGGCGGTCAGTGGGGGTCGGGCTGTTCACACCCCATGTTTCACCGACAGGGTGCGCTGGCTGGACGAGACCCACGGCAGGGATGGACCCTCTGCTCTGTCCATCGTCTGGAATCTTCTGGGAGGCAGGAGCCCCGAGTCACAGTGTTCAGCACCCATCCATGCACGAGGCGCATTCCTGCTGGTGAGTGCTGTCCTGCAAGCCAGGGTGGCATCTGAGGAATGATCCTTTTCTGCTCAAAGGCCAGGATTGGGATTTGGGGGGAATTATCCATTTTCTGCTCCAGAAACCCAGGAGTGGGATCTGGGAGGACTCAGAGCTGGGTTTGGGAGGAAATTTCTGCTCCAAAAACCCAGGGGTGGGATCTGGGAGTGATCTCAGAGCTGGGTTTGGGGAAATTTCCATTTTTGCTTCAAAGGGACCAGGATTGGGATCTGGGAGGGATCCAGGCCTGAGTTTCGGAGAAAATTGTCCATTTTCTGCTCTAAAAGGACCAGGATTGGGATCTAGAGAGTGATCCAGAGCTGGGTTTGGGAGGAAATTTTTGTTTTCTGCTCCAAAAGGACCAGGAGTGGGATCTGGGAGGATCCAGAACTGGGTTTGGGAGAAAATTGTCCATTTTCTGCTTCAAAGGGACCAAGAGTGAGATTTGGGAGGGAATTGTCCATTTTCTGCTCCAAAAATCAAGGAGTGAGATCTGGGAGGGATCCAGAGCTGGGTTTAGGAGGGCATGATCCATTTTCTGCTTCAAAAGGACCAGGAGTGGGATCTGAGAGTGATCCAGAGCTGGGCTGGGGAGAAAATCAACCATTTTCTGCTCCAAAAACCCGGGAGTGAGATCTGGGAGCGATCCAGGCCTGGTTTTTGAAAGATTGTCCTTTTTCTGCTCCAAATCCAGGGGATCTGGGAGTGATCTAGAAGCTGGGTTTGGGAGAAAATTATCCATTTCCTGCTTCAAGAACCAGGAGTGAGATTTGGGAGGAAATTGTCCATTTTCTGCTCCAAAAATCCAGGAGTGAGATCTGGGAGGGATCCAGAGCTGGGTTTGGGAGGAAATTTTTATTTTCTGCTCCAAAAAGACCAGGAGTTAGATCTGGGAGTGATCCAAAACAGGATTTGGGAGGAAATTTTCATTTTCTGCTCCAAAAGGACCCTCTTTTTGTTTGCAGATCGCAAAGCTGTGATTTCCCAAGGGATGCTGAAGTGTCTGGGCTCTTCTCTCTTCCTCAAGAGCAAGTGGGGCATTGGTTACCGCCTCAGGTAATGCTGGGCCAGGTTTTATACTCATTATGTGCCATCATGCATCTCTTTTTTTTGTTATTTTTTTGTTGGAATCCATCAGAAATGCCACAAAAAATCCTTTTTATTCTGTGGAGTGATGCAGCTGAATGGTGGGGGGCTGGTGCTGTGCCGGGGTGGCATCGGGAGGAAAAATCAGGCAGAAATTCGGCAAAGGTCCGGCAGAAATCCTGCTGAAATCGGGCAAAAAATCAGGAAAAAATCGCCAAATCCCAGAAATCCAGCAATCCTGTGAAAATCCAGCAAATCTACAAAAATCCTGTAAAAATTCTGCAAAAAATCCTGCAAAAAAACCTGCAAAAGTTCCACAGAAGTTCTGCGAAGATTCTGCAAAGATTCTGCAAAATTTTGCCAAAATCCCTGGTGTTTTTTCAGCATGCACATCGATGCCTACTGCAACACAGAGGCCACCACGTCCCTGATCAGGCAGCACATCCCTGCAGCCACCCTGCTCCAGCACAAAAATTGGGAAAAAAATCTGCAAAAAATGGGCAAAAATTGGGCAAAAATTCTGCAAAATTGTGCAAAATCCGGCAAAAATCCAGAAAATCCTCATAAAATTTCATAAATTCTGCAAAATTTTGCAAAAAAATCCTGAAAAATTCAGAAAAATTTCTGCAAAAATCCTACAGAAATTCTGCAAAAATTCTGCAAAAATTGTTCAAAATTTTGCAGGATTTTGCAGGATTTTGCCAAAATCTTTCAAAAATCCCTGTTTTTTCAGCATGCACATCGATGCCTACTGCAACACGGAGGCCACCACATCCCTGATCGGCGCACATCCCTGCAGCCACCCTGCTCCGCAGACGACACGAGCAGCTCGTCTACACCCTCCCTCTCAAGGACATGGACAAATTCGCAGGTGCTGGCTGGTATTGTATTTTTGTAGATTGATTTTTATTTATTTTATTTAATTTTTTTATCATTATTTGTCTGGCAGTTTATATTTTTGTTTTTATTTGGCTGGGATTTGTATTTTTTATTATTGAATTTTTTGGGAGTTTCTATTTTGTTTTATTATTATTGGGAGTTTCTTATTTTTGTTTTTTATTTGTTTGGCTGGAGTTTTTATTTTGTTTTTATTGTTGTTTGGCTGGGAGGGGTTTTTTGCCTTTCCGGGGTTGGTGTACATCATCTCCTGTGCGAGGGGTTCAACAGGGCTGCCTGCAGCAGGGAGCAGGAAGTCCAAAATTAGGGAAAAATTCGGGCAAAATTTCTGAAAATTTTCTGAGTGTGATATGTGGTGTTTTTGCAGTCTTGCAACTCCGCAAATTCGGAAAAAATTCCTGAAAAATTTCTGCAAAAATTTCCCAAAATATTTCCAAAATTCCTGCAAAATTCCTGCAAATATCCTGCAAAAATGGACAATTCTTGCAAATCTCGTGGTGGGGAGCGGGAGCAGGGGCCGGGTTTCACTAGGTGGCAGCAATTACCTGAGCAGGATTTGGGGTTTATTGTCAAATACCCAACTGCTCTTCCTATTTTACACATTTTGGATTTCCCTGCAGCCTCCCCTCGGTTCTGGAAATCCTCATTTTAAATCCTTCCCATTTTTAGTCCTAATTTCATAGGATTGGTGAGAACCTAGTGACATTTTTCACCCCAAGGTGCTGATTCCGTTCTCCCACTCTGAACTTCACGTTATTTTCCAAGCCCTGTGCCCTCTCCAGGATCTCCTCCTGGTTAACCTGCCTTTAAACAGCTGGAAATTTTTAAAATATATTTTAAAACGTGTGTTTTATTTATATAAGAAGTGATTCAGTGGTTTTATTTGTAAGATCCTGTTGTGATGGGCAGGGATTTAGCTTGATGAGCTCTCCTGCAATCCTTGGGTGTGATTTTTTCCAGGTGAGGAAATGTTGGATATTTAGGATTCTGTGCCAGTTTTTACAAACACCACACCTTCAGCAAAATCTGCCCAACTTCCTGACCACAAAGACTGAAATTTGCTGCTAAAAGGAATTTATCCCAACCTTGGATCCCAAACCTGTGCCTGTATTTATTCACTCTTCCCATGCTGCTGCCTTTTCCCAGCAGGTTTTTAGAAGGTTTTATTTTTTGAGTTTTTAGAAGGTTTCAGGGATGTCTGATGTGATTTGGAGGTGATTCTGAGCTGTCCCCTCTGTCCCTAGGTTTGTTCTCTGACCTGGACACCCATTCCCACCTGGGGGTCATCACTTACGGGGTGTCCATGACCACACTGGAGGACGTTTACCTGAAGCTGGAGGTGGAGGCAGAGATTGACCAAGCAGGTGGGATTCCCTGATTCCCTTCAGGTTTGCTTTGGTCCTCAAATTGTGGAATTGTCCCTCCAGGATGGGGTGACAAGGAAAATGTCTTTTTTGAAGTGCTTCTCTCAGCATCCCAGGCTGTTGGAATTTTCATCCTGGAGAAGGCACTGAGCTGGGTGGGGAGGGATTATTGTGGGAGCATCCAGAGGAAAAGCTTTTTGCTGATGAATTTTTCATCCAGAGAGCTCACTTAGCTTCCCACTTTGCTTGCCTTTTAAAAATGCCCTTTATTTTCCTAATGGAGTTTGCCTTCAAGAAATTATAAATGCGTAGGATAAAATTAATTTTCAGCTTTTTGTGTGAACGGTGCCATCAGTAGCTGCACTTAGGGCTGGAACAGCTCAGCTCGTCTCACTGTAAATTAACTTTTGGTCCAAATGAAAAATTACTGGGAGTTCATTATTATTTTATTATTTATTTATTATTTTATTTATTATCGGGAGTTTTATTTCATATTATCCAGAATGAGTCAGTTGGTTTTTTTGTCAGTTCTGAGTGGTTTGAGCTGTTTTAATTGTTCTAGAGCTTTCTGTGTGAGCCAGAATTATTGGTATAAAATATAAATATGTAGTGTATATACAGTATGGTGTCTATATGGTACACTGGTATGGAAATTATTCCTTAATTAGATTGATTACTCTGCTCCACAGAGTTTGTGTGGGTTTAAGGGGGTTTAACAGCTGAAAATATTGGGTCACACAGGTCAAGGGTAGGAAACTGCATTTTTGGGGGCAAAAATGTCAAATAGCTGCCTTTATCTGCCATTGGTGTGGTTGGGCTGGATCAGAGTTGGTTAAAGTTGAGGAAATGGGATTTGGGATGGGATGGGATTTGGGATGGGATCAGTGGGATGGATGGAATGGGGTGGGATGGAATTGGTGGGATGGGAGTGGTTGGGATGGGAGAGGATAAACTGAATTTACAACAAAAAAGCCAAGGCCTCTTTGCCCCCTGCCTCCTCCTCCTGTCCCATTTCCACCTCCACTCTGTCACCATCAATCCCTGGTTTTTTTTTCCCTCTCCCTCTTGCAGATTACAGCGTGTTCCACTCGCAGCAGACTCCAGATGAGGTGGACACCAAATCCCTGGATGACATGGAGCAGAGCCTGCTGATGCTGTCCGAGGCCAAGGCCCCTGCTGTGGGCAGCTCAGCCCTGTGGAAGAAGCAGGTGGCCACCATAGCCAAGGTGCACTTCCTCAGCCTGAAACGGGAGAACAAATGTGTCAGAGTTATGTGAGTATTGGGGCTCTTTGTGTGTGGGCAAAAACCTCAAAACCTGTCCGAGTGGCACCACAGAAATCACATCCTGCCCTTAATTCTTCCCATGTTTACATTTAAAAAATGTCTGAGTGGCACCATAAAAATCACATCCTACCCTCAATTCTTCCCATAGTTACATTTAAAAAATGTCCAAGTGGCAACACAGAAATCACATCCTTTACCCTTAAATCTTCCCATGTTTACATTTAAAAAATATCTGAGTGACACCATAGAAATCACATCCTACCCTTAATTCTTCCTATGTTTACATTTAAAAAATAGCAAGTGTGGAGCTGTAATTTCTGTGGAATAAATGATTTTTTTTGGGGGGGTGAGGGAGATGTTGTTTTCATCAAAACATTTTGTTGTTGCAACAAAAACCGGGCTGGCTCTCACCGAATCGTAACAAATCCCCAAACTTTTATTTCTTTCAGGTTGTTGCTTTTCCTCATTTTCCTTGTAGTTCAGATTTTGTTGTTTTTCATACACCACATCATCAAAAATTCTGTAGCTGCTATCAAACTCTCCCCAGATTTGTACTTGCTGAAGCCTGGAGAGAGCTACCACAAGTACAGGAGTCGCCTCCTGCTGCAGAACTCCACAGGTAGGGGAGCTCTGTGCCTTTTCTCTCCTCCTCCTGAATTTTGGGGTTGGGAATGATCTTTTTCCTGGAAATTAACCCAAATGAAGTGTTTGAGTGCCCAGGGGTGGGGAATGGTTTGTGCTGTAGGGTTTGGTTTGGAGATCCTCCTCCTGTTCCACGACTTTGTTCTTGCTGTGCAGAAGATGATCTGTGTGAAAGAACAGAAACCTTCAGTTACTAAAACCCTGCTGTAAACCATCTGGGAAAGCTCCTTTTGGTGACAAATGAGGATGTTTTAAAAGTAAAAACATCCAGCAATAAACCAGGTGATAAAAACCAACATCTGCTTGAGCTGGCAGGGCCTCAATAATTTTGTGTAAAACACTCCAGGCTGGTGCTGAGGAGGAGGAGTTTAAGGAACAGGGATTTTGGCACTCAGGGATGGGGTTTGATGATCCTGAAGGGGTTTTTTTTTTTTCCAGCTGAAGTGATCCCACGTTGTTTTCTGTCCACAGAATCAGATCTCAGTGACATTGTGCACTCCCTGGGGAGCATGAGCATCCTCCTGGAGATGTTCAATGACAGTGATTATGTCTCTGTGGCTCCTCACAGCGCTGCTCTCAACGTGTTTGCCCTGGAATCCAGGCAGGTGAGGCTCAGACTGGCTGGGCTGGGCTCAAGGGGCAGCTGCTGAGGCTGCTTGGGGAAATTCATACCCAAAAAACACCTCTGGAGTGGTGGAATCCAATCAGATCATCTGATGTTGACTGTGCAGAGAGGGCAGCATGGGAATAGCAGCAAAAGAAATGTTCTTCCATAATTATAATTACAATTACAGCAGGCTAATCAAGCCTCCATCCCATTTTCTTCCCCACAAGGACACAGAAGCCCATCAGAAATGTTCTCCTTCATTCCTTTCCTGGCAGAGGAATTTTTTATGATTTTTTTTTCATTATTTGTACTGTCTAAATTACACAGTTTGACCAAAGTGCAATTCTGTGGTGCTCTCGTGGATCAAGAAAAATCCGTTTATTTGGCTCTACATCTTCATGGTCATGGGAAGATCTGAATTTTGGGGTTGTATTTAATTCCCAGCAAAAGCTTTCTGGCTGTTGTCCCCATTTTTATTCCCTGACCCTGCTCCCATCAGGGTGACAGTGCCTCTTTGCCTGCCTGGTTTCATTCCAGCTCTGGCTGTGGTTTTTTTTTTTTTTTCCTGGAGTGCTGTTTGTCACAGCGTGGAATTTATTCCCCATAATTTCTTCCCCGAGACAAGAAATCCTTCTTCTCTCTCTGTGTCTTTTCCTGAATTATTCCATGTGTTAAGAGCACCCTGAGCTCCCTGAAAAACCCTGGATTAGGCCAAGATTTATCCCAATATTCAGATTTAATTAAGGACAGCCCTCTCAGGGAATCAGTCTCGGTGCAGAAGGATTAATTCAATATTTTCCTTCCTAGAATTACGTTTTCACCATTGCATTCAATGGCACCATGGTGCATTCCCTGCCAGTTTTGATGAATGTTATCAGCAACCTCCTCCTGCGCAGTCTGAACGTGACTGAGAGCATCCAGATCTGGAGCAACCCCTTCATCCAGGTGAAAAGCTGCAAAAAAAAATCATCCTGAAACTCAGGGGAAGGGGTAGAGCATCCCTGGATGGCAAAAACACCCCAAAAAATCATCCTGAAACTCAGGGGAAGGGGTAGAGCATCCCTGGGTGGAAAAAACACCCCAAAAAATCACCCTGAAACTCAGGGGAAGGGACAGAGCATCCCTGGGTGAGAGGGAGAGTGCAGAAAAACCCCAAAAGTCACCCCAAAACTCAGGAGAGGGGTCAGAGTATCCCTGGCTGAGAGGAGGAGGGCAGAAAAACCACAAAAAGTCACCTTAAAACCAGGAGAGAGGGGACAGAGCATCCTTGGGTGAGAGGGGGAGGGTAGAAACACCCCAAAAGGTACCCTAAAAGTCAGGGGAAGGGGAAGAGCATCCCTGGGTGCCAAAAACTCCCCAAAAAAATCACCCTGAAACTCAGGGAAAGAGGCAGAACATCCATGGGTGGGAGGGAGAATGCAGAAAAACCTTAAAAGTCACCCTAAAACTCATTGGAGCAGGCAAAGCATCCCTGGGTGGGAAGGGGAGAGGAAAAACTCCCAAAAAAGTCACCCTAAAAAAAGTTGGGTTAAAGTTGGGTGGGCTTGGAGCAGCCTGGTGTGGTGGGAGGGGTTTGGGGCTGGAATGGGGTGATGTCACAGGTTCTTTTTAACCCAAAATGTTCTTTTTAACCCAAAACGATGCTGAGAATCCATTTTGAGTTTGTTGAGGTTCCTGTGCAGAGCTGAAGGGGCCTTTGGGAGAGGGCAGGACCTGCTGCAGGAGAGAAATACCCTAAAAGTTCATTAATTATTAATTATTCCTCACCCAAACATTCACAAAACCTCCAGAGTTTGTTTTTTTTTCCTGCTGCAGCTCAGCTTATCTTGACACCCACAGAATTTTTATTTTCACACTTATAGCCACGCTCCAACTCCTATTTTGGGGTTTTTTTTTGGTCACATCATGCACTGAATAAACCCTGTTTATATTCCAGAACCTTCCAGACACAATTTTCAGGCTGGAGATTTACTTTGAGGCTGTGCTGCTGGGGATCATCATCACGGGGATGCCGCCCTACTTCGCCATGGACAACGCAGAAAACCACAAGGTAACGACCCAAAAATGCCAAAAACCCTGAAATTTGGGGAAAATCTGGGGAGAGCTTTGAGACAATTCCATGAGGGGCAGCAGGGATGCCACTGGGGTGGAAAAAACTTTTTTTTTTATTGCTAAGTTAAGCTCAAATTTAAGCAAAACAGCGGGCGGATTGGCTGACGTTCATTTTAATTAATTAGCAATTAATTAAAATGTGATTAATGCCATGCTTCCCAGATCAAGGCTTACACCCAGCTGAAGATTTCAGGGCTCTACCCCTCAGCATACTGGACTGGGCAGGCTCTGGTGGACCTTCCTCTGTTCTTCTTCATCCTCGTGCTGATGATCGGCAGCCTCTTCGCCTTCCACTATGGTGTTTATTTCTACGTGGGCAAATTCCTGGCTGTGGTGAGCCTGGGCTGGGTTATTCTTACTTACAAGTATATTATCATTATCATCATCATATTATTATCATTATTATAATTATTATCATTATTATCATCATCATCGTCATCATCATAATATCATTATATTATATTATACTTACAAGTATTTTCTTTTCAAAAAATCCAAAAAAACCCGGGGAAAACGGCTCGAAATAAAGCAGTGCCAGGGGAGGTTTGGGTTGGATTAGGAAGGATTTTTTCACGGGGTGATGAGGATTGGAATGATGCTCAGGGAGGGAGGTGTTTGAGGATTGTGTGGTCACAGGCTGGACTCAACCATCTCAAAGGGCTTTTCCAACCTGGCTGGAAAAAATTGATTAAAAAAAAGAAAATTGATAAAAATTGATTTCATTATATAAAAAAAAAATCCCGAGTTTTCCAAGGAAATGCTCCTTCCCCTGTGCTGGGGTGGGGATTGCTCTGTTTGCTGTTAAAGACAAGGGCACTGTGACTTTGAGCTCAGCCATCCCTGCAGTGAATTGCAGATGTGATTAAAGCCTGGAGACCACGAGGCTTCGACACTTTGATATTCAGAGAGGGCTTCCCTGGGATATTTAGAGGAATATTCAGCTTTTCCCAGCTGCTTTTCCAGTGTTAATCATGTTTGGGATGTTGCTGCAGGGCTGGTTTTCTGCCTTTATTTGAATTTCTACGAAAATGCTGCGGTGGATTTCTTAATATTTGCCAAAATTTTGAGGTCAGCATTTATGCCTGTATTATAAAAAAAAAAAAATGGGACAGAGTTTAAAAGAAATAGAGGGAGGGAGATTTTTGCCTTTCCACACGCTCTTTGTGTCTTTAATAATATATTCTCTGCAAAATATATCAAATAAAACAACAAATATTAACCCAGAGTTCTGTATCACAGAGGCAATTCCAGCTGATTTTGTGCAAAGGAATTCCCCCTGCACATTCCCTGAGCAGCCTCTCCTGTCTCTGCAGATTTTTTGCCTGATTGGTTACGTCCCCTCCGTGGTGCTCTTCACCTACGTGGTCTCCTTCACCTTCAAAAAAGTGCAGAACACAAAGGAATTTTGGTCATTTATATTTTCAGTGGTGAGTGACCTGGCCTGGAGCTGGGATAAGTTAAAAAGAGAGAGATCATGTGTTATTCAATTTTTCAGTAAATTCCTGGAAGCACAGCATTTGTGTGAGCAAGAGCTGGAGTTTGGTGTCCCCCTCTTCTGGGTCCCAGTGTCATCCCAAGTCACCCAGTTCCCCAGCCCTCCCAGTGCCCAGTTTGGTTTTTTTTTTCTCTTCTCCAGCCTACCTGCAGAGCTCCAGACAGGGACAACCCTTTCTCTGCAAAAACCCCAAATAATTGCATTTAAATCCAAGCAGAGTTTGGTTGTGCATCCCTAGACACGCTCAGCAGCATTTAATGATTTATTCAGTATATTTATTGAATTTATTGAATATATTGAATATTCATATTTATTCAATTTATTCCATATATTTATCCAATTTATTCAATATATTTATTCAGTTTATTCAGTATATTCCTGGAAGCACCAGCATTTGTGTGAGCAGAGCTGGAGTTTTGTGTCCCTCCCTGTGCTGGGGTCCCCCCAGTGTCACCCCCAGTGTCCCCAGCCCTCCCAGTGACCAGGATTTTTATTTTCTCTGCTCCAGCCCTACGTGCAGTGTGTGGTGTGGCTGCTCCTGCTGCGCTACTTCGAGCTCAGGAACGGTGGGAGGACGGTCAGGGAGGATCCCTTCTTCAGGTGGGGCTTGGAAAAGGGATTTTCTTGGGTCACAGTGCAAGGGAACGGGGTTGGAGGGGGCTGCTGGTGGAGAAAATGGGGTGTGCCCCAAGGAAATGGGGTTTGGAGGTGCTGGTGGTGGTGAAATTGGGGTGTGCTCCAAAGAAAACTGGGTTTGAGGGTGCTGCTCATGAAGGTGTGCTCCAAAGAAATGGGATTTGAGGTGGTTGAAACTGGAATTTGGGGTTTGAGGGGGCTGTTGGTGGAGAAAATGGGGAGTGCTTCAAAGAAACTGGGTTGGAGGATTCTGCTGGTGGTGGGGGTGGGATGTGCTCCAGAGAAATGGGTTTTGAGGATGCTGGTGGTGGGGAAAATGGGGTGTGCTCCACAGAAAACTGGGTTTAAGGGTGCTGCTCATGAAGGTGTGCTCCAAAGAAATGGGGTTTGGGGGTGCTGCTGGTGGGGAAAATTGGGTGTGCTCCAAGGAAAATTGGTTTGAGGTGGTAAAACTGTAATTTCAGGTTTGAGGGTTCTGTTGGTGTTGAATTTGGGGTGTGCTCCAAAGAAATGGGGTTTGAGGAGGTGAAACTGGAATTTGGGGTTTGAGGGGGCTGTTGGTGATGGTGAAACTGGAATTTGCAGTGGTAAAAAAATCAAACAAACTGATTTTGTTCTATCCCATCCCATCCTAAATCATCACTGCAGTGCAGAAGTGTTTTATTTTGAGTTACATCGCTGCAAAATCAGGAATTTTCTGAGGATGTTGCCTTTATAAAAACAGGGAACTGCCCAGAGATGCTGCACCCACCCACGCAGGGCTCAGCAGGGAGGGATGAGCTGCAGGACCCTGCTCCTCGCTTGGAGCAAACACAACCCCAAAACAGATCCCTCGTGCTGTTTTTTCCCCCCTTTCCAGAAAATGTTTCACCAAAACCAAGACCTGGAAGTTCCCTGATGTCCCTCACGAGGAAATGAGGATGAGGATGTCAAGGCAGAGAGGCTGCGGGTCAAGGAAATTCTGAGCAGCCCCAAAAGCGAGGAGGTAAAAAAAACCCTTCCCAAAAAAAGCCTAAACCCCAAAATTTGGAAGCTCCCAGAGTTCTGGGAGCTGCAGCTGCTCCCTCTCTCGTGGCAGATGCCAGCAATCCTGGTCAGCAGCCTGCACAAAGAGTTCGATGAGAGGAAGGAATTTCTCCTGGGCAGGAAAATAAAGAAAGTGGCGACAAAGCACGTTTCCCTCTGCGTGAAGAAAGGTTGGAGTTTGGTTGTTTGTTTAGAAAAACGACTTTTGGAGCGGTTTCTCTGACCCCCATGGGCAATTTTTGTGTTGTTCTTCAGGAGAAATCCTGGGGTTGTTGGGACCCAATGGAGCTGGGAAAAGCACGTTAATTAATATGCTGGTCGGGGAGATCGAGCCAACCAGCGGGCAGGTGGGTGCCATGCTCCAAGAAAACAACCTGGATTTCGATTTTATTGTTGTTTATTAAGTTATTTATGATGTTTTATTATTATTTATTACAAGCATTCCTGAGGGCAATTTGTAAAGCTGTGCGAAGCCACTGGTTTTGCATAAAAATCAACCTATATTTCAGTTTTATTTTATTATTTATTACAAGCATTCCTGAGAGCATTTTGCTTAAGCTGTGCAAAACCATGTTTCGGTGGTTTTGCATAAAAATCAACCTGTATTTTCAATATTATTATTATTATTTAATATTATTTTATTATATATTTAATTATTTATTGTATGTTATTTTTATTACAAAGCATTCTAAAGGGCATTTAGTTAAAGCTATGCAACACTTGAAGAATCTTTAATAATTTGGAAATTATAATTTCTGAATTAAAGTCTGGGTGTTTCCTGGCAGGTTCTGATGGGGGAGTATTCCTTGGGGCTGAGCAGCGAGGATGACTCTGTGAAATTTGTGGGGTACTGTCCCCAAACAAATCCTCTCTGGCCAGAGATCACCTGCAGGAGCATTTTGAGATTTATGGTGCTATCAAAGGCATGAGCCAGTCTGATGTGAAAGAAGTCATCAAGCGGTGAGTGCTCCATGACAGAAATCTTTTTGGTTTAACTGCAGTTTCTTGGCTTTTTTTTATTTTCAGGAATATTGCTGGAGAGTTTCGGCTTTTTTTTTCTTTGTTTTTTGGAGGTTTGTTTGTTTAAATTTTTTTTAAGTGTTTTTTTTGTTTGTTTGGGGGTTTTGTTTGTTTGGTTTGGTTTGTTTTTTTGGTTTTTTTTCATGTTTTTCCCCCCCTTTTCACCTTTCCTAATACAATCCCTGTTTACATTTAACTTTGGTTCTAAGCTCAGTTAAAATTCCATTATTGTCAATTCACGGGTGAGGAGATGAAATTTGTGTGGGTGAATCTTCAGCTGGGATTTTTCACTTTGATGAAATTTCATCAAAATTTCATCAAAATTTTTCTAGATTTATTTTTTTAAGGCTGTGAAGTGCTGACAGTAGAATCTGCCAGTTTGGGGAATCCTGACCTTGGAGCTGTCACCATGAGCTCCTGCAGGTGTTTTTCAGTGGAAACACCAATTCTGCTTTTTGCTTTGCTTTTTTTTACACTCAATGCCCAAATATTTGGGGTTAAACCCTTCAAAAGGAGCTGCTCAGATGAGGGGGAATCCAAACCATCATCCCCCTCCCATCCTCTCACACCCCATCCTTCCCTCCCCAGCATCTCCAACGCCCTGGATTTGAAGGACCACCTGCAGAAGACCACCAAGAAGCTGGGAGTGGGGCTGAAACGCAAGGTATGGGGTCAGTGGGGTCACTCTGGGGGTCAGCAGTGCCCTGCTTGGTCTCACCCTCCCCCTTGTCTCCCCCCAGCTCTGTTTTGCTCTCAGCATGCTGGGCAACCCACGGGTCACGCTGCTGGATGAGCCCTCCACAGGCATGGACCCCAAAGCCAAGCAGCACATGTGGTGAGTGTTGGGGGAAAAAAGGGCCTGGCTGGGGTTTGGGGACACTGCTGGCACTGGGGATGGCCACAGAGGGGGAATAACGGGGTGGTGGGAAGGGGCCATAAAACCCATCCAGTTCCATCCCTTCCACTAAACTGGGGTAATTCCTCCCCAATATCCCACCCATCCCTGCCCTCTGGCAGTGTGACCCCATTCCCTATGTCCTCCATCCCAGTCCCTCTCCAGCTCTCCTGGAGCCCCTTTACACCCTGCAAGGGGCTCTGAGCATCCTGGAGCATCTCCTTGGCCTCCTCCAGCAGCTCCTGCAAAGCTGGACCCAGAGGGGGAAAAATCCTTCCCAACCTTTGTGCCAGGTGCAGTGCAGCTGCATCCTCTCCACAAGAAAAACTTGGGCATTAAAAGCTTGGAAGTTGAAAGAAATCCTTAAAATAATAGGAGGAATGCTTATAAATGGAGGATATTGTAATAATACAGGGAATAATGTAAATATGTACAAGAATCATAAAATAATGGAAGGAATGCATATAAAATTATGCAGTAATACATATAAAATAATGGAAGGAATACATGTAAATAATAGAAGGAATATATATATAAACTAATGTAAGGAATATATATAAAATAATAGAAGAAATACATGCAGAGCCAGGATTTGCCATTCCCTGCAGAGGGAATGGTTGGGTGTCCAGGGCTGGTTTTTGGCGGTGTCCAGGGCTGGTTTTTGCGGTGTCCAGGGCTGGTTTTTGGCGGTGTCCAGGGCTGGTTTTTGGCGGTGTCCAGGGCTGGTTTTTGGCGGTGTTCCAGGGCTGGTTTTTGGCGGTGGTCCAGGGCTGGTTTTTGGCGGTTGTCCAGGGCTGGTTTTTGCGGTGTCCAGGGCTGGTTTTTGGCGGTGTCCAGGGCTGGTTTTTGGCGGTTGTCCAGGGCTGGTTTTGGCGGTGTCCAGGGCTGGTTTTTGCGGTGTCCAGGGCTGGTTTTTTGGCGGTGTTCCAGGGCTGGTTTTTTGGCGGTGTCCAGGGCTGGTTTTTGGCGGTGTCCAGGGCTGGTTTTTTTGCCGGTGTCCAGGGCTGGTTTTTGGCTGTGTGCCAGGGCTGGTTTTTGGGCGGTGTCCAGGGCTGGTTTTTGGCGGTGTCGGGCTGGTTTTTGGCTGTGTCCAGGGCTGGTTTTTGGCTGTGTCAGGGCTGGTTTTTGGCGTGTCGGTGTTTTGTTCCAGGGCTGGTTTGGCTGTGTGGCTGTTTCGGTCAGGCGGGCATACCGGCTGCCTTCAAGAACAAGGAGAGAGCGGCCATCCTGACCACTGCACTACATGGAGGAGGCTGATGCTGTGTGTGACCGTGTGGCCATCCTGGTGTCTGGGCAGCTCAGGTACCAGAGCGCCCCTGGGATGGGTTCTTCTGAAATACAAATCCATTTTGTGCCTAAAATTCAGAATTTGGAGTGAATTTGAAATTCTTCCTCGACGTTTAAAACGCCAGTTTGAATTCAGGCTGTTGTTGAGTACAATTTTGTATTTCTGCCTGGAATTTGTAGGTGTATAGGCACTGTCCAGCACCTCAAGAGCAATTTGGCAAGGGATACTTCCTGGAGATGAAACTGAGGGAAACAGCAGATGTGCAGCACGGAGTATCTGCAGAGCCAGATCTTGACATCTTCCCCAACGCCAGCCGCCAGGAAAGGTGAGCTCTGACAGACACCCAGAAAAATCAATTAATAAAAACCCTCTGATTCCACAGCAGCTCCGTGGCGCTGGGGAGGAGCGTGAATGCTTACACCAGGTTAAAAATATAAAATTGAGAAAGAGGAAGGGATCTGGAAGGCAGCGAGCTCGGCCGTGCAGAATTCGGCCACGGAGGAAGCAAAACTGGATTTCTGCAGAGCTGTTGCCTGACAGTTTCCTGCTGGTCAGGGCCCCGGAAGGGGCTGAATGTGAGTTCTGACTCATGACCTACCTGGAAATGCTGAGCTCCCTGGGGCTCTCTGAGGTGGGCTGGCTGCTGTTTTCCAGCAGCAGCAGCTCGGGATTTCTGCCCTGTGAACCTGCAGGGGTTGGCTCAGGGGTTGGGGAGATTCTCCTCCAAAAAGGGCATTGTCATGGGGAGATGCTACCCAAAGGTGGGAGGAGGAGGGGGGGAGCAGAGCAGCTCCTGGAATGGGGATTGGGGGAATTATGCAAATCCAGGAGGGGCTAGTACCTCAGAGCAGCTGAAAGGGAAAAGGGAGGACTCAGGGAGCTCAGGCAGCAAATGTTCCATGAGTCAGCAGAACAGAAACCATGGAACTGAGTGGCAGAGGTGAACTTGCAGCAGTCCCAGGGGTCTCAGCTGCTGCACCTGGAGCTGCCTCATCCCCTTCTGCCATTTCATCCTGACTGCTCAAAATGCCTGCAGTAACCCTTCAGAAAAGGAGTTCAGATCCGTTCCGTTGGGGTGGGGATGTTTTTACTTGGAGAGATTCTGCTCAAAGCTGAATTTGTTCTGTTCTTTGTTCCAGCTTTGCTTCTATCTTGGCATATAAATTCCTAAAGAGGACGTGCAGTTCTGTCACATTCTTTTTCCAAGCTGGAGGAAGGTAATGAAGCACATGCTGTGCATCACACCCACAAAAATCCTTTTGTCTCCATAACTGACACTTCTGCTGTGTGGGGTTGTCCCCCATTTCTGTTCCAGACGGATTTAATTTATTTTTCTGTTATTGTCATTGTCCCAACTCTGTTTCTTGTGAAGTCAGTGTCCCAAATCTGTTTTTAATCCCTTCCCCAGTGAAACACGCCTTTAACATCGAGGAGTAACAGCTTTTCCCAAGCAACTCTGGAGCAGGTGGGTTCAGTTCTGCTTTGGGCTGTAAACCTGCCAGCTGCAGGTGGCAGACGAGGGCAGGTTAGAGGAGATTTTGGGAACGAATTTTTTCACTGGGAAGGTGAGGAGGGACTGGGTTGAATTCCCAGAGAAGTTGTGGCTGCCCCTGGAATGTCCCAGGGCGGGTTTGATGGGGTTTGGAGCACTCTGGGACAGTGGAGATGTCCTGCATGGGATGGGGTTGGAATGGGATGGGATTTGGGGTCCATTCCAACCTAAATCAATCCATAATTCTGTGATGATGGCCCTGTGCAGGCAGCTGATCCCCTCTGCTCTGGGGCCGTTGGGGCCTGGTGGGGCATTTTTGGGAACCCAAATTCCCCTTTCCCAAGTGAAATCACTGCTGCCAGTTCTCCAGCTCCTCCTTGTTTCCTATTTTCCCCTTCAAAAATAAGAAATCAACTGCAGTGACTGGAAGAGGGTAAAAGTGTGCTGTGAGTGGAAATGCTGCTCAGATTTATTCCAGAAGGGGTTTGCTGTTTGTGGCTGGGAGGAGGGCAAAGCTGAGCCTTGTTATTGCTTATTGTGAATTTATTATCGCTGACTAAATTAATGTCCTTTGGTGTTGGGCTTCCTTTTCATTGTGCTGTGAGGGAAAGAGGGGATGAGTAAGGAGAAAACCTCAAATACTCAGAATTGGCAGCTCGGAGATGGAGCAATGCGTTTGTTACTCATGAAGTTTTTAGCTGGAGTTGTTTTTGTGGCCAAGCAGGTTCCTACAAGCACTGTGGGGTTTTTTCTCTGTTTTCCAGGTGTTTGTGGAGCTGGCCAAGGAGCATGGAGGAGGAGGACAGCAGCTTGGCACCCTGATAAGCAGCCTGTGGTGGACAGGACGCAGGAGGACCGAGTGATTTTCTGAGCTCCTGGTGCCCGTGTGGGTGCCAGCACCCATCCCCTCTGTGCTCCTGGGCAACCCTGGAGCTGGGCTGGATGAGGGGAGCTGTGTTTGGGTGCCCTGGGTGTGTCCCACGTTCTGGAATTTGGGATAATGCCACAGGAGCCGTGAGCATCCCGCTGTTCCTCTCTGACCCAAAATCCTCACTGTGTTGGGCAGGAGGGCACTGCCACAGCAGCTGGGCATCTCCTGGAGCTGGTGCCATTGCAGGAGGCTCCCTCCTGCCTTCCCTGGGCTGTGCTGAAGAAAAATGCCGTGTGTGAGCCGAGCCAGCACTGCTCCTCCATGGGATGGTGATGGCACAGCCTTGGGCTGGCACTGCTGCCCATCCTGCAGCCCCTCCATCCTGCCACATCCTGCTCCTCCTCCAGCTCACCCACCCCTGCTGCTGCTTCTGGAAGTTCACCTGCATGGAAGAGAAGGGGGAAACCACTCCGAGTCGCTGTCCACCCGAGGAGGATCCTGAACGGCCCCACTGCTGTGAAAATGTTGATTTTTTTCAGGCAAAACCCAGCCCTTGTGGGCACTGGCAGCCCTCTGCCCTGCAGGCTGGCAGCTCTGTGGGTGCCACTGGGGGGTCACAGGGGTGGGCAGAGTGCTCATACCCCAGCACGAAGGACAGCGCGTGTCCCTGCAGGGTTTGCAAAGCTGCAATTCCTCTCTCTCGTTAAAGCAGCCTGGTCCTTTCCCCGGCTGTGCCCCCTGTGTGCTGCAGCTGTCTCACACACAGCCCTTTGGAGATGATTTCTGTGGCCTGCCAGCACCAGTGTTTGCTAATCCCTCCTCGTTGTGGTTGCAGGGACATTGGCTCGGCCGTTTGCCACCCCCTCCCTGTAAAACCCCAAAAAAACCCCCATCCCATCACAGCCCATCCCATAAAAAGGTGCCTTTGGTTTGCATAGAAGCACAAGAAAGTAGAAATACAGTCCTTTAGCCTGAGTGTGGACAGATGTACTTGGAAATATATTATTTTTTTGGTTTTTTCTAACACAAAGCTATCGCCTACTTTTTTTTTTTTTTTTAGTTTTATAAAAGGGAAATTCAAAGTTGCTCCAGTTGGTTTTTGCTCTGCAGTGAACAGATACAGAGATGTGTTTATATTGAGAGTTTGGCTTCATAAGTCATCTCGTCCTTAGTGTCTTCACATTCAAGTTAGGGAAGACCTTTGTCTTTCTGCAAACACTCAAAAAAAAATGGTAAGTGAGGAGGGTTGTGTGTCCCAGCTGTTTGTAACTATCAGGCAGGAATGTTTAAATGTCTGAATAATGGTTTATTGATGTGTTCAGCCCCAATCTCACGTTGGTTTGTTAAATGGGGAATTGTGAACTCTTTGTGTGCAATTCACTTCCTCTTTGTACCCATAGGTTGTCCATAAATGCACAGCTTTGGGTTTGCCAGCTAAAAACTTTAAACCCCAGCCTGCAGAAGCCCTGGACATCCCTTTGGCTTTTGCAGGAAAGCACAGCCCTGAAATAAAGGACAGGAGCACAGCAGCAGCTCCAAACTGCAGCCCCAGCTGCAGAAAACCAAAAATACCCAAAAATTTCAGGTGTTTGTTTTATTCACCCCACCGCTGCTGGCTGGAAGCTTGGAGTGTTCTTCTCATTTGAGGAGCAGTTTGGGACTCACAATTCTGCCTGGTGGTGCTCTCCCACGTAGCTGTGCCTGAGTTAAATGCATTTTTTTTACCAAATCCTGCATTTCTTTGGTCTGTTTTTCCAATGGTGTCGCAGCCAAGTGTCACCTGCCCATCAATCCATCACATGGATTTTGGGAAGTGACCTGTGAGCAGCCTTGGTGTCTGCCTCGGATTTATCCTAAAACTAGAGTTCATGGTTCTGTAAAATAGTTCTGTGCTGTCTGGGTGATCCCACCCTGTTTCAGATATTTCTGTGTTTCCTGACGTTTTGGGTTTAAAAAGTTCAAATCAGCAGCCAGATCAGCTCAGTTTGGTGCTGTTGTTTCTTGGAGGGGCCAGTGGATGGTGCACTGATTTATTTTTTTTTTTGTGTGTCAGTACATAAAGAACGTGCCTCGTTAAATTAATTCTATATTCGGTCGGGATTTTTTGCATATGTGTGTCAAGTGGGGTAAAATCTCCACCTGAAACATCGTTGTCCTCATAGTGTGTTTGTATCCAGAAAAAAAAATTGCCTCAAATTCACAGTGCTGAACAGAACTGAGGGAAACCTCTGCAAATGAACCCAGGGGTTGCTCGGGAGCAGCAGAAAATCTTTCTCCTGTGGTTTGGAGCTCCTTTGTTCAGCTCTTAACCCTCGCCACAAGCACCAGCCGTTGCTCCCAGAGAACCGCAAACTTGGGCTGACTGGGAAGGGAGATTTGGGGGTAGTCCACCCATTTGTTGGAATGGCTTGAGGCGATGGATCTTGATCGACTTGGAACTGCTCGTCACTGTAAATCTCCGTCGTAAAGCCACTGCTGCACCCAAACTAGCAAGTATATTTCGCTCTTCCTCGTGGGTGCTCTTGTTACGGTCTATATTTTTCTTTGGGATTATTCACGTGTTGGATTCTGTTACATTCCCAGAATTGTCTCCTATATTTAGGGATCTCTGCCAGCAGTGAATCATTGCACAGCCATACATGCGAGCCCTCTGCAAGCATGGAGCAGGGGTATGTTCCTCGCCTCAAAAGGTGTAAACTTTTTGTGAACATTGCCTTGCTGTGTATTGTTTTATTCACACTTGCCTTTCTTTGCAACCATCCGCTGTACTGCATAAGGTGGGATTTTCCAGTTTCCCGTGGATAGTATCTTCCATTATAAGACGGATTGGGTTGTTACAACCTCGGTTGCTTGGGCGTGGGTGTTTCGCGTGTGCTGGACGGGATGGTTTAAGCTGGGTATTGGGAATGGTTTTTGAAAAGCTGGGTTAATTATTGGGGCTGGTTTCAAGCCTGGGTTTTAATTATTGGGGATGGTTTCGAAAGCCTGGGTTGATTTTTGGGGATGGTTTTTCGAAAAGCCTGGGTTGATTTTGGGGATGGTTTTCGAAAAGCCTGGGTTGATTTTGGGGATGGAGCGGGGTTTTTGGGGTTTCGAAGCCTGGGTTGATTTTGGGGATGGTTTTGAAAAGCCTGGGTTGATTTTGGGGATGGTTTTTCAAAGCCTGGTTGAATTTGGGAATGGTTTTCAAAAGCCGTGGTTGATTTGGGATGGTTTTTCAAAAGCCTGGTTGATTTTGGGGATGGTTTTCAAAGCCTTGGCTGATTTGGGGGGCACCAGGGTTTCAGGTGGTTGGGCTCAGGCAGAGATGAGGACCCCCATGGCTCTGGGTGTGGCCAGGGCTCCAGGCTGCAGCATTTAACATTTGGAAACGAAATTTGGGGGAATTCTGTGATGTTGCACACTCGGATGCGGTTTGCTCACATTTGCAGACGGATTGATTGGGGCAGGAGTGACCCTACAACAGCTGCGGTGCTCCTGCATTGGCACTCTGCCATCTGCAGGGATGGAATCCCTCCGCCCTGGAAAATTAACCCCAGCAAAAAAAAAAGATTGTTTTTTGTGCTTGGAGCTGTGCCCAAAGGTGGAGGTCGCTATGGGTGGGTGCTGGTTTCTGGGTGAGGGGCAGTGAAATGGGGGGTTTGGATGAAAGTGGGGCAATGAAAATGGGTTCTGCAGGGATGAGGGCACTGCACATCCTGGGGACACCCTGAAGGAGGAGGAGGCAACTCAGCCTCGTGGGTCAGTGGAAGGGCACAGCAAAAATAAAAGGGGTTTGTGCTCCTGAGCCCCCAAGAGGAGAGGAAAATGACCCCAAAGAAGTTCAGCCTGAGCTTGGGGAACGTTCCAGCGTTTATACCCTTTTAATTTCTGCATGGTGTGGAAGGGCAGAGAGTCCACGCATTTTTTATCTGTTTATTTTTAAGGCTGTAAAAATGAATTCAGTCCCTATAATGCTTCTTTTAAAAGCTCTCCAGAAAGTCCCTGATTTCACATGCTGGATTTCCTCTTTGATAAGGTTTCTTGGAGTTCTTGCTGTTCCTTTTCCCTTCTTTGCTATGTCCCCCTGGAAGGGTCTGGCTCCTTCCCGGCCCACTCTGCTCCTCTGGCAGAGACAAATCCCTGGCCTGAGTCCCCTCTCAAAAATCTTGTGGAGCATCTGCTCTAGGGATTTCATTCATTTTTTTTTTTAATTTTAATTTTTTTTGGCATTTTTTTTATCCTTGCCCCTTTTCTAATTAATCCCTGTTTTGCATTTCACTTGGTTTAAGCTCATTGAATTCCATTATTGTCAATTTGCAGGTGAGGTGATGAAACATTCAACCACACAAAATTCCAGCTGGGATTTTCATTTTGAATACATGTTTTTTAAAAGTTTTTTTTTTTTTTTAGGTTGGAAGTGCTAACAGTGAACCTTTGTGGAGTCTGCAAGGTTGGGGAAATCCTGGCCTGGAGTCAGGTCATTTTGAGATGGTGGGGTCCCCCTTCAAACTGTGGAGGATGGAAAATCCTAAAAGGAATGCTTGGAGCAGGTGTATTTTACGTAAAAAAGAGCCTGTTTCTGTAGATAATGTGCGTCAGAGGCAGGCTTGAGTCCACACTGAAGCACAGGTTGTGGTCAGAAATGTGAAATTTTTCGGTGAAATCCATCTCAGATGGCTTTCCTGGCAGCCAGAACAAGGCTGGGTTCCACAAACAGGCACAGGTTGTGGTCAGAAATGTGAATTTTTTTTAGCAAAATCCATCTGCAGATGGGCTTTCCCTGCAATAGAAACAGGGCTGGGTCCCACATTGAAGCACAGGTTCTGGTCGGAAATGTGATTTTTTTTTTTTTTTTTTTTTTAGTGACATCCATCTCAGATGTGTTTTCCTGCATGTTTGGGACAGGGCTGAGTCCACACTGAGGCAGCAGGTTGTGATAAAATGTGAATTTTTTACTAAAATCCATCTCAGATGGGCTTCTGCAGTTCAGGAAACGGGGTCCAGTCCCACACTGGAAGCAGAGTTTGTGGTCAGAAATGTGATTTTTTTTTTTTTTTTTTTTAGCAAAAATCCTCTGAGATTGGCTTTCTGGCAATAGGATTCAGGGCTGGGATGACACTGAGGCACAGGTTAATGTCCAAAATAATGAATAATTTTCAGTGAAATTCTATCTTAGATGGTTTTCTGCAGTTCCGGGCAAGGGCTGAGTCCCACACTGAGGCACAGGTTGTGATCAAAATGTGAATTTTTTACTAAAAATCCTCTCAGACAGGCTTTGCACAGTCCGAGCAGCCTTCCCCGCTGCTTCCCCCGTTGCCCAACTTCCAAGGAGCCGGAAAATGTTTTTACTCCTCTCTCAGTGAGCTCAATGCTCGAAAATAGTAAATCAGCAGCTGCAGCAGCGTTCCAGGCGTTCTGCAAACCAGAATCGCCCATCTCAAACTGGGCAAGCTCCGGGACACTCACATTTATTGAAATCCTGAATTATCCCGTGCCTTTCCAGCTCGGTCTTGATTTGCTCCCCTCGCTGTTTTCCGAAGGGCAATCACCGGAAAGGAGTTTTTTGTTTCCAAAAGCTCGTCCGCCATTCCAGGCTGTTGCGGCAGCTGCTGCTGGAAAAGCGGATTTAAAAGGAGCTGGAAATTGGGGAAAAAAATAAACCATAACAAAACACGTGCTCAAACAAAGGGAAGGAGGAAGAAGAAGTAAAATCACCGCAGGGATGGAGGAATGTGCCTCGTGGAGGAAAGGAGATTTGCTGATCGGGCTTGCACGATGGGCACGGGCAGCAAGTTTTCCCTCTGGAACCGAGCTTGGGAAAGGGACAAAGCTGCTTTGTACCTCTCAGGAGTGAAGATTGTCCCCCATCCCGGGCTACCCCACTCCTCAAAGCTTTGGGGAACATTTTCAAGTTGAATCAATTCCTCCAACGTGCGAATCCCCGGCCTCGGCGCCAGCCCCGTCGATGGGTGCCGCCCAAGCCTTTGGGTCATGCTGCCGCAAATTTGGGGAGGGTTTTGCCCGGGTGGTGACGTCAGGCTGGAGAGGGGCATGGCCACCGGATGGGCACCGGGCTGGGCTGGGCTGCGGCCTGGGCTAGCTGAGCCGGGATAAAGGGAACCGGGAGCCCCGACAGCCCCGAGCTGCAGGAAACACGGTCCGATGGAAAACACGGCAGCAGGTAAGGAGTGACACACTGCTCCTGCTAAATCTGTTTGGAAACGGAGATGGGAAAACTCTCTTCATGCCCAGGGGTTGAGTTGATGATTTTTTTTCCCTAATTATTTTTAATGCATTAGTGTGCTGAAGCATCAAAGTTCCACCTTCAGCTCTGTTCTCCGGTGGAGTCTATAAGTTTCACGTTGAAATAGTTAAGGGAAAAAGAGCAAAAAAGTGTTCTTTGGGGTAATATCTCCCGGTTTTGGGTCAGAAATTCCCAGGTGAGATGGTTGGGGTTGATCTGTGGGGTTGTTGTGCGCAGCTGCTGCAAGCCCAAAAACTCAGCGCTGTTGACTCTTTGTGGAGTACATAGGTATCTTTTCCAAATTATGTTTAATCTCAAAGCCATAATTTTCGTGTTAATTGGATTTTCGCCTCGTCCCTTCTCCTCTCGCAGTGGGGGGAAGAGGGAACGTCGTGGGCACAGTTTCAAACCACGACAAATAAAAGTGACACTTCCTAGAAATCCTTTGCTATTTCCTCCAGCCTCAGTGGGACGTGAGCTGCGGATCCCCGCAGGAGAGCAGAGCAGGGAGATTAACGCTCTCAAAAAGTGGATCCCAAATCCCCTGCCACAAGGACACAAATATTTAATTCTTCCCCAAAAAAAAGAGCAAAGAAATGAAGGGACAGAGTTGTGGAATCCTTTATGAACTCCAGCTGCCCAAATCTGTGAAATCAGAAGGGATTCAAGGGAACGGAGCCATGCGTGTCTGGAGGCTGCTCTGATTTGGTTTTGGCCATTTGAAGGTTAAACAAAAGAAGCTGGGAGGTTCCTCCCCTACCCTCCTGGGGAAAGGAGGTGAATGAAACTCAATCACTCTGAGGCATGAATAAATATTTTCCAGTGAATAATATCCCCAAGAAAATGCTCCCTGCTTGGGTTTAGGAGATGTTAAGGAGCACGTGGGTGTTGATGCTGCCCTGCTCTAGCTTGCATACTCAGTTCCTTAAAAATTGGGAAGAAAACAGAACAAACCGGTGAGGGGCAGGCAGTGGCAGCCTCTTTTTTGGGTATTTTTAAGCCTCTCAGACCAGCGTTTGTAACGTGATTCAGGGTCTGGTTGATGAAACCCAGAGCACGTGAGGGGTGGTTTGCCAAACAAACCACGAGGCTGAGGCAACGACATGATTCGCTTTCTGCAGTGGACGTGGAAAAGAAGAAGTTTCTGTTCCAAAAAGATTCTTGGGGATGAGGAAGGGATGAATGCTGATGAAGGAGGATGAATTTGGATGAAGAAGGATGAATTTGGATGAAGAAGAGAATCTGGATGAGAAGATGATTTGGATGAGTGAATCTGCACACGGAAGAGGCAGCTGAGTCATCCCAATCCTCTCTGTTCTTTGCATGATCTTGGATTATTTCCTTTCATTCTTTAGCTGTCCAAAATTAAGGAGAAATTTCTATTCTCCCCTTTGGGATGTTCTTGGCTCCAGCTGCATATGTTTTGCCCCAGGTAAATTACATGAATTCCCAGCACCTGCTTATTAAATCATATAATTTTCTTTCTCAGACTGGAAAAATGCAGGGTATCCAGAAGCCCCAAATATTTCCAGCACCTGTGCTCTCCTGTGGAAAAACTTTCTCTGGTGTGGAAGGATGAAGTCGAAAAGTTTTCAGGCAAGTGTGGTCCCCCTCCAAAGGGAAATTGGGAATTTTCCACTATAAGAGTTTTCACGTGGAGTTGTTTTTGTGCTCAGGGGATGTGAGAAGGCTCAGCGGGGCTCCCTGGGAAATGCCAGCAGTTCCTTCTTCCCGTGTGACACTAAAAATGTCCCTTGCAAAGCTGTCTGGCTGCTTTGGGTGTTGAATCCCATCCTGCCCCCGAGCCGAGGAACACAATGTCCATCATGGTGTCAGATTATCCAACAGCCGCCTCGCTGGCTCCGGGAACAAAACATTTTTCCATCCAAGAACATTCCGTGGTTTTCCAACCACACACCTGTGGGAGCAGCCTCTGCTCGTGCACGGGAAACCGGGGGTGCAAACCTCAAAGAGTGGAGAGAAGTTTGGATGGTGAACAAAAAAACCTCCAGAAAATAGGGAGATCAGTACCAGGGAGATCAAGGGAGCTGGGAAAAGGGAGAAAGAAGAAATGAGAAAAGGAATAGAAGAAGAAATTGGACTGGGCCGAGCGGGTTGGGGGTGGATTAGGAAGGCCTGGGGAACTTTCCCACTCCAGAATTCCTGGGCTGCCTCTCCACCCCCTTTGAAAGGTTTCCCTTCTCTCCATCAAGAATGGGTTTTGCATCCATGGTGTTCCTCATCATCCTGCCGAGATGCAGCCAGAATCCCTAACCCTAATAAATCCTAATAACCCAAATCCAACCCTAATAACCCTAATAATCTAAATCCTCAGTCCTACATTCCTTCTCTCCATGCAGGAATGGTTTGTGTCCTGGTGTTCTTTCATCCCTGCAAGATGCAAGCCCGGATCCCTAACCCTAAATAACCCTAAAAACCTAACCTGCTAATAAACCTAATAACCTAACCCTGACCCCTCATTCCTTTCTCTCATCCAGTAAAAAGGTTTGTGTCCATGGTTTTTTCTTCATGCTGTGGATGCAGCCAGATCCCTAACCCTAATACCCTAACCAATAACCCTACCCTGCATTCTTCTCTCCATCCAGAATGGTTTGCGTCCGTGGTGTTCCTCTTCATCCTCGATTCAGCCATTATCCTAACCCTAATACCCTAATCTATCCTAATAACCTTCCTCAGTCCTTGCATTTTCTTCTTCTATCCAGGAATAGTTTTATGTCCATGTTTTCTTCTCCATCCTGTGGGATGCACCAGGAATCCCTAACCCTAAATAACCCTAACCCAAATAACCCATAACCTGCATTCTTCCTCTCCATCCGGAATGGCTCGCATCTGCAGTGTTCTGCTCGTCCTGAGGACACAGCCATATGATCATGTACTTCTCCTGGGCACGAGAATCCCCTACAAATTTCCTGGGGCGGTTGACGACCCCTTCACACAGCCAACGGGGGTGACCCTCATGTTCACAACAGGAACCAACAACCACCAGGAGGATAATGGGAAAAGTGCTTTCCCAAACTCAGCACTGAGGGGTAAATATCTCCTAAATCCACTTCCAGCTGCCCCGATTTTTGAAGGGGATTTGTGAGATGGTACCTCCTTTGATGTTGTTGCCAGACAATCCATGTTTCATTAATTTTATTTTAAAAAATAATATTTTTTATTCCATGGCAGGTATAATCATAGAAGAGATGGAAACGGAGGCAAAAATGGAAAAAAGGGCTTTTGGAGGAGGAAGCCATCGGTGTTGTTTTTTAAGTGATGACTTCTCCTACACTCTCAGATTTCAAATGAGCAGAGAAACGGGCGTTTCCAGATGATGCCTTTGGAACACATCGGTAACAAAAGAAATGAAAACCCCAGAATTTTGGTTTTAAGTTAAAATTGATTAAAAAAATAGAATTAAAATAGCTGGATTTCTGTGCTGCTGTGCCACCACTTAAGGATGGAGGCTGCCACGTGCAAATGGCTCAAAAACACACGAGTTGAAAATGGGAGCATTTGTTTTATTTAAAGAAAAAATCAGAGAAACAAGTTTTAAAGACAGAATAACAATTAAGAAATTCCACAGTAGACATAGAGAACCACAAGAAGGGTTTCAAACTAAATCTTGGTTTTAAACACTTTGCTTTACAACACATTTTCGTGCACAAGGTCGTATTTATAAGACCATCTATGTGGAAATGTATTGTTAGTATTGATGAAATTATTAATAATATTATAACGCGACTATGATTATAGAATACAGGTTATATACTTAATAATATTATATTGTATTACTTATAGTACATATAGTGTTATGATATATTTATAGATAATAGACAGATAAATAATATTTATTAATGATTCTATTTTTGTTCCAACAGATTCCTGCTGGGATTTTTTCCTCCAGTGACTGCAAAATTCCTCTGTAACTGTACGGGGGGTCCTCTCAGGCAGTCAGCATCATGCAGCATCATTGAGTAGTGTGGTCAAGGGTGGAAAAGTGTTTGCTATGCTCTTTCCAGAGGTGTGTTACCCTTAAAAACAAACCAACACACAGAAAACCCAACCTAAACAGAAACCCAACCAAACAAGCAAACAGAAGAAATCCAACAACTGACAAAAAAAAACCCAAACCAAAGCAACGGCAAAAATTCAACCTACAAAAACCCCAAACAAAACAACAAACAAAACCCAACCAAACAACAGCAACAAAAAAAACCCACCAAGGCCAGTTCATTTTCCATCCCTGGAAGTCGCCCAAGGCCGGTGGAGAGGGCTTGAGCACCCTGGGATAGTGGAAGGTGTCCTGCCCATGGAAGGGGGTGGAACAAGGTGATCTTTGGGTTCCACAATTCCAGGATTCTGTGATACTCTGATTCTATTATTGTAATTCTTGAATGTTTATTTCTAATTCAGCAGGTAAAGAATGATGGATCATTCATGGCTCGAGAACATCCTGAAACGAGGATTTAATAAGAGTTAATTGCAAGGAAACAACAATATTTTTTGGCATCTTTTTGTATTTTGCCTACAAATACAAACCTTATTTGCACAATAATTTAAGTACTTCTAAACCCTGATGGTTCTGATGAGGCTGTTCCATCACAAACACTAATTACTGAACATGATTCCTTTCCTTCAGATGAAAACCAACCACCTGTCTGGAAAGAATGAAGTCTTCACTGGAGTTTCATCTGAAATCATCCAGGTGAAGTTGCTGTTCAAATGGACTACACCTGGTTTGTCATTGTGCCATCTGTGCTCTGCCGCTACAATATTTCCTGTCGCTCACAGTGCTCAAGGAGAAGAAGAGGATAAAATATTGATGAGAGCCGGGATTGCATGATATTGCCTACCTGGTAAGGCTCAGAAATTAATCTGTTAATTAAAGGGATTTTAATTATTGAATGGAGGGAATGGATATGGAGCAGCCTGCTGTGGTGAGGGGTCCTTGTCATGGAATCACTGATTTGGGATTGTTTGTGTGTGTGGTGTTTCCTCTTTCTCCCTGCAAGATGCAGCCGGATCCCTCACCCTAAAACGTAATGCTAATAACCTAACCCCTACAATCCTAATCTAATAACCCTAAACCCACCCAAATACTCCTAACTCTAATAACCCAAAACGCTTAGCACTAATAACCCTGCATATAATCATAACCCTAACACTAATAACCCCTACCTAATACCCTACACTAAATTCTATTATCTAACACTAATAACCCTAACCTAAAACCTAACCCTACTAATCCTACCTAATAACCCTATCTCTAATAACCCTAACCCTACTAATCCTACCTCAATAACCCCACTCTAACACTAATAATTCTAACACAAAACCCTAACAATAACCCTAATGCTAATAACCCTAATAACTAACAGTCACCTCTGCATCCTTTCTGGATTCCCTCCATCCATTAAGGTTAATCCGTGGTTTTCTCTTATTCTGGGATTCTCCTTTGCTGGAGGATTCTCTGTTTCCAAGCGGTGCTCTGAGAGGGTTTTTTTTTTTGGGTTGTTTTGGTTGCTCTTCTAAGACGCCCAAAAATAAAAGGGTAAAGGATCTCTCCCTCAATGGAGCTGGGGTGTGGTGCAGCGGTTTTGGCTGTGGAACACGATTTTTTCCTCCCAGTTTTTTTTTCGCTCCCTCTGACCCTCTGACTTGCACCTGTCAGTCTTATTTTTAAATTGGCATGTAATTCCAAATATTTGAATTAAAAAGAGCGTGCCTCACATTAGGCTATGTCTGCAAGAGCTGCCATGTCGGGGCAGAATAATTTTTTTTCCTCTGGCAGGTTCTCTGAGCTTGCTGTCATCATCACCGTTATCTCAATCACAGCCGTCCTGCTGACTGTGGTCACCCAGAGTGAAGCTTTTTATCACCACAGCTTCTCTGAACCTATTTTTTTTATTTCTTTTATGGTGTGGCATCTGTAAGTCTGCACTTTTTTTTTTTTCTTCCATTTCTTAATTAAAATATCTGAAAGTTCAGACACAGAGTCCTCTAGGGCTGGGACATTGTAGGAAAGAAAGTAACAAAATACACTGCTGGGATTTATTGTCATTATTTATAGGCCTTTTGTTATTGCTCCTTATTACATTTTGGGAGATTCTGATTGAAATCAGAGATGCTAAAACAGTGCTGGGATGATTTATCTGTCCCATAAACCTGCCTAAATTTCAGAGCTGCCTGCTAAAACAAATCCTTGTGGCATCTGCAGGGAACAACTGAAACCCAGCTGGGTTCTCTCAATTTTTGCCTCCTATTTTGTTAGATTTTTTCATAATTTGGGAGCAGAAAATCATTCCTG
>CM019230.1:1946036-2142727 GCA_009741485.1 Malurus cyaneus samueli
ATAAGAGATTACCGAAGACAACCAAACTGAAAGATTCCTGTATAATTCAAACAGAAAGACACTTCTAGTACAGAAAATATGAAATTGTAATAAGTATTACGAGCGCTTGATACATGAGAAAGCTAATGCCAGACTCAGGGATAAACCTCATCGTGGTATATTTATGGAGGTTTTTATGTTGTTAATTATTTTGGCTCAGCACCTGCTCCTTTCCTAATCGGCTCAGCAGAGTAACCTGCGTCAGCCTGAGCAGCGTAATAAACAAAACCAACTCATAATTTAACCTGCCAGAGCAGTCTCAGCAAACAGGTTTCAATGTTCCTCACACCTGAGAAAATGCAGTCCTGGGTGATAGAAATATATTTTTCTCCGAGATGATGTGTAATTTGAAATCATTCGATTATTAAAGATAAGAAAGCAGCGTTTTCTGTTTTCTGCACATTTCCATCAGCACCTGAACAGCCGCTGGGGTGGTTGGAATGATTTTTTTCAGTTATTGTCAGAGGAATGTGGTCATTCTGGTGCCACAAATTGCTGGCATTCTGTGAGGTCAGGAGCTGCTCACCCAAACCTGCAGCGCTGAAATTTATACCCTGCCGCACGCCTGTATTAAACTTTAAACCAGAATTTTCGTAATTAGTTGAAAACCCCATACTGACCTCTTTGCCTCTAAGGAATAATAGGGAGCTTCAAACAAAAAAAAAAATAATTTGACCTATCAAAGAAACAAACAAAAAAAAAAAAACAAAACAAAAAAAAAAAAAAAAGAATGTGAAACCACCAGATTTACGTGATTGTTACCTACGATCCTCAGATTTGTGCCAAGAACAACCCAGGGATTTCACAATTATTCCTGGCTGTTGGAGCTCCTGGTTTGCGGCACTTCGCTGGCCTTAGTGCAGGGCTGCTGGAATATTAAAGAACGTTGAGTTTGTTCTGGGGTTTGGGGTTCACTCATGATCTTTTTCCCCCCTTGGTTTCCTCCCAGGCCCCTGTGCTGACTTCTACATCAGCCCTGAATCTTGTCACGTCCACCTGATGGCAGTGATCGCTCACTGCCCTGGCCTCTTCCCCCAGCAGCTGTGCCTCTGTCAGTCTCCGCTTCGCCATGGCTCCTCTGAGTACCTGTGCCACCCATCCCTAGGTGTGTTGGATTCCTTTATTCGCCAAATTTCTTTGTCCCTCCACCAGGATTGGCGGATGTCTGTAGGCGCTGATGGTCCCCATCCCCTTCCTGTGGTACTCTGTGGTATAGTGCCTTCTCTAATGTCTCTTCTGAAATCTTCAAGAAGGTCTCCTTCCTTCCGAAATTTCCCTCCTCGTATTCCTCCTCGCCAAAATCCTGCCTCTTTCCTCCCTGAAGATTCCTCCTTTCCGTCCCCATAAATCCTCATCTCTTCCTGAATTCCTTTCTTCCCGAAAGTCTCTCATTCTTCCGAAACCCTCATGTCCTTCCTTCTATTCCAATCTTCCTCCTGAATCCTCCTTTCCTTCCCGAAATCCCCCTTGTCCTCCTGAAGGCCTCCTGTCTCCCCAAATATTCCTTCTCCTGAAATCACAAGTCTCGGCCATAAATCTTCAGTCTGAATTTCCTTTCCCGAAATACCCTGAATGAAAGAACAAGGTAGCTCTTAATTATATTATTAGTAACCAATAAATAATAAAAAACCCTAATTGAAAACCTTGCGTCCTGTAGA
Organism: Malurus cyaneus samueli; assembly: GCA_009741485.1. NCBI lineage: Eukaryota > Metazoa > Chordata > Aves > Passeriformes > Maluridae > Malurus > Malurus cyaneus. The sequence goes on from CM019230.1 coordinate 1,947,734, forward strand.
TTTTCCCTGTGCCCAGGTTTTCTTTGCCTGAGATGCTTGACTCTCGTTCAAGAAGTCCAAGCACTGGTGGGGATTTGTGAGTCCTGGCCACGCTGGTGTTTTGGTTTTGGGCTGACGTTGGCCGCGTGGAGGAAGTTCCCCAAACCCTGCGTCGTGGCCCAGCCCTTCTGTGCATGCATTTTGATCGTGTTTGCGCAGGTGAATCCCTTATATTTGCCAGGATGGTTGCAACAGACCTGTGTGGTTTAAATCGATATTGGTTTTAAGGGAGCGGTGAGGTTGGATAAGGGTTTTTTTCACATTAATAACCTGGCTAACCCATAAGAGGAGTGTGCATTCCTGGTGTCCATGTGTGATTCAGTCACTCTCGATAGTATACTTTTTACTAATATTTTCTATTATCATTAATTATATGTTGATTTATATATATAGCTATTATAATAATACATAAGGTTTAATATATATAATAGATTATAGTAACTATCGTATATAATCTAATCTAGATCGAGATTATATATCATAGGTCTGATATACATCATTATGTAATATTGCAATCATTCAGTGTTATATATTATATATTAATGATACACATGCTAATAATCATTAATATATGAAAAAACGGTTATTTAAATATAAGTACTACCATTAATATATTATCTAATAAAAACTAGCATTTAAATGACTTAAAAGGTGTATCATATATGAACTCTTATATGAATGGCAAATATAATGTGATCATATTCAATATTGCATATAAGTAGTAACTTAATATAAATATTATAAAGTTTTTATTATCTTAGTATCTATAAGATAAATGAATATAATAATAAAAATAGCATAGAAAATGACAAGTAATATGACAAAGAAATTATTTTTTTAGCCAAAGTTTTGGCATTTTCCCCGACAATGTGCCTTCTGTGGACACTCCTGCCTCCAGGTGCAGCACCACCACGAGGGCATACGAGAGATGCCAAATTGCAAACATCAATTCGATGTCCACCCCCTGTGCATGCTCCCTGATCCTGCTGGTGCGGACAGCACTTCTACCTCTGGTGCCGTTACCTGGACCAGTGATCCAGGTGGTGCTCCTGGACAAAAACTGACACTGGGGGACGGCTCAGGCACTTCGAAATCCTGACCCCAAGGCTGGTGGTGTCTAAAAGTTCATCTTGGGAAGGACCGTGAGCTGTTCTCACGTTGGATTTTCACGAATACAGCTGATATTATATCTAGTATAATTTCCTATTAAGTATCAAAAATATTGATATTCTAATATATTCTATTATAGTATTTAAATAAGTATATCTACCAGTACATTTTCCATTATTAATATTCTAAATATATCAACAAATCTCTTAAATCTAAAGACATTCTATTTAAATTCGAATTCGATATATTCAATGATTTTATATAATACACTTTTATTTTAAATAGCTATAAATGATTAATATCAAGACTATAAATACTAAAGTATCTCTAAGATAAGGCTGCTGAGAGCGGCTTTGGCCACAGTGAGAAGCTGAACGGAAGCTGAATTTTCTCTCTTCCTGGAAAAACTCCTCCCTAGTACGAAATCCACAGCATTACAATTCCCGTATATAAATTTAAATCCTTGCCCTCCAGATCCCTCCTGTGCCAGGACAGTGAACATGAAACAGAATAAAGTCGTTACTTGAATTATAAACGTTAAGCCTGTTCAAGGTTCAGTCCCTGCTGCTGTTCAGCCTGGGATTTCTCTTGAAAAGTAATCTCTTGAATCTTTTATGCTGTTACTGAATCATAGTCGATGAATAACGAAAGGAATTCACTTTTATTAAATTTACAAAAAAGCCGGGCTGCCAGCAGTGGATCAGGGGAGTTGTGAAACGATGAATTTTGGCTGATGGATCCTGCAGGACAGAGAGAGGGGTGGCTTCCCAGGTAACGAGCTCAACCCTCAATCTGGTGAGAATTTTGAGGAATTCCTTTCTGCGCCATCCCCCAGGGATTTGGTCTGGCGCCGGAATGTCGCGAATTCTTTGGCTGTAAAACCTCATTTGGTCAATAACACGAAAAAACACCGGGAGCTCTACGAGAGCAGCGTCAACAAGCAGCCTGAGCTTCATGTGAGACGGGACGCCGTGCCCCTCCGAGTTCGCAGGCAACAGGAGGCCATCATTGGTGGACAGCCCGCCTCTGCCTGGGAGGCAGATATCAGGGGAGTTGGAAATGTGCCCGGGTGTTCTTCTTTTCCTGGATGGAAACAGCACAGGGCATGGAATCCTCCGCCTGGAGATGAACTCGCCATCCCAAAATCCCAGCCTGGAGGTTGAACGTCGCCCTTCTGGAGTGAATCCCCATTCATCGGGTGAACCCATCCTGGAGAAATCCCATTCCAATAAATCCATCCTCAAAACCCCCATACCAGATGTGAATCCCATCCAACCAATCCTCGGAGGAATCCCCATCCTCAAAATCTCCATCCTGGGATAACCCTCCTACAAAATGCCATCCTGGAAAATCCCTCCATAACAATGCAGGAGTGAATCCCCATCAGTCCATCAAAACCCATTCTGGATGAATCCCCATCCTCAAAAATCCCATCGAATGAAATCCCCAATCCTCAAAATCCCCATCCCGGGAGGAATCCATCTCAAAAATCATCCGAAGAGTGAATCCCCATCCTCTAAAATCCCATCCTCAAAATCCCCAATACTCAGGTGAATCCCCGACATGCCTTAGGGACCGTCGATCCCATCTTAGAGTGAAACCCCTTCCTGAGTGGAATCCCCATCCTCAAAACTCCATCCGTGGAGTGAATACCCTATCCCAGGGATGATATCCCATCCTCACGGACTGAATCCCCTCCAAAGATGAATCCCGGATTAGGGAGAGGGTTTTTGTGTGCGCTTCGCCTGAAGAAAATGCGCTTAGAGGGTGATCAGAGAAGACTCTGCGTCAGGAAATTTTGGAATGAACCCATCCTAGCTCTTGCCTTGCCGCGAGGGTTTTATTTAATGACAGCGCTGCCACTTCAGTCGGTGTCTTTGTGCATCATTCAAAATGCCATAAAAGAATGCCTGAAATGAATTTATGAAATGAATTTATGCAAGAATCATTCTTCAGATCAGCTGCGTGCAGTAAACGTCAGCGAAAAGGGTGAGAACGGGAGGCCCCGGAGTAAGAACTATTTCAATTCTGCTGCTTGTGGAGGCTCAGAGACTGGGCTGAGTTGCTGAGGGGATTAGGTGTGGTGTTCAGTTCAGAGTTTGGGTGTTTTTGGGAGGGTGGCCCTGGAGCATGCATGTGGGTGTTCCTCTCTCAGTGGGTGGGTTGAAGCACCCAAATGATCCCCCATAGCCCTGAGAGAGAGCCGCGGGCTCCATCAGCCCCGAAATTCCCCGGTCTGGAGAGGATCCGATCTGCAGTGATGAATCCCCTCACCCCTCTCAGTTTTCACCCTTTCCCCCGGCCTTGGAGCGTGGCTGGGTGCACAGACCCACCCACGTGAGGGGTCAGTGTGCAGCACCCCAAATGTCAGTTGGGACTCCGACCCGTGCCAGGGGGGTGGTACTGGAACCATATTTCGATCCTGACGCACCTCCCTGTGCCCCGTGGAGCGAGATTTGTCCTTTGACATCTACGAGGGGCAGAGCACAGCGCGTGCGGGCACAGGGTGACGGGAAGACGACGGCTGATCGAAGCATTCTGTGCGGCTGTGCCCCCCTCTGAGTGAAGTGCAGGGAATTTGGGCCCCAGGGTGTTATCCTGTCAAACAAAGCCGGTCACTGCCGTGGTGTGTCAGGAGCACTCAGCATTTTCTCTGGATTAATCGAATGGGGAGTTGAGATTTTTAATCGTTCTGTCCCTGCTCGAGCGTAAAACTCTCTCTGCTACTGCAGTCCCACCTAGAGGTGGATGAAAGTCCTTTAAGTTCCCCACCCCCCCCCACCCCCCCAAACCATTCCATGAATTCCGTGATGGTTTTTTTTGTAAGGGTTGTGCCAGTTGTTACGGGCACAAAGGTGTCAGAATCTGAGATGAGATGCGGAGGTGCGGCAGATCACGTGCGTCCGTGCCCATGTCGACATCCACTTGACAATGTTAAACCGGGGAGAAACCTCTCATCTTTGCTGCACAAGATCCCAGAACGACGGATACAAAGGTGACTCCCCGAGGCTGGGGGTGGTTTTTATTGGTCAATTTTACCGAAAAATCAAAGATATGCGTTAGGGTCCCTTAACAAAGTTCGGGGAAATATCACTTATGGGTGCAATAAAGAGATCCAGCAGTATTTAACAGGGATAAACGTTAATTTTTTCCTAAAAAATATGCTCATAATATTTAAGTATTTAAATATTTAAATACGTTATATCTAACATTGCTGAAATATTTAAACTGGCATGTAAGTCCATAAGGACACCATTAAAACTTCGTGTGTAGGTTGTACAGTTCAGATACAAACATTGGGAATTAGCAGCAGTATAGTTGAGGATTATTGTTAATAATTTGGTTTTATTGGTAAGAATTTTTTTTGAACAAATGAATGTGTTTCCCTGGTTTCCAGGTGCAGAAGTGCTGCGTGATTTGGAGATGCGAGCCCATCAGGACAATCGCCAAAAAAATAAGTGGGGGGCAAAAGGAGCTGTCGTGGGTTGCTGTCTGGGAACCCCAAGGTGAAGGGGAATTTATTCCAAGTTTGGAATAACCACGCCTGCTGTAGTGGATGGTTCCTCTTTAGGGAACACTGCACCCTCAGCCCAGCGCACTGGCGGGATGTCCATGTAGGGTAAATACCTTCAGCGCCTTCAGCATCTTCAATCCCGCAATGGGATTATCTCATCTGTAGGGGAATTCCTCGCACCCTATCCCAGCCCACTGGATGGATTGTCCTGTTTAGGGCCATACCTGGCAACCCTCAAGCCCAGCCCTGCAGGAATGGGATCATTCCTTTAAGGGAATTCCTGTCACCCTCACCAGCCCTGCTGACTCGCAGGGTGGGATGGTTCCGTTTAGGAAATACGTCTGCTTCAACCCACTCTGCAGAATGGATTATTCCCTTAGGGTACTCCTGGACCTTCAGCACCGTTTGAATCCCCAGAATGAGATATTGTTCCATTTTTGGGAGCAGCCTGCACCAGCCCAATGGGTGGGATGGTCGGTTTTAGGGGAACACTTACACCGCTCACCCAGCCCAAGGGTTGGATGGCCTGTAGGGCCAATCAACTGGAACCTTCAGCACCTTCAACCCATGAGAATGATATTCCTATCTAGGGAATCCATGCGCACCCTTGCACCCAGCCCCACTGGTGAGGAACTTATCTCCTGCTTTAGGGGCCAACCTGGCAACCTTCCTGCACCTTCAATTCGCAAAATGGGATGATCCAGATTTTAGGGTCAATACTTGGCACCCCTTTGCAGCCCAGCCTCTGCACAATGACGTGTCTTCCTGTTAGGGCCAATACCTACACTCTTTCAGCACCTTTCAATCCCTGCACGAATGATTATTCCTATTTAAAGAGGAAAACCTCGCACTCTCAGCCCAGCCCTGGCAGGTGATGGGGCTCAGTGGGAGGCAGTGGGGTCCAGGGTTCATAACCCCACTTTCACCCCGAGGTGCTTGTCGCGGATGAGCCCACGACAGGATGGACCCCTGTTCCCGTCACATCGTCTGGAACCTTCTGAGAGCAGGAAAGCCCACGGGGTCACCCGTGTTCAGCACCCACTCATGGATGAGCCGATATCCGGTGTGAGTGCCGCTGCAGCCTCAGTAGAGCATCTGGGAGGAAGATGACCAGTTCTGCTCCAAAAGGCACCAGATGGATCTGGGAGGAATAATCCGATTTTCTGCTCCATGAAACCCCAGAGTGGATCAGGGAGGTAACCAGAGCTGGTTGGGAGGAATTCTTGCTCCAAAAACCCAGGGGGACGGAGTGATCGAGGCTGAGTTGCGAGAAAAGTCCATTTCTGCTCAAAGGAACAGATTGGACTGGTAGATCAGACTGAAGGTTCGGGAGGAAAATTTCTTTGTCTTGCCCAAAAGGACCAGGAGTTAGGGATCTAAGGAGTGATCCAGACTGGGTTGGGAGAAATTTGATTCTTCCAAAAGGACATGATCTGGAGGGATCCAGAAAACTAGGTAGGACGAATGACCATTTCGCTTCAAAGGGACCAAGAGTGAAGATGGGAGGAATGTCCATTCGCTCCAAAAACAAGGAAGTGAGATCGGAGGATCCAGAGCAGGTTGAGGAGGCCATACCAGTCGCTCAAAAGACCCAGGATGTCGGGAACGGAGAGTGATCCAAGCTGCGGGGAGAAAATCAAATCCGATTTCGGCTCCAAAAACCACGAGGATGACGGAGCGAATCTCAGCCTGGGTTTGAAAAGAAATTGTCCATTTCTGCCCAAAAATCCAGGAGTGTACTGGATGATCTAAACTGGTGGTAGAATATCCATCCGCTCAAAGGACCAGAGTGAAAGATAGGGAGAATATAGATCCGATTTACTGCCTCGCAATAAACCAGGAGTGAATCTGGGAGGGAATCCAAGCCTAGGGTTGGAGAAATTTACTTTCACGCCCCAAATAAGACCAGAGTTAGAATCTGGAGGACCAAAACAGATGGAGGAATTTTCATTTCCCCAAAAGGACCCTAATTGGTTTGCAGATCGCAAAAGCGTGATCCCAGAGCGAAGTGTTCCTGGGGCTCTCTCCTTCCCGCCAAGACAAGGGGCATGGACCATGCTCAGGTACATCGGCAGTTATACCATCATGCCAATCATGCATCCTTTTTTATTTGTTGGAATCCCATCAAAAATGCACTTAAGAAAGTCTTTATCTTGGAGTGATGCCAGCTGAAGTTGGAGCTGTGCGCTGGGATGGCATCAGAAATCAGCGCAGGAAACGGAGCAAAGGTCCGTGCAGAAACACAGCGAAATCGGCAAAAAAATCAGAAAAAATCCGGACCAAAAAATCCAGAAATAATCCACAAAAATCCTGGAAAAATCCAGCCACAAAAACCTACACAAAAAATCCGGAAAAATTCAAAAAATCCTAGCAAAAAACCCAGCAAAATCCACATAAGTTCTGCCAAGAGCTGTCAAAGATCTCGCAAAAATTGCCAAAATCCCTGTGGTTCAGCAGTCACATCGATGCCTACCTCGCAAAACACAGAGGCCACCACGCCCACTGACAGCACACAATCCCGCAGCCTACCCGCGCCAGCACAAAATGAAAAAACGGCAAAAAAAGGGCAATATGGGCAAAAATGTGCAAATGTGCAAAACCCGCAAAAACCAGAACAGAGCCTCATTAAATTCCATAAAAATCGGCAAGAATTGCAAAAAAAAAGCCGAAAAATGCAAGAAAAATTCGGCAAAAAATCCAGTTACAAAGATTCTGCTAAAAAGTCTGCAAAAAGGTCAAAATTGTCAGGGATTGCAGAGTTGGCCCAAACTGTAAGCCCGTTCAAGCATGCACATCGAGCCGTACGGCAAACACGGAGCCACACACCTGATGCATGCAGCAATCCGCTCAGCCCACCCTGCCCACAAACCAGCGAGCAGGCTCGTCTACAAACCCCTAGGTCCCCTCAAGACATGGACAAATCGCAGTGCGGCTGGTAAGTAGTAGAGATTTTATTTATCTTGAAATAATGTTGTATCATAGTCCCTGGAGTAGTATGTTGTTTTATTGGCTGGAGTTGTATTTTTATTATGCATTATCTTGGGAGTTCTATTGGTTTATATTATTGGATATTGTTCTATGTTGGACTGGGAGTTACTATTTTTGTTATGTTTTTGCTGGAGGTTTTTGCCTTGTCCAGGGAGTGGGTGAACAACAGATGGTAGGTGTTGTGGTTTGTTGGTTTTCTGTTGTTTTGGGTGTTGTTGTGGGGTTTGTGGTGGTTGCTGTGTTTGTTTTTCTGTATAGTTTGGTGTGGTGTTGGGTGTGGGGTTGTTGTGTGGTCAGGGGGTGGTGCGGTTTTGGGGTGGTTGTGGGTTGGGTGTGTGGGGTGGTGGTTGTGTTGGGTTGGCTGGGGTGTTGTTGGTTGGTGGGGTGGGTGGGGGGTGCGTTGTTGTGGTGTGGTTGGTGGGTTGGGTGTTGTGGGTGGTTGGCGTGTTGGGTGTTCGGGTTGGTTTTTGGGGGTGTGTTTGGGTTTGCTGTGTGCGGGTTGGTTCATCCTTGCAGAGTTTCAACAAAGGAGGGCGCCGGCACAGCGGAGCATAAGGTAAAGTGCCAAATTAGGCAGAAATAATCGTGCATTCTGAAAAATGTCTAGAAAATTGCTGCAAAGATCACTGAAGAAAATCCTGCCCAGCAAACCGGAAAAATTCCTGAAGAAATCTGCAAAAAATTTCCGCAAAATATTCAAAATCCTGCAAAATCCTGCAAATAAGCCTGCGAGAAATGGACAATCTCAAATCCGGTAGGGACGGGACAGTGTAACGGTGGCCGGTTACACAGTTGGCAGCAAGACCAGCAGATGGGGTTAGTCAAAACCCAACCCTCCTTTAAGCAATTGGATTCCGCACTCCCCTCTCAAATTCCTCATTAAAAATCCGTACCCATTTTATCCGAATTCATAAGGAAGTGAGGAACCTAGGGACATTTCACCCCAGGGCTGATCCGTCTCGACCACCGAACTCACGTATTTCCAACCCTGTCCCTCTCCCAGATCTCCCCGGTTAACACTGCCGTAAACAGCGGAAATTTAAAATATACATAAACGGTTTATGCTAAGGTAGAGAAGTGATCAGTGTTTTGAAATCCTGTGTGATGGCAGGGATTAGGTGACGACCTCGCAACCCGGGGATTTCCAGTGAGGAAATGTTGGATATTTTGATACTGTTGCCAGTTTTGCAAAACCACACCTTCAGCATCGCCCCAATTGTCCGACCACAAGACCTGAATTTGCTGCCAAAAGGAATTGATCACCAACCTTGGATCCAAACTGTCCTGTATTATGTCACTCTTCCCATGCTGCGCCTGCTTCCCAGCAGTTTTAGAAAGGTTATTTTCGATTTAGAAGCAGGGATTCTGGATATTGGAGGTGACTGAGACTGTCCCCCTCTGTCCTAGTTGTTCTCTGACTGGACACCCATTCACCACTGGGTCATCACTTACGGGGTCCATGACCACACTGGAGACGTTACTCGAAGCTGGAGGTGGAGGCAGAGATGACCAAGCAGTGGGATTCCCTGATTCCTTCAGGTTGCTTGCCTCAAATTGTGATATTCCCTCCAGATGGGGTGACAAGGAAAATGTCTTTTTGAAGCTGCTCTCACATCCCAGCTGTTGGAATTCATCTGGAAAGCACTGACTGGTGGGGAGGATATGGAGCACAGGAGAAAAGCTGTTGCTGATGATTATTTCATCCAAGAGCCGACTTAAGCTCCACTTTGCTGCCTATAAAAATGCCCCGTTTACTTTTCCTAATGGAGTTTGCCTCAAAAATATAAATGCGTAGAATAAAATTAATTTCAGCTTTTGTGGAACTGTGCCATCAGTAGCTGCACTTAGGGCTGGAAACAGCCTAGCCGTCTCCTGTAAATTAACTTTTGGTCCAAATGAAAAATTACGGGAGTCATTATATTATTATTATTTATTATATTTATTATTATCGGAGTTTTATTCATATTATCCAGAAGAGTCAGTTGGTTTTTTGCAGTTCGAGTGGTTGAGCTGTTAAATGTCAGTGAGCTTCTGTGTGGCCAGAATGTATAAGAAATAAATATGTAGTGTATATAGTAGGGTGTCGATATGGTACACTGTATGGAAATTTTCCTTAATAGATTGAACCTGCTCCACAGAGGTTGTGTGGGTTAAGGGGGTAACGCTGAAAATATGGGTCACACAGTCAAGGTAGGAAACTGCATTTTTGGGGGCAAAAATGTCAAATAGCTGCATTTATCTGCCATTGGGTCTTGGGCTGGATTCAGAGTTGGTTAAAGTTTGAGGAAATGGATTTGGGAATGGGATGATTGGGATGGATCAGTGGATGGATGGGATGGATTGGGGTGGGATGGGATGGGATTGATGAAATGGGGTGGGATGGAATGGTGGAATGGGAGGGTTGGGATGGGAGGATAAACGAAGTTACAAACAAAAAAGCCAAGGCCTCTTTGCCCCTGCCTCCTCCTCGCCTGTCCCATTTCCACCTCCACTCTGTCACCATCAATCCCTGGTTTTTTCCCTCCCTCTTGCAGATTACAGCGCGGTTCCACTCGCGCAGCAGACCTCCAAATGAGGTGGACACACAAATCCTGGATTGACAATGGAGCAGAGCCTGCTGAGTGAGTCCGACGGGCCAAGGACCTGCGTGGGCAGCTCACCCTGTGGAGAAAGCAGGTGGCCACCATGAGCCAAGGGCACTTCCTCACGCGAAACGGAGAGACAAAGGTGTCAGGAAGAGTGTAGATTGGCCTTTGTACGTGTGGGCCAAAACCTCAAACGTGTCCGATGGTGGGCACCGACAGAAATCAACATGGTCTGCCCGAATCTCTCTCCATGAGTACATTTAAAAATGTCTGAGAGGCACCAAATAAACACATCCTACCCTCAATTCTCCCATAGTACATTAAAAAATGTCCAAGTGCAACACAGAATCCATCCTTAACCCTTAAAATCTCCCATGTAACATTAAAAAATATCTGAGTGACACCATAGAAATCACATCCTACCCTTAATTCTTCCTATGTTTACATTTAAAAAATAGCAGGCGGAGCTGTAATTTTCTTGGAATAAATGATTTTTTGGGGGGTGAGGAGAGTTGTTTCATCAAACATTTGTGTTGCAGCAACAAAAACCGGCTGGCTCGACCGAATCGAACATACCCAAACTTTATTTCTTTCAGGGTGTGCTTTCCTCATTTTCCTTGTAGTCAGATTTTGTTGTTTTCATACACCCATCATCAAAAATTCTGTAGCTGCATACAAACTCTCCCCAGATTTGTACTTGCTGAAGCCTGGAGAGAGCTACCACAAGTACAGGAGTCGCTCCTGCTGCAGAACTCCACAGGTAGGGGAGCTCTGTGCCTTTTCTTCCCCCCTGAATGTGGGTGGGAATGATCTTTTCCTGGAAATATCCCAAAGGAAGGTGTGGAGTCCCAGGGGTGGGAATGGTTTGTGCTGAGGGTTTGGTTTGGAGATCCTCCCCGCGTTCCACGACTTTGTTCTGCGTGGCAAAGATGATCTGTGTGAAAGACAGAAACCTTCAGTTACTAAAACCTGCTGTAAACCATCTGGGAAAGCCCTTTTGGTGACAAATGAGGATGGAAAAGTAAAAATACATCCAGCAATAAACCAGTGATAAAAACCAACATCTGCTTGAGCTGGCAGGGCCTCAAAATTTTGTGTAAACACCCAGGCTGGTGCTCGAGGAGGAGGAGTTTAAAGGAACAGGGATTTTGGCACTCAGATGGGTTTTGAGATCGTGAAGGGGTTTTTTTTCCAGCTGAAGTGATCCACGGTTGCTGCCACAGAATCAGATCTTCAGTGACATTGTGCACTCCCTGGGGACATGAGCATCCTCTCTGGAGAGTTCAATGACATGATTATTTCTCGTGGCTCCTCACAGCGCTGCTCTCAACGGTTTGCCCTGGAATCCAGGCAGGTGAGGCCAGACTGGCTGGGTGGCTCAAGGGGCAGCTGCTGAGGCTGCTGGGAAATCATACCAAAAAACACCCTGGAGTGGGATAATCCAATCAGATCATCTGATGTTGACTGTGCAGAGAGGGCAGCATTGGGAAAAGCAGCAAAAAATGTTCTCCATTAATATAAACAATTACAGCAGGCTAATCAAGCCTCCATCCCATCTCCCCACAAGGACACAGAAGCCCATCAGAAATGTTCTGCTTCATTCCTTTCCTGGCAGAGGAATTTTATTGATTCTTTTGTCATTATGTATTGACAGAAGTGGCAATTCCGTGCTCTCCGGGTCAAGAAAAATCCGTATTATGGCTCTACATCTCCATGGTCATGGGAAGATCTGAATTTTGGGGTTGATTCATCCCAGCAAAAGCTCTGGCTGTGTCGCCCATTTTTATCCCTGACCCTGCTCCCATCAGGGTGACAGTGCCATATTGCCTGCCTGGTTTCATTCCCAGCTCTGGCTGTGGTTTTTTTTTTTTTTTCCTGGAGTGCTTGTCACAGCGTGGAATCCCCATAATCTTCCCCGAGACAAGAATCCTTCTCCCTCTGTGCTTTCCTAAATTATTGCCATGTGTTAAGAGCACCCTGAGCTCCGAAAAAAACCCTGGATTAGGCCCAAGATTTACCCAATATTTCAGATAATTAAAGGACAGCCCTCTCAGGGAATCACTCTCGTGCAGAAGATTAATTCAATATTCCTTCCTAAATACGTCACATGATCAATGACCAGGGATCCCTCCAGGTTTGATGATTCAGCAACCCCTCCTCGCAGTCGAACGTGACGAACATCCAGATGGAGCAACCCTTCATTCCAGGTGAAAGCAAAAAAAACACCCAAACTCAGAAGGGAAGCATCCTGGTGAAAAAACACCCCGCCAAAAATCACCACCTAAACTGACGAGAGGGCATAGATCCTGGAGGCAAAACACCCCAAAAACACCTGAAACCCAGGGGAGGGCAGAGCACTGATGCAAAACACCCCAAAATCACCTGAAACTCAGGGAAGGGTAGAGCATCCTGGATGGAAAACACCCCAAAAATCATCCTGAAACCAGGGGAAGGGTAGAGCACCTGGGTGGAAAAAACACCCCAAAAATCAACCCTGAAACTCAGGGAAGGACAGAGCATCCCTGGTGAGAGGAGTGCAGAAAAACCCAAAAGTCACCCAAATCCAGGAGAGGGGTCAGAGTTATCCTGGCTGAAGGAGAGGCAGAAAAAACCACAAAAGTCACCTTAAAACCAGAGAGAGGGACAGAGCATCTTGGGTAGAGGGGAGGGTAAAACACCCCAAAAGGTACCCTAAAAGTCGGGGAAGGGGAAGAGCATCCCGGATGGCAAAACTCCCAAAAAAAATCACCCGAACTCAGGGAAAGCAGGCAGAACATCCATGGAGGAGAATGCAGAAAACTTAAAAGTCACCCTTAAACTCATTGAAGCAGGCAAAGCATCCCCTGGAGGGAAGGGGAGAGAAAACTCCCAAAAAGTCACCCTAAAAAAGTTGGGTTAAAGTGGGTGGCTTGGACAGCCTGTGTGGTGGGAGGGGTTTGGGGCTGGAATGGGTGGATGTCCACAGGTCTTTTTAACCCAAAATTCTTTTTACCAAAACGATGCTGGAAATCCATGAGTTTTGTTGAGTCCCTGTGCAGACGAAGGCCTTTGGGAGAGGCAGGACCTGCTCAGGAGAGAAATACCCTAAAAGTTCATTAATATTAATTATTCCTCACCCAAACATTCACAAAACCCCGAGTTTTTTTTTCCTGCTGCAGCCAGCTTATCTGACACCCCAAGAATTTTATTTTCACACTTATAGCCACGCTCCACTCCTATTTGGGGTTTTTTTGCACATCATGCACTGAATAAACCCTGTTTAATCCAGAACCTTCCGAACACAATTTCAGCTGAGATTACTTTGAGCTGTGCTGCTGGGGTATATCATCACAGGGGAATGCGCCCTACTTCGCCATGGAACAGTAAACAAATACAAATAACGACAAATGCAAAAACTCCTGAAATTTGGGGAAAATCTGGGAGCTTGAGACAATTCCATGAGGGGCAGCAGGGATGCCACTGGGGTGGAAAAAAACTTTTTTTTATTGCTTAAGTAGCTCAATTTAATATGCAAAAACAGCGTTTCTTGGCTGACGTTCATTTTAATTAATTAGCAAATAAGAATGTGATTAATGCCAGCTTCCCAGATCAAGGCTTACACCCAGCTGAAGATTTCAGGGCTCTACCCCTCAGCATACGGACTGGGCAGGCTCTGGTGACCTTCCTCTGTCTTCTTCATCTCGTGCTGATGATCGGCGCCTTCGCCTTCCATAGTGTTATTTCTACGTGGCAAATCCTGGCTGTGTGAGCCTGGCGGGTTATCTTACTACAAGTAAATATATCATCATATTATATCATTCATATTAAATTATATCATATTATCACATCATCGCATCATCAATATACATATAACTATTATAATACTTACAAGTATTTCTTTTCCTTATAAATTCAGCAGCATTTCCCTTTTTTTTATTTTCTTTATAAGATTTTTTTTTCAGAAAAACGCTGCTGGCACAAAGTTTTTCAAGGAAAAAATCCAAAACCCGGGGAAAACGGCTCGAAATAAAGCAGTGCAGGGAGGTTTGGTTGGATTAGGAAGGATTTTTTCACGGATGAGGAGGATTGGAATGATGCCAGAGGGGTGTTTGGAGGATGTGTGTCACAGTGCTGACTCAACCTTCAAAGGGCTTTTCCAACCTGGCTGAAAAAATGATTAAAAAAAAGAAATGATAAAATGATTCATTATAAAAAAAAAAATCCCGAGTTTTCCAGGAAAGTGCTCCTTCCCCTGTGCTGGGGTGGGATTGCTCTGTTTGCTGTTAGAACAAGGCACTGTGACTTTGAGCTCAGCATCCCTGCTGTGAATTGCAGATGTGATTAAGCCTGGAGACCACGAGCTTTGACAACTTTGATATTCAGAGAGGCTTCCCGGGATATTTAGAGGAAATTCACGTTCCCGCTGCTTTTCCATGTGTTAATCATGTTTGGGTATTTTTGCTGCAGGTCGGTTTCTGCCTATTGAATTCTACAAAAATGCTGCGGTGGATTTCTTAATATTTGCCAAATTATGAGGTCAGCAATTTATACTGATTATAAAAAAAAAATGGACAGGTTTAAAAAAAATAGAGGGAGATTCCTTCCACACGCTCTTTGTGCTTTAATAATATATTCTCTGCAAAATATAAATAAAACAACATATTAACCAGAGTTGTATCACAGAGGCAATCCCAGCTGATTTGTGCAAAGAATTCCCCTCACATCCCTGAGCACCTCTTCTCTCTGCAAGTTTGCCTGATTGGTACGTCCCTCCGGTGCTCTTCACCTACGTGGTCTCTTCACTCAAAAAAGTGCAGAACACAAAGGAATTTGGTCAGTCTTATTTGTCAGTGGGAGTGACCTGGCCTGGAGCTGGATATCTAAGTTGGTGATCTCAAGCTAGAGCATTTTGTTATTTTTTTCTATCTTTTTTATAGTTTTTTAAATTTTTTAAAATAATTTAATATTATGAAATATATTATATATGAATTAGTATAATATAATGAATATATAAAATATTATTATAGAATATTAATATATTTAAATATTTTTGATTTTTATTAATCACAGTTATTTCATTGAGCTGTCTGTCCTTAATCCCCAGGAAATGGGAAACCAACGCTCCTCTCTCACTGCCATACCCTGAGTGACAAAAACTTTACTTAAATTAGCTAAATTGTGCTTAGACAGTCTGAAATGGATAAAAATGCACTTTTTCCCCATTTCTTTTGTGCAGACAGCCCTGCTCTGCACAGTTGTCACCGAAGTGGCCTTTTTCCTGGATTTGTACCTGGTCACCAGCGTCCTGCATTATCTCTTCTCCATCTTCATCCCCATTTATCCTCTCATTGGATGCCTGATCTGTTTTATAAAGGTGAGAGAACCCAGGGATCCTTCCCTGAGCTCCTGATGTGTCCTTTCTGGTCATTTATTGCATGAAGAACAACAACTGCTCGGGGGAAAATCACCTTTTTCCTGCTTTCACCTGCTTTTTCCTGCCTGTTTTTGGCCTTTGTTTTGTTTTTTTTTATGCTTTTTTAAAATTTTGTTTTGTTTTTTGTTTGCTTTTCCTTTTGTTTTTTGGTGGTTTTGTGGGGTGTTTTTTTTGTTTGTGTTTTGGCAGGGGGTTTAGTTTGGTTTGGGTGGGGTTTTTTTTTTTCCCAGATTTTTTTTTGAGAGTCTCTGCAGAGCTCACACCCTTCTCGAGCACCACAGCCTGAATGATTAAATCCCAGTGTGGATAGAACAGGGCTCTCTGTGTGTGATTATCACCCTGAAGATGTTTTTCTCTGAATTTCCAGGTCTCATGGAAAGGCACGAGGGAGCGTGGGGGATCCTCAGACCCCTGGGACCGGCTGCTGGTGGCAGTTCTGGCTGTGAGCATCACCCTGCTTCTTTATTTCTTACAAACTTGGAAAATTTCCTTCTTTTCTGTCGGGAATTGTGGCTCCTGCTGGGTCCCCTCCTGTTTGACATCTTTATCAGCAAAGATTGGCTCTGATGCAGCCGCAGCAGAGCCACGGGAGCTCTGTGCCCACCAGCCCAACATCTGCTGCCCCTCATTAACACTGCCACTGTTAATTGTGATTATTATGGGAGTCCCTGCTGATGGAGCAGGAGCTCCAGAACAGGGAAGACCTTTCTCTGTGCAAAAACCCCAAACAATTTTATTTAAATCCAAGCAGAGTTTGGTTGTGCATCCCCAGACGCGCTGAGCCGTGTTTAATGATTTATTCAATATATTTATTCAATTTTATTCCTGGAAGCACCAGCATCTGGTCCGGGTGTCCAGGGCTGGTTTTTGGCGGTGTCCAGGGCTGGTTTTTGGCGGTGTCCAGGGCTGGTTTTCCTGGTGTTCAGGGCTGATTTTGGTGATGTTCAGTGCTGGTTTTGATGGTGTTGAGGGCTGATTTTGCCTGTGTTCCAGGCGGGCAATCCGGGCTGCCTTCAAGAACAAGGAGAGAGCGGCCATCCTGACCACGCACTACATGGAGGAGGCTGATGCTGTGTGTGACCGTGTGGCCATCCTGGTGTCTGGGCAGCTCAGGTACCAGAGCCCCCCTGGGATGGGTCTCTCTGAAAATACAAATCCATTTTGTGCCTTAAATTCAGAATTTGGAGTGAATTTGAAATTCTTCCTCGACTGTTTAAAACGCCAGTTTGAATTCAGGCTGTTGTTGAGTATAATTTGTATTTCCTGCCTGGAATTTGTAGGTGTATAGGCACTGTCCAGCACCTCAAGAGCAAATTTGGCAGAGGATACTTCCTGGAGATGAAACTGAGGGAAACAGCAGATGTGCAGCAGGTGGAGTATCTGCAGAGCCAGATCTTGCACATCTTCCCCAACGCCAGCCGCCAGGAAAGGTGAGCTCTGACAAACACCCAGAAAACATCAATTAATAAAAACCCTCTGATTCCACAGCAGCTCCGTGGCGCTGGGGAGGGAGCGTGAATGCTTACACCCAGGTTAAAAATAATAAAAATTGAGAAAGAGGAAGGGATCTGGAAGGCAGCAGAGCTCGAGCCCGTGCAGATGTTCGGCACGGAGGAAGCAAAACTGGATTTCTGCAGAGCTGTTGCCTGACAGTTTCCTGCTGGGTCAGGGCCCCCGGGAAGGGGCTGAAATGTGAAGTTCTGACTCACTGACCCTACCTGGAAATGCCTGAGCTCCCTGGGGCTCTCTGAGGGTGGGCTGGCTGCTGTTTTCCAGCAGCAGCAGCTCGGGATTTCTGCCCTGTGAACCTGCAGGGGTTGGCTCAGGGGTTGGGGAGATTCTCCAAAAAGGGCATTGTCCATGGGGAGTGCTCCCCAAAGGTGGGAGGAGGGGAGGGAGGGGAGCAGAGCAGCTCCTGGAATGGGGATTGGGGGAAATTATGCAAATCCAGGAGGGGCTATGACCTCCCAGAGCAGCTGAAAGGGAAAAGGGAGGACTCAGGGAGCTGCAGGCAGCAAATGTTCCATGAGTCAGCAGAACAGAAACCATGGAACTGAGTGGCAGAGCGTGAACTTGCAGCAGTCCCAGGGGTCTCAGCTGCTGCACCTGGAGCTGCCTCATCCCCTTCTCCCATTTCATCATGACTGCTCAAAATGCCTGCAGTAACCTTCAGAAAAGGAGTTCAGATCCGTTCCGTTGGGGTGGGGATGTTTTTACTTGGAGAGATTCTGCTCAAAGCTGAATTTGTTCTGTTCTTTGTTCCAGCTTTGCTTCTATCTTGGCGTATAAAATTCCTAAAGAGGACGTGCAGTCTCTGTCACATTCTTTTTCCAAGCTGGAGGAAGGTAATGAAGCACATGCTGTGCATCACACCCACAAAAATCCTTTTGCCTCCCATAACTGACACTTCTGCTGTGTGGGGTTGTTCCCCCATTTCTGTTCCAGACGGATTTAATTTATTTTTCTGTTATTGTCATTGTCCCCAACTCTGTTTCTTGTGAGAGTCAAGTGTCCCTAAATCTGTTTTTAATCCCTTCCCCAGTGAAACACGCCTTTAACATCGAGGAGTACAGCTTTTCCCAAGCAACTCTGGAGCAGGTGGGTTCAGTTCTGCTTTGGGGCTGTAAACCCTGCCAGCTGCAGGTGGCAGACAGAGGGCAGGGTTAGAGGGGATTTTGGGAACGAATTTTTCACTGGGAAGGTGAGGAGGGACTGGGTTGAATTCCCAGAGAAGTTGTGGCTGCCCCTGGAATGTCCCAGGGCTGGGTTTGATGGGGTTTGGAGCACTCTGGGACAGTGGGAGATGTCCCTGCCATGGATGGGGTTGGAATGGGATGGGATTTGGGGTCCATTCCAACCTAAATCAATCCATAATTCTGTGATGATGGGCCCTGTGCAGGCAGCTGATCCCCTCTGCTCTGGGGCCGTTGGGGCCTGGTGGGGCATTTTTGGGAACCCAAATTCCCCTTTCCCAAAGTGAATCACTGCTGCCAGTTCTCCAGCTCCTCCTTGTTCCTATTTTCCCCTTCAAAAATAAGAAATCAACTGCAGTGACTGGAAGAGGGTAAAAGTGTGCTGTGAGTGGAAATGCTGCTCAGATTTATTCCAAGAAGGGGCATTTGCTGTTTGTGGCTGGGAGGAGGGCAAAGCTGAGCCTTGTTATTGCTTATTGTGGATTTATTATCGCTGACAATTAATGTCCTTTGGTGTTGGGCTTCCTTTTCATTGTGCTGTCGAGGGAAAGAGGGGATGAGTAAGGAGAAAAACCTCAAAATACTCAGAATTGGCAGCTCAGAGATGGAGCAATGCGTTTGTTACTCATGAAGTTTTTAGCTGGAGTTGTTTTTGTGGCCAAGCAGGTTCCTACAAGCACTGTGGGGTTTTTTCTCTGTTTTCCAGGTGTTTGTGGAGCTGGCCAAGGAGCAGGAGGAGGAGGACAGCAGCTTTGGCACCCTGAACAGCAGCCTGTGGTGGGACAGGACGCAGGAGGACCGAGTGATTTTCTGAGCTCCTGGTGCCCGTGTGGGTGCCAGCACCCATCCCCTCTGTGCTCCTGGGCACCCCTGGAGCTGGGCTGGATGAGGGGAGCTGTGTTTGGGTGCCCTGGGTGTGTCCCATCGTTCTGGGATTTGGGATAATGCCACAGGAGCCGTGAGCATCCCGCTGTTCCTCTCTGACCCAAAATCCTCACTGTGTTGGGCAGGAGGGCACTGCCACAGCAGCTGGGCATCTCCTGGAGCTGGTGACCATTGCAGGAGCTCCCTCCTGCCTTCCCTGGGCTGTGCTGAAGGAAAATGCCGTGTGTGAGCCGAGCCAGCACTGCTCCTCCATGGGATGGGTGATGGCACAGCCTTGGCTGGGCACTGCTGCCCATCCTGCAGCCCCATCCATCCCTGCCACATCCTGCTCCTCCTCCAGCTCACCCACCCCTGCTGCTGCTTCAGGAAGATTCACCTGCATGGAAGAGAAGGGGGAAACCACTCCAGAGTCGCTGTCCCACCACGAGGAGGATCCTGAACGGCCCCACTGCTGTGAAAATGTTGATTTTTTCAGGCAAAACCCAGCCCTTGTGGGCACTGGCAGCCCTCTGCCCTGCAGGCTGGCAGCTCTGTGGGTGCCACTGGGGGGGTCACAGGGGTGGGCAGAGTGCTCATCCCCAGCACGAAGGCACGGCTGTGTCCCTGCAGGGTTTGCAGAGCTGCAATTCCTCCTCATCTCTGTTAAAAGCAGCCTGGTCCTTTCCCCGGCTGTGCCCCCTGTGTGCTGCCAGCTGCTCTCACACACAGCCCTTTGGAGATGATTTCTGTGCCCTGCCAGCACCAGTGTTTGCTGATCCCTCCTCGTTGTGGTTGCAGGGACATTGGCTCGGCCGTTTGCCACCCCCTCCCTGTAAAAACCCCAAAAAAACCCATCCCCATTCACAGCCCCATCCCATAAGAAAGGTGCCTTTGGTTTGCATAGAAGCACTAAGAAGAGTAGAAAATACAGTCCTTTAGCCTGAGGTGTGACAGATGTACATTGGAAATATATTATTTTTTTGGTTTTTTCTACACAAAGCTATCGCCACTTTTTTTTTTTTTTTAGTTTATAAAGGGAAATTCAAAGTTTGCTCCCAGTTGGTTTTGCTCTGCAGTGAACAGATACAGAGATGTGTTTATATTGAGAGTTTGGCTTCATAAGTCATATCGTTCTTGTGTCTTCACATTCAAGTTAGGGAAGACCTTTGTCTTTCTTGCAAAAACTCAAAAAAAAATGGTTAAAGGTGGAGTTGTGTGTCCCAGCTGTTTGTAACTATCAGGCAGGAATGTTTAAATGTCTGATAATGGTTTATTGATGTGTTCAGCCCCAATCTCACGTTGGTTTGTTAAATGGGGAATTGTGAACTCTTTGTGTGCAATTCACTTCCTCTTTTGTACCCATAGGTTGTCCATAAATGCACAGCTTTGGGTTTGCAGCTAAAAACTTTAAACCCCAGCCCTGCAGAAAGCCCTGGACATCCCTTTGGCTTTTGCAGGAAAGCACAGCCCTGAAATAAAGGACAGGAGCACAGCAGCAGCTCCAAACTGCAGCCCCAGCTGCAGAAAACCAAAAAATACCCCAAATTCAGGTGTTTGGTTTATTCACCCCCACCCCTGCTGCTGGCTGGAAGCTTGGAGTGTTCTTCTCAGTTTGGAGCAGTTTGGGACTCACAATTCTGCCTGGTGGTGCTCTCCCCACGTAGCTGTGCCTGAGTTAAATGCATTTTTTTTACCAAATCCTGCATTTCTTTGGTCTGTTTTTGCCAATGGTGTCGCAGCCAAGTGTCACCTGCCCATCAATCCATCACATGGATTTTGGGAAGTGACCTGTGAGCAGCCTTGGTGTCTGCCTCGGATTTATCCTAAAACTCAGAGTTCATGGTTCTGTAAAATAGTTCTGTGCTGTCTGGGTGATCCCACCCTGTTTCAGATATTTCTGTGTTTCCTGACGTTTTGGGTTTAAAAAGTTCAAATCAGCAGCCAGATCAGCTCAGTTTGGTGCTGTTGTTTTATCTTGGAGGGGCCCAGTGGATGGTGGCACTGATTTATTTTTTTTTTTTGTGTGTAGCTACATAAAGAACGTGCCTCGTTAAATTAATTCTATATTCGGGTGGGATTTTTTTGCCATAGTGTGTCAAAGTGGGGTAAAATTCCACCCTGAAACATCGTTGTCCTCATAGTGTGTTGTATCAGAAATGCTTCAAAGTGTCACAAGATGTCTGTAATTGCCAGAACTGAGGGAAACTCTGCAAAATGAACCCAGGGGATGCTCTGGGAGCAGCAGAAAATCTTTTCTCGCTGTGGTTTGGAGCTCCTTTGTTCAGTTCTTACCCATCCCACAGCACCCAGCCTGTGCTCCCAGAGAACCCAAACTTGGGCTGACTGGGAAGGGAGATTTGGGGGTAAATCCACCCATTTTGGGGCAGTGAGATGATTGGGCTGATCAGTGGGGTTGCTGTGAGCAGCTGCTGCACCCAAAACTCACAAAACGCCTTCGCTCCGTGGTGTTGTTACGAGGTTGTATTTTTCTATGGAGAGTTTCACGTGTCTGATTCTGTTTACATTCCCAAGAATTGTCCTTATTTAGGGGAATCTCTGTCCAGCAAGTGAAATCCATTGCACAGCCAACATGCAGAGCTCTGGCAGCAGGAGCAGAGGGTGTCCTGCCCAAAGGTGTCACTTTTGTGACATTCCTCCTGCTGCTGGTTTGTTTTACACACTTGCCTTTCTCTCACCACTCGGCTGTACTTGCAAAGGTGAGGATTTTCCTTTCCCAGCTGGAAGTACTTCCAAAATAAAGACGGATTGGGTTGTTAAACACTCGGCTTGCTGTGGCGTGGGTGTTTCGCTGTGCTGGAGGCGGGGATGGTTTTGAAAAGCCTGGGTTAATTTTGGGGATGGTTTTGAAAAGCCTGGGTTAATTTTGGGGATGGTTTTCAAAAGCCTGGGATGTTTTTGGGGATTTTCGAAAGCCTGGGTTGATTTTGGATGGTTTTCGAAAGCCTGGGTGATTGGGGATGGTTTTCGAAAGCCTGGGTTGATTTTGGGGATGGTTTTCAAAAGCCTGGGTTGATTTTGGGGATGGTTTTCGAAAGCCTGGGTTGATTTTGGGGATGGTTTTCAAAAGCCTGGGTTTGATGGGGTGGTTTTCAAAAGCCTGGGTTGATTTTGGGGATGGTTTTAAAAGCCTGGTTGATTTGGGATGGTTTTCAAAAGCCCAGGCTGGTTTTGGGGATGGTTTCAAAACCCTGGGCTTGTTTTGGGGATGGTTTTGGATGGTTTTCAAAAGCCTGGGATGTTTTTGGGGATGATTTTCAAAAGCCCAGCTTGTTTTGGGGATGATTTTCAAAAGCCTGGGTTGATTTTGAGGATAGTTTTCAAAAACTCAGACTGTTTTTGGGGATGGTTTTCAAAACCCTGAGTTGATCTTGGGGATGATTTTGGGGATGATTTTGGTGATGGTTTTCAAAAGCCTGGGCTGATTTTGGGGATGATTTTCAAAACCCTGGGCTGATTTTGGGGATGATTTTCAAAACCCTTAGTTGATTTTGGGGATGGTTTTCAAAAGCCTGGGCTGATTTTGGAGAACGGAATTTGGGGGAATTCTGTGATGTTGCAACACTCGGGATGCGGTTGTCTCACATTTTGCAGCCGGATTGATTGGGGCCAGGAGTGACCCTACAACAGCTGCGTGCTCCTGGCATGGCACTCTGTCCATCTGCAGGGATGGATCCCCTCCAACCCCTGGAAAATTAACCCCAGCAAAAAAAAAAAGAATTGTTTTTTGTGCTTGGAGCTGTGCCCAAGGTGAGGTCGCTGGGTGGGTGCTGGTTCTGGGGTGAGGGGCAGTGAAATGGGGGGGTTTGGATGAAAGTGGGGCATGAAATGGGTTCTGCAGGGATGGAGGGCACTGCCACATCCCTGGGGACACCCTGAGGAGGAGGAGGCACCTTCAGCCTCGTGGGTCAGTGAAGGGAGCAGCAAAATAAAAGGGGTTTGTGCTCCCTGAGCCCCTCAAAGGAGAGGAAAATGACCCCAAAGAAGTTCAGCCTGAGCTTGGGGACAGTTCCCAGCGTTTCATACCCCTTTATTTCTGATGGTGTGGAAGGGCAGAGAGCCACGCATTTTTTATGTTTTATTTTTAAGCTGTAAAATGAATTCATTCCCTTATAATGCTTCTTTTAAGAGCTCTCCAGAAAGTCCCTGATTTCACATGCTGGATTTCTCTTTGATAAGGGTTCCTTGGAGTTCTTGCTGTTCCTTTTCCCTTCTCTTGCCATGTCCCCCTGGAAGGGTCTGGCTCCCTTCCTGGCCCCTCTGCTCCTCCTGGCAGAGACAAATCCTGGTCCTGAGTCCCCTTCTCAAAAATCTTGTGAAGCATCTGCTCTAGGGATTTCATTAATTTTTTTTTTAAATTTTATTTTTTTTGTGGCTATTTTTTTTTATCCTTGCCACCTTTTCTAATTCAATCCCTGTTTGCATTTAACTTTGGTTTTAAGCTCAGTTGAAATTCCATTATTGTCAATTTGCAGGTGAGGTGATGAACATTCACCCACACAAAATTCAGCTGGGATTTTTCATTTTGATACATGTTTTTTTAAAAGTTTTTTTTTTTTAAGGTTGTGAAGTGCTAACAGTGACCTTTGTGGAGTCTGCAAGGTTGGGGAATCCTGGCCTCGGAGCTCAGGTATTTTGAGATGGGTTGGGGTCCCCCTTCAACCTGCAGGAGGATGGGAAACCCCAAGGAGTGCTTGGAGCAGGTGTCATTTTTAGGTGAAAAAGCCTTTTCTGTAGATAATGTGCAGTCAGAGCAGGGCTGGGTCCCACACTGAGGCACAGGTTGTGGTCAGAAATGTGAAATTTTTCGGTGAAATCCATCTCAGATGGGCTTTCTGCAGCCAGGACAGGGCTGGGTTCCACACAGGCACAGGTTCTGGTCAGAAATGTGAAATTTTTTAGCAAAATCCGTCTCAGATGGGCTTTCTGCAATAGAAACAGGGCTGGGTCCCACATTGAAGCACAGGTTCTGGTCAGAAATGTGAATTTTTTTTAGTGAAATCCATCTCAGATGTGTTTTCTGCAGTTGGGACAGGGCTGAGTCCCACACTGAGGCACAGGTTGTGATCAAAAATGTGAATTTTTTTACTAAAATCCATCTCAGACAGGCTTTCTACAGTCCCGAGCAGCCTTCCCCGCTGCTCCCCCGTTGCCCAACTCCAAGGGATGCCGGAAAATGTTTTTACTCCTCTCCTCAGTGAGCTCATGCCTCGAAAATGAGTAAATCAGCAGCTGCAGCAGCGGTTCCAGGCAGTTCTGCAAACCAGAATCGCCATCCTCAAACTGGGCAAGCTCCGGGACACTCAACATTTATTGAAATCCTTGAATTATCCTGTGCCTTTCCAGCTCGTCTGATTTGTTCACCTCGCTGTTTTCCGAGGGCAGATCCACAGGAAAGGATGTTTTTTGTTTTCCAAAAGCTCCGTCCCGATTCCAGCTGTGCGGCAGCTGCTGCTGGAAAAGCGATTTAAAAGGAGTGGAAATTGGAAAAAAAAAAATAAAAATAACAAAACACGCTCAAAACAAAGGGGAAAGGAGGAAGAAGAAGTAAAATCCCGCAGGGATGGAGGATGTGCCTCGGTGGAGGAAGGAGAATTTGCTGAGTCGGGCTCTGGGCACGATGGGCACCGGGCAGCAAAGTTTTCCCTCTGGACGAGCTGGGACAGGGACAAAGTGGCTTTGTCACCTCTCAGGAGTGAAGATTGTCCCCATCCCGGGCTACCCCAACTCCTCAAAGCTTTGGGGAACATTTTCAGAGTTGAATCAATTCCTCCAAACCGTGCGAACATCCCCGGGCTCGGCGCCAGCCCCGTCGGAGGTGCCGCTCCAGCTTTGGGTCATCGCTGCCGAAATTTGGGGAGGGTTTGCCCGGGTGGTGACGTCAGGCTGGAGAGGGGCATGGCCACCGGGATGGGCCACCGGGCTGGGCTGGGCTGGGCTGGGCTCAGCTGAGCCGGGATCAAAAGGGACCGGGAGCCCCGACAGCCCCGAGCTGCAGGAAACACGGTCCCGATGGAAAACACGGCAGCAGGTAAGGAGTGACACACTGCTCCTGCCTAAATCTGTTTGGAAACGGAGATGGGAAAACTCTCTTCATGCCAGGGGTTGAGTTTGATGATTTTTTTCCCTAATTATTTTAATGCATTAGTGTGCTGAATGCATCAAAGTTCCACCTTCAGCTCTGTTCTCCGGTGGAGTCTATAAGTTCACGTTGAAATAGTTAAAGGGAAAAAGAGCAAAAATGTTCCTTTGGGGGTAAATCCTCCCGGTTTGGGTCAGAATTCCCAGGTGAGATGGTTGGGGTTGATCTGTGGGGTTGTTGTGCGCAGCTGCTGCACCCAAAACTCGGGAAACGCCTTCGCTCTGTGTTTGTATTTTTCTGTGGAGAGTTTCATGTGTCTGAGTCTGTTTACATTCCCAAGAAAAGTTCTTGTTTTAAGGGAATCTCTGTCCAGCAATGTGTGGGTTTTGGTTCTCCCTGCAGAGTTTGTTGAAGAGCTGCAGGTTGAGCACGGGGTGATGATCCCTTCCTCCTCCTCCTGCCTCGCATCTAAAAATGCAAAACCCCCAAATTTCACTTCTCTCTACGAGCTAAAGTGCTGAGTTTGGGTTAAAGGCAGCCTTAGAGTTGTTTTTTTTTCAAGCTGAGAGGAGGAAAAAACAGCCTGCTTCAAAGCTTGTGCGTCCGAGTGGAGCCAGTGTAAATCTCTCCGGGATTTATCAGATGCAAACACAAAAAACTGCAAGAACTGGCAAACAGCAGGGGATGGGAAGAGCTCCTCTGCCATCCCCATGTGCAGGGATTAATCCTTGGCTCTTGGAAATCCAGTGGATGCTCTGGGAAGTGTGAGATGCAGCGTGGATTTCTCCCTTTGCACCCAGCATTGAGATGCTCCTGCTGGAGCTCCCGAAGATCAGCTCAATTTAGGAATTAAAATCATAAACTCCTCAAACACTTTGGGGTGGAAGGGACCCTGAAAAGTCATTTAGTCCACCTGTTCTGCAATGAGCAGGGACATCTTCACACAGACCCCAAGAAGTTAATTTTAGAGAGGAAAACAATCCAAACAGGTGCCAAATAGGAATTCCCAAGGTGGTAAATAAAAGGATTGTATGGGATTTGCCTTCCTGGGACAACTTCTGGTAGAGCAGAGCTGCTCAGAGGATCCAGGAAATGTTATTGCAACACCTTGGCAGCGTGTTCCTGGAGAGCAGGAAGTCTGGATGGATTTAATGAGCCTCCAGATTTACGAGAGATGCTCTGAACTGGATTAAAGTCTCCCAAACATCGTCGCCTCCAGATCAACTTCTGACGTGTTTGTTTTGCCTTCTGAATGTGAAGTTTTCAGCCTCAGGCGTTGCAGAGGGTTCTCTTTCGCTTATACTTTTTTTACCTTTTTGATAATTATCTAATAGGTTAATTAGATGCCTAATTGAAAGTTAATAATGGCTAATATTTTTTAGGTATCTGCCTGAAAATTACACAGCATTCGCAGACAGCATCACTTGTTTGAATTCCTGATGTCATATTTGGCTCTCTGTGGTGTTTGCTGCGATTTGCTGACATTAAAACTAGTAGAAACTTCAGAAAATTTGGTCAAAAAATTTCAGATTTGCTCTGAAATGAAGTTTTTGTTGTGACTGTAGAGATTCAGCGCAGTTTTCACAAAACCATCCTATTTTCCGTGTTATCCAAACGCCACCCTGCTTTGTTTACTGCCCAAACATCCTGAGCTGCTGCTTTCAAAATCCAAACCTGGGCCAAAAAAATTAAAAGTGACACTTCCTAGAAATCCTTTCCTATTTTCCTCCAAGCCTCAGTGGGAGGAAGCTGCGGGCAGGGAGAGCAGAGCAGGGAGATTAACGTCCAAAAAGTGGATCCCAAATCCCCTGCCACCACGGACACAAATATTTAATTCTTCCCCAAAAAAAAAAGCAAGAAATGAAGGGACAGAGTTGTGGAATCCTTTATGAACTCCAGCTGCCCCATCTGTGAAATCAGGAAGGGATGTCCAAGGGAACGGAGCCTGCGTGTCTGGAGCTGCTCTGATTTTGGGTTTTGGCCATTTGAAGGGATTAAAACACCAAAACAAGCTGGGAGGTTCCTCCCCTACCCTCCTGGGGAAGGAGGTGAATGAAACTCATCACTCTGAGCATGAAAATAAATATTTCCAGTGAAAATATCCCCAAGAAATGCTCCCTCTTGGGATTTAGGAGGATGTAGGAGCACGTGGGTGTTCTGATGCTGCCCTGCTCTAGCTGCACTCAAGTTCCTTAAAATTTGGGAAGAAACAGAACAAACCGGTGAGGGCAGGCAGTGGCAGCTCTTTTTTGGGTATTTTTAGCCTCTCACCAGCGTTTGTAACGTGATTCAGGGTCTGGTTGATGAACCCAGAGCACGTGAGGGGTGGTTTGCCAACAAACCACGAGGCTGAGGCACGACATGAATTCGCTTTCTGCAGTGGAACGTGGAAAAGAAGAAGTTGTCTGATTCCAAAAAGATTCTTTGGGATGAGGAAGGATGAATCTGAATGAAGGAGGATGAATTTGGATGAAGAAGGATGAATTTGG
Source organism: Malurus cyaneus samueli (assembly GCA_009741485.1). Taxonomy (NCBI): domain Eukaryota; kingdom Metazoa; phylum Chordata; class Aves; order Passeriformes; family Maluridae; genus Malurus; species Malurus cyaneus. The sequence goes on from CM019230.1 coordinate 1,975,529, forward strand.
ATGAAGAAGAAGAAATCTGGATGAGGAAGGATGAATTTGGATGAGTGAATCTGCACAGGGAAGAGGCAGCTGAGTCCATCCCATCTCTCTGTTCCTTTGCATGATCTTGGATTATTTCCTTTCATTCTTAGCTGTCCAAAATTAAGGAGACAATTTCTCCCCCTTTGGGATGTTCTTGGCTCCAGCTGCAGTGATGTTTGCCCAGGTAAATACATGAATTCCCAGACACCTGCTTTATTCTAAATCATATAATTTTCTTTCTCAGCTGGAAAAATGCAGGGGGTATCCAAGAAAGCCTCACAAATATTTCAGCAAACCTGTGCTCTCCTGTGGAAAAACTTTCTTCTGGTGTGGAGGATGAAGTCGAAAAGTTTTCAGGCAAGTGTTGGTCCCTCCAAAGGGAAATTGGGATTTCCACTATAAAGAGTTTTCACGTGGAGTTGTTTTTGTGCTCAGGGGATGTGAGAAGGCTCAGCTGGGGCTCCCTGGGAAATGCCAGCAGTTCCTTCTTCCTGTGACACTAAAAATGTCCCTTTGCCAAAGCTGTCTGGCTGCTTTGGGCTGTTGATCCCATCCTGCCCCGAGCCGAGGAACACAATGTCCAATTCATGGTGTCAGATTATCCACAGCCCTCGCTGGCTCCGGGAAAACAACATCTTTTCCATCCAGAACATTCGTGGCTTTTCCAACACCACACCTGTGGAGCAGCTCTGCCTCGTGCACGGGGAAACCGGGGGTGCAAACCTCAAAGAGTGGAGAGAGGTGGATGGTGAACAAAAAAACCTAAGAAAATAGGGAGATCAGTACACGGGAGTCAGGGAGCTGGGAAAGGGAGAAAGAAGAAATGAGAAAAGGAATAGAAGAAGAAAATTGGACTGGGCAGAGGGGTTGGGGGTGGATTAGGAAGGCCCTGGAGGAACTTTCCCACTCCAGAAATTCCCTGGGCTGCCTCTCACCCCTGAGTTCCCTTCTCTCCATCCAAGAATGGTTTTGCATCCATGGTGTTCCTCATCATCCTGCGAGATGCAGCCAGAATCCCTAACCCTAATAATCCTAATAACCCAAATCCTAACCCTATAACCTAAAATCTAATCTCTCCTACTTCCCTTCTCTTGCAGGAATGGTTTGTGTCCCTGGTGTTCTTCATCCTGCAAGATGCAGCGGGATCCCTAACCCTAACCTAAAACCCCCTAATAAACCTAATAACCCTAATGCCTGCATTCCTTTCTCTTCATCCAGTAAAAGTTTGTGTCCATGTTTCTTCTTCATGCTGTGGATGCGCCGATCCCTAACCCTAAAACCCTAACCAATAACTAACCCGCATTCCCTTCTCTCCATCAGGAATGGTTTGCGTCCGTGGTGTTCCTCTTCATCCTGCGAGATTCAGCCATTATCCCTAACCCTAATGACCCTAATCTTATTCCTAATAACCCTAATCCTCAGTCCTGCATTTTCTTCTCTCTATCCAGGAATAGTTTATGTCCATGGTTTTCTTCTCCATCCTGTGGGATGCAGCCAGGATCCCTAACCCTAATAACCCTAAAAACCCTAACCCTGCTCCTTCTCTCCATCCAGGAATGGCTCGCATCTGCAGTGTTCCTGCTCGTCCTGGACACCCACTATGATCATGTACTCCTGGGCACGAGTTCCCTACAAATTCCTGGGCGGTTGGACGACCCGCCTTCAACGCCACGGGGGTGACCCTCATGTTCACACCAGGAACCAACACCACCAGGAGGATATGGGAAAAGTGGCTTCAAACTCAGCACTGAGGGTAAATTCCTAAATCCACGTTCAGCTGGCCCGATTTTTGAGGGGATTTGTGGTGATGCCTTTTGATGTTGTTGCAGACTAATCTGATGGTTTCATTATTTTATTTTAAAAAATAATATTATTTATTCCTATGGCAGGTATAATCATAGAAGAGATGGAAAACGAGGCAAAAATGGAAGAAAAAGGGCTTTTGGAGGAGGAAGCCATCGGTGTTGTTTTTAAGGATGACTTCTCCTACACTCTCAGATTTCAAATGAGCAGAACGGCGTTTCCAGATGATGCCTTTGAACACATCGGTAACGAAAAGAAATGAAACCCCAGAATTTGGTTTTAAGTTAAAAATTGATTAAAAAAATAGAATTAAAATAGCTGGATTTCTGTGTGCTGTGCCACCCTTAAGGATGGAGGCTGCACGTGCCAAATGGCTCAAGAAACACACGAGTTGAATCGGAGCATTGTTTGTGAAAGGAAAAAAAAAATCAGAGAAAAAGTTTTAAAGAAAATAACATTAATGAAATCCACAGTCAGAGAAGCAGAGAACCACAGAAGGGTTTAAAACTAAATCTTGGTTTCCTTACACTTTGTTAAAACACATTTTCATGCACATGTATTTATAGACACATCTATGTGGAAATGTATTGATTAGTATAGATTAAATTATTAATATAAATATAAAAATATAAATACAATTAATATAATATTTATTACTATATGCATAGTTGTATTAGATTATATTATATACTTATAAATATTATATATTTTTATATATATAATAGTTATTATATGATTCTATTTTTCCCAACAGATTCCTGCTGGGATTTTTCTCCAGTGACTGCAAAATTCCTCTGTACTGTACGGGGGGTCTTCAGTGCAGTCCAGCATCGATGCAGCATCATTGAAGTAAGTGTGGTCAGGGTGGAAAAGATGTTTGCTGCTCTTTCCAGAGGTGGTGTACCCTAAAAACCAAACAAACACACAGAAACAAAAACAAAAACCCAACCAAAACAGAAACCAAAGAAAAAAACAAAAAAAAAAACCCAAACCAAAGCAAACAGCAAAAATTCAACAATTAAACAAAAACCCCAAACAAAACAACAAAAAACCCAACCAAACAACAGCAAAAAAAACCACCAAGCCAGTTCATTTTCATCCCTGGAAGTGCCCAAGGCCAGGTTGGAGAGGGCTTGGAGCACCTGGATAGGGAAGGTGTCCCTGCCCATGGAAGGGGGTGGAACAAGGTGATCTTGGGTTCCAAACAATTCCAGGATTCTGTGATACTCTGATTTTCTTATTATTGCAATTCTTGAATGTTTTTCTAATTCAGCAGGTAAAAGAATGATGGATCATTCTCATGGCTCGAGAACATCCTGAAACGAGGATTTAATAGAGTTTATTGCAAGGAAACAACCAATATTTGGCATCTTTTTGTATTTGCCTACAAACACAACCTTATTATTTACAACCCAATAATTTAAATACTTCTTAACCACTGATGGTTCTGATGATGGCTGTTCCATCACCAAAACTAAATTAATGACTGATTCTTTCCTTCAGATGAAAACCAACCACCCTGTCTGGAAAGAAATGAAGTCTCTCACTGGAGTTCATCTGAAATCATCCAAGGTGAAGTTGCTGTTCAAACTGGACTACACCTGGTTTGTCATGTGTGCCATCCTGTGCTACTGCCCCTACATGTACTTCCTGTCGCTCAAAGTGCTCAAGGAGAAGAAGAGGATGAAAATATTGATGAGAGCCATGGGATTGCATGATATTGCCTACTGGTAAGGCTCAGAAATTAATCTGTTAATTACGGGATTTTATTATTAATGGAGGGATGGATACGGAGCAGCCTGCTGTGGTGGAGGGGTCTCTGTCCATGAATCACTGATTTGGGATTGTTTGTGTGTGTGGTGTTCCTCTTCATCCTGCAAGATGCAGCCAGGACCTCACCCTAATAACCCTAATGCTAATAACCCTAACCCTATACAATCCTAACTCTAATAACCAAACTCACCAATAATCTACTCTAATACACGCTAGCACTATAACCACCATATAATCATAACCCTAACACTAATAACCCTAACTCTAATAACCCTAACACTAATTCTATTATTCCTAACACTAATAACCCTAACCCTAAAAACCCTAACCCTACTAATCCTACCTCTAATAACCCTATCTCTAATAACCCTAACCCTACTAATCCTACCTCTAATAACCCACTCTAACACTAATAATCCTAACACTAATAACCCTAATAACCCTAATGCTAATAACCCTAATAATCCTAACAGTCACCTCTGCATTCCCTTCTGGATTCCCTCCATCCATTAAAGGATTCTATCCGTGGTTTTCCTCTTTATTCTGGGATTCTCCTTGCTGGAGGATCTCTGTTTCCAAGCCTGGTGCTCTGGATGGGTTTTTTTTTTTGGGTTGTTTTGTTTCTTCTAGCCCCAAAAAATAAAAGGGTAAAGGATCTCTCCTATGGAGCTGGGGTGTGTGCAGCAGGGTTTTGGCTGTGGAACGATTTTTTCCTCCAGTTTTTTCCTCCCTCTGACTCCTCTGACTTGCACCTGTCCAGTCTTAATTTTTAAATTGCATGTAATTCCAAAATATTTGAATTAAAAAGAGCGTGCCTCACATTGGCTATGTCATGGCAAGAGCTGCCATGTTCAGGGGCAGAAATAATTTTTTTTTCCTCTGCAGGTTCTCCTGGAGCTTGCTGTCGGTTGGGGTTGATCTGTGGGGTTGTTGTGCGCAGCTGCTGCACCCAAAACTCAGCCTGTCTGACTCTTTGTGGAGTACATAGGTATCTTTCTTCCAATTATGTTTATCTCAAAGCCATAAATTTTCGTGTTAATTGGATTTTCGCTCTCCCTTCTCCCTCTCCAGTGGGGGGGAAAGGAGGGAACGTCGTGGGCACAGTTCAAACCACGACAAAATTAAAAGTGACACTTCCTAGAAATCCTTTGCTATTTCCCTCCAAGCCTCAGTGGGAGGAAGCTGCGGGCAGGGAGAGCAGAGCAGGGAGATTAACGCTCCAAAAAGTGGATCCCAAATCCCCTGCCACCACGGCACACAAATATTTAATTCTTCCCCAAAAAAAAGAGCAAGAAATGAAGGGAACAGAGTTGTGGAATCCTTTATGAACTCCAGCTGCCCCATCTGTGAAATCAGGAAGGGATGTCCAAGGGGAACGGAGCCCTGCGTGTCTGGAGCTGCTCTGATTTTGGGTTTTGGCCATTTGAAGGGATTAAAACACCAAAACAAGCTGGGAGGTTCCCTCCCCTACCCTCCTGGGGAAGGAGGTGAATGAAACTCATCACTCTGAGCATGAAAATAAATATTTCCAGTGAAAATATCCCCAAGAAATGCTCCCTGCTTGGGATTTAGGAGGATGTTAAGGAGCACGTGGGTGTTCTGATGCTGCCCTGCTCTAGCTGCACTCAAGTTCCTTAAAATTTGGGAGAAAACAGAACAAACCGGTGAGGGCAGGCAGTGGCAGCCTCTTTTTTGGGTATTTTTAGCCTCTCACCAGCGTTTGTAACGTGATTCAGGGTCTGGTTGATGAACCCAGAGCACGTGAGGGGTGGTTTGCCAACAAACCACGAGGCTGAGGCACGACATGAATTCGCTTTCTGCAGTGGAACGTGGAAAAGAAGAAGTTGTCTGATTCCAAAAAGATTCTTTGGGATGAGGAAGGATGAATCTGAATGAAGGAGGATGAATTTGGATGAAGAAGGATGAATTTGGATGAAGAAGAAGAAATCTGGATGAGGAAGGATGAATTTGGATGAGTGAATCTGCACAGGGAAGAGGCAGCTGAGTCCATCCCATCTCTCTGTTCCTTTGCATGATCTTGGATTATTTCCTTTCATTCTTAGCTGTCCAAAATTAAGGAGACAATTTCTCCCCCTTTGGGATGTTCTTGGCTCCAGCTGCAGTGATGTTTGCCCAGGTAAATACATGAATTCCCAGACACCTGCTTTATTCTAAATCATATAATTTTCTTTCTCAGCTGGAAAAATGCAGGGGGTATCCAAGAAAGCCTCACAAATATTTCAGCAAACCTGTGCTCTCCTGTGGAAAAACTTTCTTCTGGTGTGGAGGATGAAGTCGAAAAGTTTTCAGGCAAGTGTTGGTCCCTCCAAAGGGAAATTGGGATTTCCACTATAAAGAGTTTTCACGTGGAGTTGTTTTTGTGCTCAGGGGATGTGAGAAGGCTCAGCTGGGGCTCCCTGGGAAATGCCAGCAGTTCCTTCTTCCTGTGACACTAAAAATGTCCCTTTGCCAAAGCTGTCTGGCTGCTTTGGGCTGTTGATCCCATCCTGCCCCGAGCCGAGGAACACAATGTCCAATTCATGGTGTCAGATTATCCACAGCCCTCGCTGGCTCCGGGAAAACAAAACATCTTTTCCATCCAGAACATTCCGTGGCTTTTCCAACCACCACACCTGTGGAGCAGCTCTGCCTCGTGCACGGGGAAAACCGGGGGTGCAAACCTCAAAGAGTGGAGAGAAGGTGGATTGGTGAACAAAAAAACCCTCAGAAAATAGGGAGATCAGTACACAGGGAGATCAGGGAGCTGGGAAAGGGAGAAAGAAGAAATGAGAAAAGGAATAGAAGAAGAAAAATTGGACTGGGCAGAGGGGTTGGGGGTGGATTAGGAAGGCCCTGGAGGAACTTTCCCCACTCCAGAAATTCCCTGGGCTGCCTCTCACCCCTGAGTTCCCTTCTCTCCATCCAAGAATGGTTTTGCATCCATGGTGTTCCTCATCATCCTGCGAGATGCAGCCAGAATCCCTAACCCTAATAATCCTAATAACCCAAATCCTAACCCTAATAACCCTAATAATCCTAATCCTCAGTCCTACATTCCCTTCTCTCCATGCAGGAATGGTTTGTGTCCCTGGTGTTCTTCATCCTGCAAGATGCAGCCGGGATCCCTAACCCTAATAACCCTAAAAACCCTAACCCTAATAAACCTAATAACCCTAACCCTGACCCCTGCATTCCTTTCTCTTCATCCAGTAAAAGTTTGTGTCCATGGTTTTCTTCTTCATGCTGTGGGATGCAGCCAGGATCCCTAACCCTAATAACCCTAACCCAAATAACCCTAACCCTGCATTCCCTTCTCTCCATCCAGGAATGGCTCGCATCTGCAGTGTTCCTGCTCGTCCTGAAGGACACAGCCACTATGATCATGTACTCCTGGGCACGAGAATTCCCCTACAAATTCCTGGGGCGGTTGGACGACCCCGCCTTCAACGCCACGGGGGTGACCCTCATGTTCACACCAGGAACCAACACCACCAGGAGGATAATGGGAAAAGTGGCTTCAAACTCAGCACTGAGGGGTAAATTCTCCTAAATCCACGTTCCAGCTGGCCCCGATTTTTGAGGGGATTTGTGGTGATGCCCCTTTTGATGTTGTTGCCAGACTAATCCTGATGGTTTCATTATTTTTATTTTTAAAAAAATAATATTTATTTATTCCTATGGCAGGTATAATCATAGAAGAGATGGAAAACGAGGCAAAAATGGAAGAAAAAGGGCTTTTGGAGGAGGAAGCCATCGGTGTTGTTTTTAAGGATGACTTCTCCTACACTCTCAGATTTCAAATGAGCAGAACGGCGTTTCCAGATGATGCCTTTGAACACATCGGTAACGAAAGAAATGAAACCCCAGAATTTGGTTTTAAGTTAAAAATTGATTAAAAAAATAGAATTAAAATAGCTGGATTTCTGTGCTGCTGTGCCACCCTTAAGGGATGGAGGCTGCACGTGCCAAATGGCTCAAGAAACACACGAGTTGAAATCGGAGCATTTGTTTTTGTGAAAGGAAAAAAAAAATCAGAGAAAAAAGTTTTAAGGATATAAATAACATTAATGAAATCCACAGTCAGAGAAGCAGAGAACCACAGAAGGGTTTAAAACTAAATCTTGGTTTCCTTACACTTTGTTAAAACACATTTTCATGCACATGTATTTATAGACACATCTATGGAAATGTATTGATTAGTATAGATTAAATTAATATAAAATATAATAAATATAATACAAATATAATATAATGTTATATACATTATATTGCATTAGTGTATTATATTGTATTATATACATATATAATATATTTATATATATTTATATTAAATAGATAGATAATAATATTTATTAATGATTCTATTTTTTCCCAACAGATTCCTGCTGGGATTTTTCCTCCAGTGACTGCAAAATTCCTCTGTACTGGTACGGGGGTTCCTCTCAGTGCAGTCCAGCATCGATGCAAATCATTGAAAAGTGTGGTCAGGTGGAAAAGTGTTTGCTGCTCTCCAGAGGTGTGTACCCTAAAAACCAAACAAACACACAGAAACCCAAACAACTAAACAAGAACCAAACCAAACCAAGCAAACAGACAGAAATCCAACAACTGAACAAAAAAAAAAAAAAAAACCCAAACCAAAGCAAACAGGCAAAAATTCAACCAATTAAACAAAAAACCCCAAACAAAACCAACAAACAAAAAACCCAACCAAACAACAGCAACAAAAAAACCCACCAAGCCAGTTCATTTTCCATCCCTGGAAGTGCCCAAGGCCAGGTTGGAGAGGGCTTGGAGCACCCTGGGATAGTGGAAGGTGTCCCTGCCCATGGAAGGGGGTGGAACAAGGTGATCTTTGGGTTCCCAAACAATTCCAGGATTCTGTGATACTCTGATTTCTTATTATTGTCAATTCTTGAATGTTTATTCTAATTCAGCAGGTAAAAGAATGATGGATCATTCTCATGGCTCGAGAACATCCTGAAACGAGGATTTAATAGAGTTTATTGCAAGGAAACAACCAATATTTGGCATCTTTTTGTATTTGCCTACAAACACAACCTTATTATTTACAACCCAATAATTTAAATACTTCTTAACCACTGATGGTTCTGATGATGGCTGTTCCATCACCAAAACTAAATTAATGACTGATTTCTTTCCTTCAGATGAAAACCAACCACCCTGTCTGGAAAGAAATGAAGTCTCTCACTGGAGTTCATCTGAAATCATCCAAGGTGAAGTTGCTGTTCAAACTGGACTACACCTGGTTTGTCATGTGTGCCATCCTGTGCTACTGCCCCTACATGTATTTCCTGTCGCTCAAAGTGCTCAAGGAGAAGAAGAGGATGAAAATATTGATGAGAGCCATGGGATTGCATGATATTGCCTACTGGTAAGGCTCAGAAATTAATCTGTTAATTACAGGGATTTTATTATTAATGGAGGGATGGATATGGAGCAGCCTGCTGTGGTGGGAGGGGTCTCTGTCCATGGAATCACTGATTTTGGGATTGTTTGTGTGTGTGGTGTTCCTCTTCATCCTGCAAGATGCAGCCAGGATACCTCACCCTAATAACCCTAATGCTAATAACCCTAACCCTAACAATCCTAACTCTAATAACCCTAAACCTCACCCAAATAATCCTACTCTAATAACCAAAACGCTAGCACTAATAACCCTAGCCATAATAATCATAACCCTAACACTAATAACCCTAATAACCCTATCTCTAATAACCCTAACCCTACTAATCCTACCTCTAATAACCCAACTCTAACACTAATAATCCTAACACTAATAACCCTAACCCTAATAACCCTAATGCTAATAACCCTAATAATCCTAACAGTCACCTCTGCATTCCCTTCTGGATTCCCTCCATCCATTAAAGGATTCTATCCGTGGTTTTCCTCTTTATTCTGGGATTCTCCTTGCTGGAGGATCTCTGTTTCCAAGCCTGGTGCTCTGAGATGGGTTTTTTTTTTTGGGTTGTTTTGTTGCTCTTCTAGCCCCAAAAAATAAAAGGGTAAAGGATCTCTCCTCATGGAGCTGGGGTGTGTGCAGCAGGGTTTTGGCTGTGGAACGATTTTTTCCTCCAGTTTTTTCCTCCCTCTGACTCCTCTGACTTGCACCTGTCCAGTCTTAATTTTTAAATTGCATGTAATTCCAAAATATTTGAATTAAAAAGAGCGTGCCTCACATTGGCTATGTCATGGCAAGAGCTGCCATGTTCAGGGGCAGAAATAATTTTTTTTTCCTCTGCAGGTTCTCCTGGAGCTTGCTGTACATCCCGTTCATCTCAATCACAGCCGTCCTGCTGACTGTGGTCACCCAGAGTGAAGCTTTTTATCACCACAGCTTCTCTGAACTCTATTTTTTTTATTTCTTTTATGGTGTGGCATCTGTAAGTCTGCACTTTTTTTTTTTCTTCCATTTCTTAATTAAAATATCTGAAAGTCAGACAGCAGAGTCCTCTAGGGCTGGGCATTGTAGGAGAAAGTAACAAAAATACACTGCTGGGATTTATTGTCATTATTTATAGGCTTTTGTATTGCTCCTATTACATTTTGGGAGATTCTGACTTGAAATCAGAGATGCTAAAACAGCCTGGGAGTGATTTATCTGTCCCCATAAACCTGCCCTAAATCTCAGAGCTGCCTGCTAAACAAATCCTTGTGCATCTGCAGGGAACAACTGAAACCCAGCTGGGTCTCTCATTTTGCTCCTATTTTCATGTTGTTTTTCATAATTGGCAGCAGAAATTCATCCTGCTAACCACTGCTTTTCTCTGCTGCAGATTCACTTGACTTTCCTGCTCAACTCATTGCTAAAGCAGCCAAACATTTCCATTTTTGTGGGATTTCTCCTTCACATCCTCTTCGGGACTCTGGGCGTTTTGACGTTGTTTGAAAAGCTGCCACGGGCTCTGGAATGGATTTTGAACCTCTTCAGTCCTTTTGCCTTCACAGCTGGCCTTGCCACGGTACGTCCAAAATAAAACCAGAGCAACACAAAAGCTCAGCCTCCCAGAATTCTGCCAGAGAGCAGCAAAATCCAAAATCTGGATTGCCAGAACAACCCAGTCACCTTGCTCTCCTTAAAGGGTTTTAAAGAGAAAATTTGATTCCAAAATATCTGGGCTAACTCGTGGCAAAGATGCCTGGACACTCAGCTGCAAAATCCAATCTTGCAATGGGTTTAAATCCCTCTAAAATAATGGCAGCAGCGGGATGTGACACCAAGAAATGAGGTGATGATGACACAGCAGCATCTCACCCAAAGTTATTTCTGCCTGAAAGAAATGTTGCATCTGATTTGTGATTTTTTTTTTTCCTTTTCTCTCCCCTAGCTGGTAAAACTAGAAAAATATGGAGCAGCATTTTCCCCAGAGTTGTACCCTTTTTATAACCTGTACCTCGTGCTGAGCCTGGACAGCGTCCTGTATTTCCTGCTAGCCATCTACTTCGACAAGGTTTTGCCTGGTAAGTGAAAATGTAGGGGGAAAAGTTCAAAATTCATTGCTTTTTCTTTTCGATAATTCCCTCTTTTTAGGGGGAAAGTTACCAAAGGGGTGATGGGGTGTGAGAAAACCCCACAGCAAAGCACTGAGATCCTGCTCCAACAGCCCTGACCACTGGATTTAGGGTGTTGTAGGACTCGATCTGATGTTTTGGAACCAAAGATGTTGTAAATGGGTGTCATGATTTTACTTGGCCCGATTTTTGGTGGTGGGGAGATGGGACCAAGAAATCACAAAGATGGCTCCTGTGAGGAAGCTCCAGAAGCTTTGTGATTTCTTGGTCCCATCCCCCCAACACCAAAGATGGGACCAAGAAATCACAAAGATGGCTCCTGTGAGGAAGTTCCAGAAGCTTTGTGATTTCTTGGTCCCATCCCCCCAACACCAAAAATCGGGCCAAGTAAAACCATGACAATGGGGCCTTGGCTGTGATCATCCCCCACCTGTATTAACAGATATGAAAAACATAAATTTCAGAATTTATCAATTCTTTTGCTCTGCTGGAAATCCACGTTCTGCAGTTGCCGGGGTCATAGCGCTGGGCAGGGCGTTTGTTGGGGCTGACAAATGGAAATTTGGGGTTGATATTTCACCTTCCCTGCCCCTCCTTTAGGCAAGTACGGGGTCCCACATCCTCCTGCCTTCTTCCTGAGACCCTCCTACTGGCTGAAGGGCAGCATTGGGAACGTGGGGGTGAGAGCTGACATCAACCACGACCCCGTTCTGGGCAGCGATGCTGAGCCGATGCCGCCAGGATTTGATGGCAAGGAAGCAATCAGGTAAGGGAAGGGAAAAGAGGAAATCCTGCTCCTCTGGCAGGAAAAACACAGCTCTGTGGGATTGTTTGGCTCCAGAGAGCCCGGCCCCATGCTGAGGGTGAGGCTGGAATTAAGGATCAGATTCATGCCAGTGTGTGAAAGGGAGGGGTTGGTCAGCGTTTCATCCCGCTCCTGAGATGGATTTGAGCATTTATTGGATATGGAGCATCCTCCAGTTCCCTGCCCTGCTCTGTCCTCTCTGCAGAGCCTTCCCCATCATCTTCAAGCACAGTTTGCTCCATAAAATGCTGCTCTGTGCATCCTTGCAGGGCTGGGCGGGCTCGTGGCTGGTGCTGTTCATTGGTTATTACCAAAAACCAAACAGAAATCTGCTAAAATAATATCCAGGTCATCACTCTGAATTAAATATCCAATATAATTAAATATCTCATTCCCTGGAGCCTCCTGCTTCATTTTTAAGTGCTCCTCAATTTTGGCTTTGAAACCTTTTAAACAGCTTTTAGAAAAGTACAGAACCTAATTCTGCTTCAAAGGTACCAGAAATGAATTACATAAAATAATTCCTCCAGCAGGAGCAGGAGGAGGCTGGGAAATATTCTCCCAATAGTTTTCAGATGTTATTTTGAGGCAAACAACCCTAAATTGTGATCCAATAAGTAACAGCTTGCTTGTTTTCCTTTAGACTAAACAATATTAAAAAAATATACAAGAAGAACAACAAGAGCACCGAAGCTTTAAAGGGTAAGGAGAGGCTTTGAAATTCTTTTATTCATTTTTTTTTCCACTAGATAAGAGCCCAAAGTGTTTTGAAATGTACTGGCTGTACTGAATTCTGCCTCTGGGCCTGTTCAATTGCATTGTGCAATGGTTATTTCTGCTGGGGTGAATTACTTGCAAAATTCTACCAGGTCCTTATCTCGCTGTTCCCTCCAGGAAAATCACTGTTTATTATTTCTTACTACAGAAATCTCCTTAAAAGCTGTGGTTTTGCAGTGATGAACCACTCCTTTTCAAAGTGTGAATTATTTTGGGCAAACTTGAGGTTTTTTTGGACCCTGGCTATGGCCAAACCTGCTCTCCTTGCCTGAGCTGTGTTCTCCAAGCACTTGCCAATGCAAATTGTTGACACAGACATAGTGAAGTCATGGGTTATTTGTTAAATTCCTTTGTTTAACAAGTGAAAATATCAAAAATGAAAAATACAAAAATATCAGAAGTATTAATATGGCCTCAAAGGTCTATATGTAAAAAAAAAACCCAAATAAATCCAGCCTGACCAACCCACAGAGATAAAAAGTATTTTTTAAAAAAGAAAATGAGTTATTAGAGTTTGGCTGCTTTGAAATAAGTCCTGAAATGTCACGTGTTGGAAAAACTCTGGGCTCTTCTCTTCCTGAGGACTCTTTCTTGAGCCACACTAAAATAAAATGTTATGAACCTTGTCGGAAACTGAAGTCAAAATTCTTTAAATATTGAACTTAATGCATCTCTTCTCTCGGTTCACTCAGGACATGATTAAGCTTAGGGACCAACCTGTGCTTTTGGGTCTGGTTTTGCCCATCAGCTTCAGGAGAAATGTCTCTTTAGTCACCTGTGGCAACATCTGCAGGTCCAGATGTGCTCCTCACACTCTTCCACCCTCCTGCTGTGCCCTGTTTTTGTTCCAGGTGTGTCTTTAACTGTGTATGAAGGTCAGATCACGGCACTGCTGGGTCCCAGCGGCTCTGGGAAAACGGCTCTGCTCCACGTGCTCAGCGGCTTTGCCAAACCTTCAGCAGGTCAGTCGAGGGGCCTGGGTGCTGAACAGGAGCAGCTCTTTGGTTTTTCAAGGTTTTTTTCAAGTTTTCCCTCAGTTATTCGTGTTGTCAGTGCAGATTTCCCTTCATTTTCCCAGGATAACGAATCCCTCGTGGATTCATTCATGTGGGCACCATGCCCATCTGGATGGCCTGGTGCTTTCCATGAGCTGCACACCTACAGGAATCACATTTTTATTTCTAAAGAAGAAATTTGGCGCTCTGAAATACATTTGAAGGGTATTAAAGCTTTGCGCTGCCCAGTTATTTTGCTTTTTCCTTTTTTTAATTTTTATTTTATCCTTTGAGAAACGTCCACGGTACTGAAATTAATACCAAATATTTCATCCATTCCCCCCACGCAGGTTCTGCAACGATTTATAACTACAATGCTTCTGAAGTGTGGAATATGGAAGGAATGCAGGCAAGGATTGGGATTTGCCCCCAACTTAATTTGCATTTTGAAGCCTTAACGGTGAAGGAAAATCTGCGAATTTTCGCTCACATCAAAGGGATCCAGTGGAAGGAAGTCGATCAAGAGGTTGGTATGTGCCTGTCAGACAATAACTTGTGTTCTGTGGTGTCTTTATTTATAAAATATTGTTCTGTGGAAATGAGAACAAATCTGATTTAGTGGTGAAGTGATTTCCCAACTGTTTTTTATCCTCAGATCCTGAGTTAAAACTCAGATTTATTGTATTTATCCCAGTTTAGGTAAATAAAAAACCATTTAGAGCGGGTAAGTTTGAAACCTCAAAGTTCTACTCTCCTGCAATGTTTGTAATTTGTGAATTTAAACACCCCCAGTGTTTTGGAAACCTGACTGTTGTCTTTGTGTGTTCCCAAGGTGCAGAAAGTTCTCGTCACGCTGGACCTCAGCGACGTTCAGGACGTTTGCGCCGACGCCCTGAGTGGGGGACAAAAACGGAGATTGTCCCTTGGGATTGCCATTTTAGGGAACCCCCAGGTAGGCACCGGTCGTGTTTATGCTCCCACAACAGTTTTGGGGCAAAACTTTGCATTTTCGCTTGGCACAGGGTCAGCTGTGTTTCCCCCCTGCCTTTCCAAGGCTGCTGACCCACTGATTGCTGGAAGGATTGAGTTCAATCAGAGCTGTATTTTTAATTAAAAGGGTGGTAATAAGAGAGCAATAAAAACGACCGATACTCAGGGATAAGTTGTTTCTCTGAGTGAGAGCATCCATAGCACAAAGTGCAGTGATTTGAGGGTGGAATTGAGCTGTGCCAGCACATCTGGGGCACGGGCAGCTCTGATGTGAGGATAAACTGAGCTGTGCCAGCACATCTGGGGCACGGGCAGCTCTGATGTGAGGGTGGAATTGAGCCATGCCAACATGCCTGGGGCATGGGCAGCTCTGATCTCCTCATCCTTTGCAGGTTTTGCTCCTGGATGAGCCCACGGCTGGGTTGGATCCCTGCTCCAGGCACCTCGTGTGGAGCCTCCTGCGGGAGCGCCGCGCCGGCCGGGTGACGCTCTTCACCACCCAGTCCATGGACGAGGCCGATGCCCAGGCTGGTGAGCCCAAACTGGAGCCTGGGGTGGCAAAGGAGGGGTTCCTGGGCAGAACCCCCGTGTGGGTCCCACCATGGCACCGCCAGTGCTCGCTGGACTCGTTCTGTCCCACAGTGACCACTCAACCTGAGCAGGACAAAAACTAAAATTACACTGACCTGTTCCTCCTCATGGTCCTCCTCAGGATAAAGCACTTCCACCTTATCTAGATATGTCACTACATCACTAAAACTCGGTTTATTTTTCAGGATTTCACTTTTTGACACTATTCCTTGTTTCCCCGTTATTCCTGTGATGCGTGGGGAATTCTCCGCCAGCCCACAGGAATGCAGAACTAAAAGAATTAAACATGATGTTGAGGAGAAAGGCTTTGGTTTAAAAAAATTCCAGAAAAACCCTTCAGCACTGGCCTGGTTTTATTCCTCTCAATTTCTTATTAAAAAGCCTGCTGAGTTCAGGAGGAGCAGAGCGAGGTCAGGCTGCTGCTCTCTAATAAATCCCCTAAATCCTGTGTGTTCCTTCCTCCTCAGATCGGAAAGCTTTCCTCTCCAGTGGGAGATTACAGAGTGTTGGCTCATCTCTCTACTTGAAGAGAAAATGGGGAATTGGCTATCATTTAAGGTAAAACCTTTTGGTCATTTCTCTTCTTGTGAAAAGCTTCTCATTCTCGTATTTTGTTGTAGAATCCCTGTTTCTGTAGAGCTTCCATATAGAGTAATAGAAATCCTATTCCTGAATAGACAGTTCATTTCAGAAGATTTCTAAGGCTGCCAAAATTTCGCTCTTTTGGACAGCAAGCTGCTTTTCTTTGGAACCCAATCCTGAAAGCTCTGGGCATGGAGCTGAAATGACTTTGCAACCTCCTTTGCAGCTGCAAGGGGAGCAGAGTGAGGTGCCAGAGTGATGGACAGCGCTTTAATGTGAATTTGTTTTTTCTCAGCACTTCAATTCCTGAGTTTTTGGTTTAGCAGGGCTGTCCAGGATCATAATTCTTAACCTCCACCATCTTCTGTCATGGCAAAACCAGGGGCTGTAAAAATCCCCTCTGAAATGCTGCCCAGTTTTGGAGGTTTCCCCATGGCTGGAAGAAGAATCACCACTGGCCTTGGGTTCCAACAAAAAATGCACACATTTTTTTCATAAACATGACAATTTTGGTTGGTTTTTTTTTTTTTTTTAACAGGATGCACATCAATGAGCTGTGTGACCCAGAGCTGGTGTCATCTGTGGTCAGACAGTACATCCCTGACGCCATGCTCAAGGGACACAGGAGGGATGAGCTGAGTTTTATGCTGCCCCTGGAAAACACTCAGAGCTTCCCAGGTGAGGAACCTGCTGCTGTGCCAGGATTTTAAAGGGAAAAGCAGGAATCAAGGTTACTGTGAAGGGAATAACTGCATTCCTTGGTGTGTAATGTGTGGGGTTGGGAAGCTGCATAAACACCGGGTCCTACAGAAATGCTGCAGTGCACGTGGTAGTTTTAATAATGCAGACAGAAAAAAGAAAATCCACCACCTAACCTACAAACCAAAATCCCCTGACCCTCATCTATTCTCAGGATGGCCCATGAACACCAAAATCGCTGAATTTTCCTATTTCCCTCTAAAGGACACAATAATTTTGCCCTGGTTTTTAAGCAGTGGGGATTGATAATGTCAATGCTGGAACACCCAATGTTAATTGTGAATTTGGTGTCTGGGCTGAGTCCAGCTCTTTGTCCCCTGCAGGTCTGTTCAGCC
Organism: Malurus cyaneus samueli; assembly: GCA_009741485.1. Taxonomy (NCBI): domain Eukaryota; kingdom Metazoa; phylum Chordata; class Aves; order Passeriformes; family Maluridae; genus Malurus; species Malurus cyaneus. The sequence continues at coordinate 1,992,496 of CM019230.1, forward strand.
ACCTGGAGAGCAGCTTCCTGCAGGGGGTTGTTCATTATGAGGTGACCAGAGCAACCCTGGCTGATGTTTTCCTGAAGCTGCAGGGTGAGGAAGCCATCGACCCCGAGGGTAAAGCATTTACAACAATGTCATCTCTAAAGTTCCATCTATACCTATATTTTAATTGATTTAATTGATAATTTTCTGTTAAACGTGAATTTTGGCAGGCCCAGAGTGTCAGTTGTATCCCATTGCCTTTAGTGAGGAATATCTTCTTGGAGAAGCCCAAATGATTCCATCTGGACTTCCCAAAGGCTGTAAAGCACAGAAATGAAGGCTGATTTAACCTTTATTAACATTTCAAGGGTTGTACAGCCCAGAGCAGGAGCTGGAAAGAGATAAAATTTGCAGAAGGCATTTCCCAAAGCCACCGAAGATCTTGGATGCCACACCAAAATTGAGCCAGCCTGAATCCATCAATATAAATTATATTCTGGATAAATTACAGCCCCTTTTCTCCACCCTTGATTATTTTCTGTCTTAAAAAAATTAAAAAAATCAAAGCGTCCCTCTGTTCAGAACAAAAGACCCTTATTGAAATTTTGGGATTTTTTTGTGGATAATGGCTTTTCTCGTGGTGAACAGCAGGAGATGGAGACCTGGAGGAGAGAGAGCAGGACTTGGGGGTGTTTTCCAAGCAGGGGATTCTGACCATGAGTGGGATGATGCTCTGGAGGCAGCAAGTGTGTGCTGTGATGAGGATTCGCCTCCTGAAGCTGAAGCACGAAGGGAAGATCCTCAGGGCTGTGTAAGTGCAAGAGCTCCCACCCACCCTGGAGGCAGGGAATTAGGTGGGAAATACTTCAAAATAAATATTACTGCTTTAAAAAAATTTAAAAATTGAATTTAAATATAACTGCAGAAGTAAGGGCAGTCTAAACTTCTTGGAAGAGCTCTGCCTTGCTTAAGTCTTAAATTTCCCCATAAATCACACAATTACTCGAAGGTGGAGTTCTCCTGGCCTCACTGATGTTCTGGTTTTTCCAGGTTGATGTTATTTGGAGCATTTATGCTCCCAATGCTGATGATTTTAATGCCACTTCATCTGTGGCAGTACTCCAGCAACAAGGAAATCACATCTAGCCCATACTTTCTTCCCACTAAAGAGAAAATTCAAAATAAATCTACAAACCTTCTCATCCTCAATGACACAGGTGAGGAACAGCATGTGACGGTGACTCAGTTTTTGCACCAGTCTGGATTTTGTCATAATTGACAGCCCAGCCTTGCAAATGCCACAAATAAATAGAGGAATGTGTGTTGGGAGGTGTTTTATTTTGAGCAAATGCAGTTTAGTGATGATATAGATTACACATAAAAGAATAATAAATGAAGCAAATTTTAAAAAAAGCAATAAATAAACTGAGTATGAAACATGTATTTTGTTTAACCATTTTAATTAAAATAGGAAAAAATTGAGAAAATACATGTTTGCTTAGAATCTCAGTATTTAAGGTTTTTGAAATACCTCTGCTTTGCAAGTAGGAATTTGTTTATGTGAAACTGTTCATATTTAAATTTAAAAAAAAAATCCTCTGAAGACTCTGATTTGTGTTCTTGACTTGATTTCAGGATCAGAAATCGAGGATTTCATTGCTGCTTTGAAGACCCAAAACATAATCCCAGAAATAACTGAAGAGAAAAACATCACAACCCTTCCAGGTTATAACGGAGCTATAAAAATATCCCTGCAAGGCAAGGTGAGGGATAGCTTTTCCTTCTTTCATCCTGCACATCAACAGGATTTTTTTTTTTTCTGCAGAGTATTTAAATGAGAGAAATAAACACACCCGAGAAGGGAGAATTTTTTAAAGGGGGGGATATTAATTTTGAGGGAGATCTAATCTCTCAGGGAGATGAAGGTGTTTCATTTTTCCACCTTCAGAGCCGCCAGTACACGGTGATGTGCAGCCCAGAACCCGTCAACTGCTTCCCTGTGCTGGTGAACATCCTCAGCAACACCTTCCTGAGGCTGCTCAACTCCAGCGCATCCTTCAGAGTCTGGACCAAGCTCTTCTACACTGTGAGCATCACTGGGGTGCCCAAAGGGATGGGGAACATGCTGGGGGAAAAAATTCCAGAATTAAGGGTGGTGGTCTGGCTTCTGGTGGTTCCTGGGGGTGTTTGGTGATGGTTTTTCCTGCAGTGTCCAAGTTCTGTTAAGGGGTTTGAGGTTGTGGTGTGTGGAGAGAGAATTGGGATTGCTCTTGGGAAAGAGAAGTTTCAGGGTGACCTGAAATTGTGGCTTTCCAGTCCCTGAATGGAGCCTGCAAGAAACAGGGAGAGACTTTTTACAAAGGTTTGGAGTGACAGGATAAGGGGGAATGGATTCCCACTGAGACAAAATGGGTTTGGATGGGATATTGGGAGGAAATTGTTCCCTGGGAGGGTGAGGAGACCCAGAGCAGCTGTGGCTGCCCCATTCCTGTTCAAACTCAACCTGGGTGGAACTCTGAGCAGCCTGGGATGGTGGAAAGTGTTTTTAAGGTAATCTTTAAGCTCCCTTCCACCCCAGGCCATGATGATGAGCACAGTGGGAACACAACAGTGACGTTTGCAAACCCCTTTCCTCAACAGCAAAACATTGGTCTCCATCCTCAACAATTTACAGCAATTCAAATACTTCCTGCAAATTCTAGGATGCTAAATATATATTCATTTTGTTCTTTTTGCCTTGTTTCCTATCCTTAAGCACAACTAGCTTACCTTTAGTGTTTTTATTGCAATTTCAACCATTTCACAAGCCCTGAGCCAGGTGGATTTTCACCAAACAGCTCTCGATTGTGAATTTCTCTCCACAGGCAGATGGCCCAGATGTAAAGAATTACCTTTTTCACACCTTGCTCAACCACCTGCTGCTGGTGGCTGCTGGTTTGCCTCCTCTCTTTGCCATGAGCAGTGCGGAGGATTACAAGGTAAAGAGCATGAGCTGCAGGGGATCCTACACAAGGAGGGGAAGTGTCTGGAGAGAAGTTGTGCATCACTGGGGAGGCCCTGGCATGGAATTCCCAGAAAAGCTGTGCCTGTCCCATCCCTGGAAGTGTCCAAGGACAGGCTGGATGAAATTTGGGATGGTGGAAGGTGTCCCTGACATGGCAGGACATGTGGATCATCTTTAAAGTCCCTTCCAACCCAAATTATCCACAATTCCGTGATTTCTAGGCAGGATGATAAAATAAAAACTGTCAGATGAGTACCCAAGTGCACTTCTCTACACCCCACGGAACAGGCTGGGGCTCAGGATAATTTGGCTGTTAACAAAGAGATTAGAATGATTTTATTTTATTCCCTTTGGGAATGATGGGTTTTAAATAAGAGTGGAGCCAAGAACTGGAAGTGCTCAGGAAAGACAGCAAGGCTCAGCCAGGGAAGGGAGGGGCAAGGAAATGAAGTTTTAGACTCTCCCTTTTCCCTTTTTTGTGCTGTTGCAGCTCCAGGCTCGCTCCCAGCTGCGGCTGGCCGGGCTCTTCCCCTCGGCGTACTGGTGTGGGCAGGCTCTGGTGGATGTCCCACTCTTCTGGACCCTGATGAGCCTCATGTTTGGGATCCTGCTGCTGGTCAGCCGTACCTGCCCCTTGAAGGCCAGCGGGGTGCTGTCCCTGGTGAGCTCTGGGGGAACGGGCAGCAGCAGCTCCCCTCCCTCATTTCACAGGATTTAAATAATTTATGTGAAATGAACTGCTCTGGGAAGGTTTTTATTTATCCACAGGCACCTCCTTGTCACTGATCTCTCTCTCTGTCTCTAGATCATTTGCATCTTTGGCTATGGAATCTCTCTTGTCCTCCTCGTTTATTTAATCGCCTTCAAATTCCGCATGGGACGAAGCAATCGCTACTTTTGGTCCTTGTTCTTCATTCTGGTGAGCGAGGAGCTTCTTCACGTTGAAATGTGTGATTTACCCACCTTGCCACTTCATTTCAAACGTATCAACGTCCAGCAGAATCACTGACAAATCACCTGGATTTGGGCAAAAAATGCATTAATATTGGGAATAATTTTTCTGCTTTGTTGCAGGTGAATTATATTGCTGATGGGATCAGTGACTTTAACACAATAACTCGCTACGTCTGTACTCTGATTCCTGTGTTTCCTCCTCTGGGCTGGATGATGTTCTCTGGACTAGTAAGCAAAACACACCCTACAAAATTCAGTAATTATCCTAATTGTGCAAACTGGCAAAGCAGGAGGTGCTTTCCAAATTCCCTGTAAGCCAAAGAGAGAGTGGGGAAAGAAAACAGGAAAAGAGAAGCTCCAGGCTAGGGAGGGAGGGAAGAGGCCAAGATGTGATTGGTAATCCTTTGATTGAGATGGTTTTGGTTCATTTCTTTACTGAGAGCTGTGGCAGTGGATTTGGGCAGCAAGGGACAGGGAGGTGGAGTGGGAAAACCAGGAAGGAGGAAATGAGCTGGCAAAAAGTAAAAGAGCAGGGAAGAGAGAAGCAAAGTTGGAAAAGGTCAACCTAACCTGACCGATTTAGGACCTCTCTGAATTACTGCAGCCAAGGAAGCCTTTGAAGCAGGAAGAACCCAAAAAACCCCACAGATCCAAGCTCCTTTACCCCATCCTGAAGAAAAGCTGGACATCCCTGCCACTGAGATCACGCTGAGGAATTTCCCTGACTGACTGATCTTTTTTTCTTCCAGAGTTACGCCACCTTTAGCGAGGAATTTTTCAAATTCTGGACTCGTATCTACTTTGCTGTCTTTGCAGTAAGGAGGGGTTTGGAGGGGGTTCCTTGGGCAGGGATGACTGTGATGATGCAATATCCTTGCCCTGGGCTTGGAGACTCTCCCCATTAAGAAAGGATGGGTTTTGTAGCCAAAATTTCGCATTAAGGGTTGGCAGGGAGGGCACATCCCAAGAAATCATGGGTTCATGCCTCACGTGGCCTTTGGATGCTGCAAAAATGGGGCAGGGAGGGTTAAAGTGAGCTCATGTAGAAGGCAGAGATATTTTTAATAAAGTGATCATTCTAATGCTGCTTCTACAAGAGAATGATGTGATCTCCCATCCCACAGGGCGTCTGCTGGGGTGCAGGTGGATTATCTGGGCTAAAACTGCAGTGAGAAGTCAAGGTTTTTGCAAATAAATCTCCATATCAGAGGGAAATATATGCAAAGTATTAATTCAGATTCTTCCCCTTGCAGACCTTTCCAACAGCTGAAATAAATGAGATGGGTCCCTGCATCCCCTTATAATTAAAATTAACAGAGTGTGCTGTTACCTTGCCTCATCCAAACCTAATTAATTTCTGGTTTTTCAGCCCTACATCCATTGTGTGATTTTCATTTTCCTCCTGCGCTGTTTGGAGCTGAGATACGGAGAAGCAGTTCTGGGGTTTGATCCCATCTTCAGGTATGTCCCAGGGATTCCTTGAGAATTCCTTCACATTTTCCCCCCTCTGCAGGGTTGGTTTGGAGCTGCACAGCCCAGCAGGAGGGGAAAACATCCTGTGTGAAAATCGTGTTGCAAATTTTGGATAAAGATCATAATTTTAATTTTTTCAATGTCCTTGAGAGGAAAAAAATAATGATTTAAGCTTTTTTTTTTAAGGTTCATAGCTGTGATTTCAGGAAAATTCCCTACATGGGGTTAAATTATAGTTGCAAATTGAAACAGAAAATTTTTAGCTCCTTTTTGAAGGTGCCAGTATTCCCAGTAGGATGGAGACTTTTTAAAGCTTCATTTTTTGGGGGTTGTCTGAGTGCTCTTTGCTTATCTGTCACCAAAAACAAGTGACCAACCACCTCAGTCATGCAGGAAAAAAACTTGTAAAAAGTATTGAATTATTTAACTTTGCCAAATGTGTCTCAGCTGGGAGTTAAACACCCAAATTGCTTTGCAAACCTGCCACACGTATTTTAATTCTCCTTAAACAGGTGATTGGCTTGCATGGGGCAGGGAACCACAATAATTAAAGATGAAGGGAAAGCAAAAAGTGGCCTTTGTTTTCTCAGCCATGCCAGTGGGGTTTAGCATTTCCCTCCAGGAATAAATATGTGAGCACACACTGTCTGGAACAGCTCAGGGATCCTTGTGGGGCCCTTCCAGAGCTAAATCCATGAGCTCCCTGAGTTTAAATAAATTTTGTGTTTTGTTGGTGCTGCCCTGGGGAAAAAAATGGTGAACACAAATTTTGGGAAGGGATTCCCAGTGAGATCAACTGTCCTCCTCCACTCATAGGATCCAGCAGAGAACAGTGGTCACCCAGCAGAACAAGGACCACCCTGGGGAGGAGCCCCCCGAAGTGCAGGCGGAGAGGGACCGGGTGCGGTGTGCCATGGCCTCCCTGCAGCAGGACGAGGTGAATCCAAAACAATCTGCATGGTTTCCTTTTCATTCTCCTCCTTTTTTCATTCTCCATCATCCTCCTTTTCTCATTCTCCATCATCCTCCTTTTCTCATTCTCCATCACCCTCCTTTTCTCATTCTCCATCACCCTCCTTTTCTCATTCTCCATCACCCTCCTTTTCTCATTCTCCATCATCCTCCTTTTCTCATTCTCCATCATCCTCCTTTTCTCATTCTCCATCACCCTCCTTTTCTCATTCTCCATCATCCTCCTTTTCTCATTCTCCATCACCCTCCTTTTCTCATTCTCCATCACCCTCCTTTTCTCATTCTCCATCACCCTCCTTTTCTCATTCTCCATCACCCTCCTTTTCTCATTCTCCATCACCCTCCTTTTCTCATTCTCCATCACCCTCCTTTTCTCATTCTCCATCACCCTCCTTTTCTCATTCTCCATCACCCTCCTTTTCTCATTCTCCATCACCCTCCTTTTCTCATTCTCCATCACCCTCCTTTTCTCATTCTCCATCACCCTCCTTTTCTCATTCTCTCATCTGTCTCTGTTTCATAGTTCATGCTCTCAGACCTTCTGATGTGATCTCACCATCCAGCAGTTTTGCTGACACTCATTTTTATTCCTGTTCTGCTCTTACTTTCCTTTTTCCTCAGTTCCATGGCTTTTCAATTCAGAATTTTTTCTTTTTCTAAATCCTGCTAAATGTTCTTACCATTGTAAGAACAGATCAGCTGTCTCCTGGGACAGGAGGAGAGTTTTTATTTCCCTCTCCTTCTCTCCACAGGACTCAGTTGTGGCCAACAGCTTGCGCAAGGAATACGAAGTCAAAGTAGCCACTTCCATCTGTAAGAAGAGGAAGAAACTTGCTGTCAAAAACCTCTCCTTTGCTGTTAAAAAAGGTTCAAGTCCTTTGCTGCTCTCCTTATGATTTAAATGACCCAAATCTAAAGTGAGGGTCACATTTGAAGACCATTTTTTTGTTAGAATTTTCCTATGGGCAGCCATACCCGACTTCGGGCTCCTGCATTCAAAGTTTTAATTTATGGGGCTAAACCAACCCTTTCTCCTACTATATTTTTACATATTACATAGAATACAGGGGAGAAGGTCATATTAACAATAAATATTATTAACAGCTGTTGCATTTTGTTCCAGGAGAAGTGTTAGGTCTGTTAGGACCCAACGGAGCTGGGAAAAGCACAGCCATAAACATGATTTCTGGAGCTGTGGCAGTGACTGCTGGGGAGGTGGGTGATTCCTTTGGAGGGATGACCTTGATGCCTTCAAAAATTAAGGATGTGCTCAGGCAAACCAGCAACATCTCCCTGCAGTTAAGGGGTTTAGGGATGTTTATGTACAATTCTGGATATTTACAGAGGGAAGGAAGTGTTGATTTATGCCAAGCAAAAATTCTAGCATTCATTAAAGTCAGTGTAACAGATTTAAGGGTTTGAGCAACAGGAAACCTTCAGCTGGCATTGGAAACCCACAAGCCCTGTGAGAAACGTTGACATCTTAAAAAAAAAAAAAACCCAAAATAACACTGTCCACAAACAGCCTTGCGAAAGCAGGAAATTGGGAACGAATGTGAGCAGCATTGGGCCAGCAACAATCCATCACTTAATTACGTGCAGAATGATTAATGGCATGGGCTGGGGGAGGGGAAATGCCGTTGCTGTTACAGATCTGGGACCGAAGGCTGGAAATTGAAAAGTAATACTGGGAAATTTCACTTTGGTGGTGGTTTTGTTATCTGAAGTGGAAAGGAGAAGGATGGAGCAGGATCACCTTGCTCATGGAATCACTCAGTGACCACTCATAGGTGGTTTCTGACCACAAAACTGCTTGGCTTGGCCAGTTGGACAGGGCTTGGAGCAACCTGGGGCGTGGCTGGAGGTGAAGTAGGGAAGTGAAAATGAAGGTGGAAGGGGAAGATGGAATAGGAAGGTAGAAGGTGAAGGTGGATGGGGAAGAAGAAGGGGCAAGGGGAAGGTGGAAGGTGAAGGCAGAAGGGGAAGATGGAAGGAGAAGGTGCAAAGTGAAGGTGGAAGGGGAAGGTAAAGGGGAAAGGTGAAGAAGGGGAAGGGAAGATGAAGATGAAGGTGAAGATGGAAAGTGAAGGGTGGAAGGTGAAGGTGGAAAGTGAAAGGTAGAAGGTGAAGGTGGAAGATGAAGGGGAAGGTGAAGGTGAAGGAGGGTGAAGATGAAGGTGTCCCTGCCCATGTCAGGGGTGGCTGGGTGAGCTCTGAGCTCCCTCCACCCCAAGCCAGGCAGTGTTTCTGTGGCCCCCCAAGCCCAGAGCTGTGTGTTTGTACAGGTGCTGCTCCAGAGCCGTGGTGTGGCCGGCCCATGCCCGGGGTCCCTGGGCTGGTGCCCCCAGCAGGACCCGCTCTGGCCACAGCTGACCGTGCTGCAGCACCTGGAGACCTTCGCTGCCGTCAGAGGGATGAGGGAGGAGGATGCAGCTCTTGCCATCAGCTGGTAGGGAGCCAGATGAGCTCATCTCTTGGTTCTCCATCCCTCCAGAGGCAGGGAACCTTCCAGCCCAATCACTCGGTGATTTTATGGGGTAGGAAAGGGTTTCTCTGTTAGCAAATGTGGCCTCCGTGCCTCTTACCCCAGAGAGGTGGGATCTCCTGACGAGTTCTACTTTATATTGTTCTGAGTAAGTCCCTTGCCAATGAAAGCTGTAGCCCAAGTTTATCTGGGAAAATTTAAAAAAAAAAAAAATCATACTTACTCCATTTAATGGCCAATTCTATGAGAAACTCACTTCTCTCATTAGCTGCAATTGCTGCCTTGAATTTCTGTAAAAAATGCCTTAATTTACCATCCAAGTTAGGGGCAAAATTGCCAAGTAACCCAAGGTGATGCTTATCAGCCAACACATGTCTGGGTCTGGTTCCTCAGCACCCCTGACCGCAGTGTTTGCACACCAAGAGATCATTCCAGGCTTTTCCCTTTCCATCCCCACAGTTTAGGAAAGGCCCTGGATCTCCTGAAGCATTTCAAGAGTCCAGCCAGGAGTTTATCTGCTGGAGAAGCCAGAATGGTACGTGCTGAGTTTGTTTTATGCTCCTTGAGCAAAGCCTGCTCACTCTTCCTTGGATGTGGTGCACAGGAAACCTTCAGCTGAGTAGATTCCTGATTTTCATCAACACCTTCTGGATCCAGCCTGGCACTCCCTGGATTCCCTGACCCGCTTTCCCCACTCTCCTGCCCTCTGTGTTAAATAAGTGCTAACCACAAATTGGATTTGCAGTCACCCCTTCATGCCCCACCACCTGCATCTGCCAGTAAATGGGATGAAAAACCACTTTCACATCTTTGGCAGGCTCGGGAGTTTTGGGGAAATCTGATTTTGAGAGATTAAAATGTTAACTGAGAACACCAGAAATGCTGGTTTTTTTTAAATCTCTGTTCCTTCTGCATTTTGGAGCTGAGAGCTTCAGCTTTGAAAATCTTACAGGGATGAGATGAACAAGTTTTGGAGGTGAATAAAATAGCCCTGATTTCATGTTGCTCCCATTCCAGCTGTCCTTTGCTCTGAGCATCCTGGGACACCCAGCAGTGATGGTTTGGGATGAGCCCTCCATGAGCGTGGACCCCAAAGGGCAGCGCCGCATGTGGTGAGGAGCCCTGGCTGGGCAGGGATCACAGCTCTGGGACAGATTTAACTGATGGCATTTATCCTTCCCCATTGTAGGAGCTCTTGGGCAGGCAAAGAGCTCCTGCCATGGTGCAGAGCACATCTGTCTTTTCCCTTTTTTCTGACGCCCAGAGGATGGGGAGAACTTGCTGAGCAGCTGGCAGCAAACCCTGTGACAAAATGGTCATTAATCCCCCCAAAAAATCTCAGTAGACACCAGCTGAATCCATGCATTTGGTACAAAAGACACAAATTCTGTTTTTCTTCAGACCAAAAGAAAAAATTGTCGGTAGTTCTTCCGTTAGTCATTTATCCCTGGGGTTTGCTTTAGTGTTTTGTCAAAAATTTACACCGTAAGTGTAAGAGTTGGGGGATGGTGACATCATAAATTGCAGCAAAACATTGACATCCACATCATCTTTAAACAAGAAAATTGATGTCTTTTAAATAATCACCCACCTTTAATAGTTCTAAAAATTATTTCAGGGGAGAGAGAGAGAAACCAGGAGATTTCTGTGGCTGTTCCCAGGCAGTGACTGTGGTCCCTCTGTTCCCAGGAAAATCATCCAGGCCTCCATGAAGAGCAAGGAGAGGGCAGCCCTGCTGTGCACGCAGTCCCTGGAGGAGGCAGTGGCCATGTGTGACCGTGTGGCCATCCTGGTGGCCGGCCGGCTCCGGTGGGCTTTGGGATGGGGCGTTGATGGGGCTTTTTTGGGGTTTTGAAAATAGAAAATACTGGTTTGGATACTCCCACGTGGGTAACAACCAGTTTGGTGAGCTGATGAATGAGGAGATGTTCATCTGCTGCACAACACCAGTGATGGATACTTATTTGATTAATTTCTTTGATGGATTTGTTTGATGGCTTTATTTCATGGCTTTATTTATTTCATGGCTTTATTTCATGGATCTATTTCATGGCTTTATTTCATGGATTTATTTCATGGATTTATTTCATGGCTTTATTTGCTGATTGCATTTTCCAGCCTGGATTTGGGCTGGGATTCTTTTCTCCCACTGATATTGCTCAGGGATTTACCTGGAGCACACTTACCCTACAAACCCCCATAAATTTTGATGCTGACTCACAAGATGAAGAATTCATTTTTTTTATTACTTTTTCAGGACTTCTGCCTTGCTCACCTACAAGATCCCAGTGGCAGATGCGCTGCCTCTGTCCAGGTCCTTCTCCAAGCTAGAAGCAGGTACAAGGAAACAATCAGTTAAACAAGGAAATTAATTCCAAATTGTTGGCCTGGATTTGGTTTTTAAGGATATTTTCTCCACCCCTTTGCAGCCAAACGGAATTTCAAGCTTGAGGAGTACAGCTTGTCCCTGAACACTTTGCACCAGGTGGGTTGATGTGGGAACTCCAGGTCAGGATCTGCCCATGGAAAAGGAAGAAATGACCCATGAGCAGCAGGAATATGGTCAGTCCTGGGCAGTGATGGGGTGGTTTTCACTGTGTCCCCTTGCAGGTGTTTGTGGACCTCACCAGGGACGCAGAGGAGCACGACCTGGAGGTGGCATCAAATGGGGCTGTGGAGCAGAGACCCCTTCAGCCCTGATCCTTGGAGCCACAGTGGGAAAAATCCCATTTATTCCATCAGAGTTACTGGATTCCATCAGAGTTGCTGATACCTGTGACCACTGCAGCCCCACCATTTTGGTCACACACAGCCCTGCAGATGTTCCGCCTCCCAGAGAGAAAAAAAAGAATTATTATTTTAATAAATAAAGCCTTTATCCTTTCACAAATGGATGGCTGGTGCCCATCTGTGTCCCTGGCCAGACTGGCCCATGCAGATTTGCTGTGCTGAGGAATAATGCTGGGGTGAATTCCTGATCCCAAGGCTGCGAGAGGGGGCTCAGCTGCTGAAGAGAATCAGGGTCTGACACCTCCCTCAACTATGGCAGGAGGATTCCAGGTTTTTGCCTTGCTCAGTCCTGAAAATCACCCCTCTGGCTGGTGGAATGGGGCCAGCAAAGGTGCTGACCCTCAGGGAGGGTCACAGAGCTCTGTTTTGACCCAAAAAGCTGCTCTTGCTGTGATTTCCAGCTTGGCCCAACTCATCCCCATCACTCTGACCATGGAGAGAGGAAAGGACTTAGCAGTGCCTGGAAAAATAAAATTAAAACTGGCAGCTCTTATATCATCATCTATAAACCCAGTTGCTATTTAGAGTCAAAATAAGGAGGGATTTGACCCAAAATAGTAGTGAGGAAGGACAGCAGGCCTGGGAGGGATGGGGGCAAGGACCAGCACCCTGACCCTGTGTGAGCAGATCAGCATCTCCTCTGGGATATCTGCCTGCCTGGGCTAGAGATAAAAAGCAAAATTTAAAAAAAAAAAAAATAGAATAGGAACTCCCTGCATCCTGGTGTTTGCATCTTTGTCCTGTCCCCCAGCACCCCTGGGGAAAGCTGGTCTGGGGACCCTGCAGAGGTCAGGGGCAGTGCCATCCATGGGATGGGCACAGCAGGCAGGGCTGTGGGCCAGCAGGTGCCAGCAGGTGGCTACCGTGGCTCAGAGATGGGGGGCTCCTACCAGGAAGGGTCCCCAGAGCAACCAACCCCACCCCACCCCAATTCTGCTTCCACGTGGATGTCCCACCATCAGCACTCTGCCAGGGAACACACTCTGTGTGAGATCCACTCGAGGGTTGGGTTTTTTCCTTTAGAAAGGAGATTCTGGCAGAGGAGGAGAAGGTTTGGCCACCAGGAAATGTTCTGGGGACAGGTTTTAATCCCATCCCGTGCCCTGGCTTAGTGCAGCCCTGCAGTCTGCCTGGCTCTGAGACATCTCAATGGGATTTAAACCTTAGGGGGGGATTTTCCTGCTGGGCAGAGCAGAGGGAAGCAAATGCAGCTCCTCCTTTCCCAAGCACAGCCCTGTCTCCCTCCTCCTGCTCCCTCTCTGGTCCCTGAGCCCCGATGAGCCCGGGGATGCTGCCGTGGGTGACCACGCTCCCCAGCCTGGGGTGGAACCAAACCCATCCCCTTTAGAAGTGCACAGTTAGCCAGGAAAAGCTCATTTTCCTGTTTCCAGGATGTTTTTTAGCTGGAAGAGCTGTTGTTATCCAGCAGGCAGCACTTCCCTGCTCTCTGGCTGATGCCACTGGAGCAGTTTGCCACCTTTTGTCCCCTCTTCCTGTACCGTGACATCGCTGTTCACTTCAGCCTCTCCTGCTGCACTGAGGAACACAACGGGGTTTGCCAGAGAAAGGATTTTTGTGTGTGTGGTTTGTTGCAGAGCTTGTTTTTCCCCTCTTGGCCACGGCTCAAGAATTTCCTGAGTGAACTTTTCGGACAGCCGGCTCCAGCGCCTCGTCAGCGATGCGCTCCGTTTGCTTTTTCTGACACAAACAAAGCTGAAGTTCTGCCAGGGAGGAAGGAAAAGAGAAGCCATGGTGTCAGGAATGCTTTTTGCAGAAGCGCCTGAGTGAAAGAACGCCCGTGTGGACAAAGGAGCAGCGAGAGCGGCCGGACAGCTGGACAGTCCAGCTCTGGAGCCTCAGCACCTCTGCTCCTCCAGGACACTGCAAGGGACAAGCTCTGCATTCCTTTCACACCTTCCCATCAAGGTAAGGCTGAAACATTCTTCCTAAGGCAAATAAAAATGTTATTTTATAGGTATGAAAACATCCTTTAAATGATAATGCTGTTAATAACACCAGGTGAGGGTGCAGAGGAGTAGGGGGGGCATGGAGCATTAAGTTTGTCATTAAGCTTTGGAGTGTTTAAAGGCAACAGAGTATTTTTAACTTTATTTTGAGATGAAATGACACAGAAGTGGAGCTCAGTTTATGGCAGAGGTTTATCTCCAGTGTTTCTGGGCGCTAAGAGGAGCCAGTAGGTTCAGCTCAGTATTTTCTATAATCCAGCATTTACAAGGAGTAAATTCCTTTCCCTACCTGCTGCGTGAGCTAAAGTTTGAATTTTAAAAGTTCTGTGCCTCTCACAGTCTTCAAAGTTGCCCCTGAAATACTGAAGCAGCAGAGGAATCAGCTGCACAAACCCTGCAGCAGCACAGCCAGAGTCAGAGAGCAGAGGGGTGACACGAGGGACGTGTGGGATTTCTGGGGTGAGCTCCTGCTGTGCCAGCTCTGCATTCCAGCCAGGACCTCCTGGCACTCTCAGGACAAGCTGGAACCTGCAAGGAAGTCTAGGGGTTGTTACACAGGCTAAATTCAAAATTTTATACACCTGGGTTTAGGAAGATTATCTGTGAGAAAAAAAAAATCTGTTTAGAGATGATGGCAAAAGCCAGGGCTGGTGTTTGTAGAGGGTACCCTGGGCTTTTCCAGCATTCCAGTGGCTGCTGTCTCACCACGGGGAGATCCAAATAGAAATATTTGAAAGAAAATAAAACACTTTTCTTGCCTGTCAGCACCACGAGGCACCGTCCCCCAGGGGAACAGGACAACATAAATCTTCCTTCCCTATGACAGGAAGGCTTGAAAGGGTTGGGTCTGTAAAAACTCTGATATTTCTACCTGAGAATCATTTAGAGAAGGTCAGGATCTTGTTTAAAAGCAGATTTTACCTGCAAATGTGACAGCAGAGCACTTTGGCTGGGAGAGCAGAGCTCTTTGCACAGAGGTATTTAATCCTTTTGCTCATTAGAGGTTCTCATGATTATTTTATGCGTGGTTAATATGCAGAGATTTCATCTGCACAAACCTGAATGGGAAGATCTTCATGCTTTGCTTCTTTCAGTTCCCACCACCAGCACAAATCCAGGCAAAATAATCCTTGTTTTGCTTTGACCAGAGCATTTGAAGGGTTTTGCCCTGTCTTTTGCTGTGACACACCAATGCCTGCCCGTGGCTCCCTGCTTTTCTCTCATTTTTCATGAAAAACCCAGCAATGACATCTCTCCCACGCATTTCCAAGAATTTGTTCTCCCGTGGCTCCACATTTCCTTCAACAGATGCTGTTTCCAAATGAGCTCAGCTCCCAGCACAGCCAGGAGTTGCTCAACATTTGTTGGTGTTGAGCCTACAGCACGCTCAAATTACAAGCAAATGGATTTTCATGATTTTAATTGACAATATTGTTGTTATTTCTTGGCCGTGAAGCCCACCCAAGCTGATTAGGTCATGCCATGTGATTTTCCCTTTTTTTATTTCATCAACAACTCCTCCCAAACTCCCCATGGTGCAGCATGGAAGCCTGAAATTCTGATTTTTGTAGGTGTTTGCTGTTGAGCTGTGAGGGTTGGAGTGTGTTGAGGGTGATGAGCTCTCCTGAACCCCGTCCTGTGGGGGTGGTTGTGCTCAGCACAACATCTGAGTTCATTCAACTCTCCATTTATTCATTTTTTTAAATTTAATAAACTCTCAGTTTATTCAATTCTTGCTGTGAAAAGGGAGAAAAACTGTCACTGCACATCTGCAAGGGATGTGAAAATAAAACCAGTTGCTGGTGGTTTAGCTTTGGTCGTATCTGAAAACAATTATCAAAAAGAAGTTTTTTCCAGGTTCAAAGATGAAGACGCTCCAGAGGAATATGAGTGTATTCCAACAGACTAAAATCCTCTTGTGGAAAAATGTCCTGCTCAAGTGGAGGATGAAGATGCAGAGCTTTCAGGTAAGAAAACATTTTAAAAAATAAAACCAAAGTAGCAGCAAACCACTGGGAGTGGCCAATCCCTGCCTGCCCCAGACACCAATTTCTTTGGGTAAAATTAGAAATTAAAGTCCTTTTGAAAAGCCTGACTGATAATGAACATTTGGAGACTATTTTTTTTTTAAACTGGTGATCTTTATGTCTGGTTTGTCACAAATTCGGGCACAGATGGGCTCTTGGAGCAGGTGATGGGTACAATGCAAAGATTTTCTTCATTAAACTCTCAGAAACTCATGTGACTGAATTCCTCTTGGTTAAATTTTAACCCCACAAAGACTGAATTCCTCTTGGTTATATTTTACCCCCACAAAGACTGAATTCCTCTTGGCTATATTTTAACCCCACAAAGACTGAATTTTTCTTGGTTATATTTTAAACCCACAAAAACCGAATTCCTCTTGGTTATATTTTAACCCCACAAAGACTAAATTCCTCTTGCTTCATATTTCAATCCAACAAAGAATATTTTGTTTTTTGCATTGGCAGTTTTTCCACTGCCATGAAATTCTCTCTTCTGCTGTCCCTGGTGTAGGAGTGGATCCTGTCCCTGCTCTTCCTGCCCGTGTTGTTCATGGTGTCCTTGTTCATGCTGAACATCCGCTACCCCGAAATGCTGTACAGACACCTGGGGCACCTGGACGACCCTGCCTTCAACAGCAGCGGGGTCACCGTCGCTTTCACGCCCGTCACCACCACCACCAGGCACATCATGAGCAAAGTGGCCTCCAGCTCTGTCATGACGGGTGGGTTTGGATTTTTAAATGATGGGTTTTGCTGGTTTTTAACCTTCTGTGTGTTTTCTCCATTTCAGTGGTTCTCCAAGAGAGAGAATTCATCCTGAATCCTCTGTTTCCACAGATATTTCTTCTCTAGGATTTAAACGATTTGTGAGACCATGCTCCCTTCTGAACTGTAAAGCTCTGCCTTCCCAATGTTCCCTAATTCTTTTAAAAGCCCTTGGATCACTTTTTTGAGGTTCATTTCCTCTCAGCTGGTGAAGTGTGACACATTTAGAGCTGCCTCCCTGCCCAGTGGGAACTGGAAAAGGAGAAGCTGGAATGCTCAGAAAGCAGAATATTCCCTCAATGCCTGTGGGCGCATTCCCAGCCTCACAAAACCTCATGGCAGTGTTTTCCTGACACTCTCCAGGTATACAGCTAGAGGAAGTGGATGATGAAAGAGCCATGGAGAAAGCCTGGATTTCAGATGAGGACACCATAGGGGTTGTGTTTAAGGACAACTTCTCCTACCACCTCAGGTTTCCTACCAGAGACGTGGTTATTCCCAATGAAGTCATTGGATACGTAGGTAATACAAAATGAGAATTTTGGGGTGTTTGCCCACTGTGGACAGGGTGGGAATAACCCATATTTGTTAAGGGATGGAATAAATGGTGGCTTTGGGTGTTTGGGTTGGTTTTTTTTTTGTCCATTTGAAGTGTTTCCTGCAGTGCCAATGGATTCTTGTCATTATGTTTAACAGTGAAAATTAATTAGTTATCATTAAAGTTTTCATTTCATTAGACAGCTGCTTCGAGATGACCCCGATGCACTGCACCAGCCCCAAGTATTGGTACCGAGGCTTCCTGTCCCTGCAGTCCAGCATTGACGCTGCCATCATAGAGGTAAATCCCATTTAGGAGCTGATTTCAGCATCCTTTTGTTTTAAATTTGATACAGGAAGGGCAAATTCTGCTGTGGGAATAACAAGGGATGGGTTTGCCAGAAAGTAAAGTCGATCTAGGGAGGAAAAAGCAAAACATACCTGGTATAAACGCATCTTGCTGCAAAAAAAAAAAAAAATTAAATATTATCTCTTCATCTTGCATTCCTTCAGATGGTGGCAAATCATTCTGTTTGGGAAGAAATGAATTCCATCGCTGGCGTCCGAATGAAGACCCGGAGCGTCATCCTGTCCATCAGCCTCGACTACAGCTTTTTCATGGTCATTATCGTCATGTGCTTCTTCCCCTTCATGTATTTCTTATCCATCAACGTCACGAGAGAGAAGAAGAAGCTCAAAGTGTTGATGAAGACCATGGGGCTGCAGGACATCGCATTTTGGTGAGTTTTTTTCTATCCAGGACGTGTTTGCCCAAAATCAATCAGCTCCTGGGCATTTCTTCAGTCAGTTCATGAGTTTAATGTGTCCAGAAGTTTTCTTCAGCACTCGAAGGACAAACCAGAGAGGGTTGAACACAGCAGTGGTGTCCTCTTCTCCTTGGGGTGTTTCCTCCCAGGGTGGGTCATCTGCCTGTTCTGCCAAGGATGGGAATGAGAAATTATTTCCATAATTAATACTTAAATTCAAAACAATTCTGACCTGCAGATGAAGCTGTGCAAGAGCTGTTAATTACCCACAGGGGTACACTTTCCCTCCCCAGGCTCTCCTGGAGTTTGCTGTACTCCCTCTACGTGCTGATCTTCTCCTGCCTGCTGACGGCCGTCGTGCTGCGGGAGCATTTCGACAACAGCAGCTTCCCCATGGTCCTGCTCCTGTTTTTCCTCTACGGCCTGGCGTGTGTAAGTCAGGCTTTAAAGCCACATTTTCTCACCATGTGATTTATTACAAAATCACAGAATCACAAAATCATGGAATCACAGAATCACAGAGTCACAGAATCACCAGGGTTGGAAAAAAACCTTCAAGATCTTCGAGTCCAACCCCTGCACCAACACCTCAACTAACCCATGGCACCCATCACCACATCCAATCTTTATTTAAACACATCCAGGGATGGTGACTCCACCACCTCCCTGGGCAGATCATTCCAGTGCTTTATCACTCTTTCCATAAAAAAACTTTTCCTGATATCCAACCTCCATTTCCCTCGGTGCAGCTCAAGGCTGTGTCCTCTCATTCTGCCATTCAGAAGGACTTCAGTGGATTTTATTATCCAGGCTCTGCTCACCAGAGATCTGGTGCCTGGCAAATGGAAGTGATGCTGTTGAAGGTGTTTATTTCTTTCAGCGGTTGAAGGAAATTTCTGTTCTTGCAGATCCACCTGGTTTTCATGCTCTGCTCCCTCCTAAAGACCTCCAAACTCGTCAGCTTCACGGGGTTCCTCGTCATCTTCATCTTTGGCTTTCTGAGCCTGGCTGTGCTGATAGAAGAGGTCCCGGAGCCTCTCATGTGGTTCCTGGGCCTTGTCTGTCCCTTTGCCTTCAACACCGGCATTGCCAAGGTAGGGACACCACCCCTGCAGCTGAACCTTCCCCTTCCACAGGAATTCACACCCTTAGCTCAAAAATCCACCGGTAAAACCTTCACGTGTTTTTTATTCACACCCACATCCTGATCTGAGCTGGGCAGCACCAACGCCCCCGCCCCATTCCCCCGTTCAAAATCAGATGAATGCAGGACAAGCAGGGCCTCATTCACAAAAAATCTGCTGTTGGGGCTTTCTGAACTCCCACATGACCCCGAGGAAGACTCGTCCCTGCACACAACAGCCCCATTATCCTCGGGGCTGGGCGGGAGCGGGTTTGGGAACATCAGGGACAGCATCCCTTGGCTCACCCCCCTCTTCCTGGCAGCAGGGACTGTGCAAACACAGCTCTGGATTCCTGCTGCTGCTGTCCCTTCCTCCATCCCCATTTTGGATAACTCTGTGCTGTTCCCCAGTTTTCTATTGGTCTCATCTCCATATCCCTTTCTAGCTCTGGTAATCTGATTTTTAATCTGATATTAATATTTATGTATCAAGATTTCTTGATATATTTAAAATAAATCTGCCTGGGAGAGATTTCTGAGCCAGCAGAAGAAGAGACTGAATTTGTTAATTTACCATATGGCTAAATCAGTCATTATGTAAATTATGGCATTTCGTCGTGACTCTGTCACATCAACGGTGCCAATATCAGGTTCTTTGAATTGTTCTCCTCTAAAACTCTGATCTTTTCTTCTCTTTCTGGATTGTTCTGGGGAATTCTGGGTTAAAGCATAAAGATTTCTACTCGGAGTAAATTTATTCCCCTTCCCCTTTAGAAAGAAAATAAGAACAGTTGTTCACAACTGCAGATGATTTCCAGGTTAACCCAAACAATTACACCTATTGTTTGCTGGCACGTGCACTTCTCCAGCCTGAAATTTATTCTTCTTTATCCTTTATTTCAGATCTTTCATTTAGAAAAATTTGCAATAGGTCTCTCCTTTTCCAACCTCATGGGGGAAGCATACTTTCTATTTTCAACCTACATCGTGCTGGCGTTTGACTCAGTCCTGTACATGCTGCTGGCTCTGTATTTCGACAAAATTCTGCCAGGTAGGAATGGTTTGGGTTTATTTCTATGGATTGTGTGGAATTTTTCAAGGAAATCATGGGCTATCAAGGAAAACCATTCTCCCAGTCAACAAAAAAAAATTTGGACTGAATGAAATTTATGTAATGAAGAGACTCTTCTGTTTCTGGCACTTGCTGGTAATTCTCAGAGTCAATGACAACTAATTATTTAATTTTTTTTCTTTCTAATTATGCAGCTGTTGAACCATTTATGAGATTATAGTGTAATAATAAAATACATAAAATCTTGAATTCGTTGGACAAAGCCCTGAATCCAACCTTCTTGTCTCCTCTGCCTCTACTCCAAACTTGGGGGGCTTTTGACTGGAAAAAGCACCAATTTTGAGGCAGCCAAGTACATTTGAACCTCCTAAAATCTCAAATGGTATCCTCATTATGGCTTTGGTTAATGACAGATCATCTTTTTCCTTTCCTGGCAGGCAAATATGGGATCCCAGACCCTCCTTTGTTCTTCCTGAAGGCCTCGTACTGGATGAGGAGCAGGAGAGGCTCCAGCAGGAACATTCCCAGATCCACAGCAAACCCTGAGGAGCTCCTGGGGGATGCCATGGAACCGGTGCCCCCCGAATTCCTGGGGAAAGAGGCCATCAGGTTAAGGGAGAAGGAATTGCTGGTGCCTGGATTAACTTTGGGGGGGTTTAATCCTCCCACTGATCCCCACTCCTTCCATCGGGTTTGACTTTTCCAGGCAGTTTTTTGCATTCATCGGCCTCTTGCAGAACACTTTGTTTCGCAGAGGAAAATCAGAGATAAAGAGATAATTCAGACTGGTCACTATGGTTGAAATTTGGATAAATTCAGATTGAAAAATAACAAGGCTTTTTTAAAAAAATCTGTCCTCTATTGCAATGGGCTTGGCCTTGTTTTTGCCAGTCCTGGGGCCCCATTTTTGGTGCCAGGTCATGATGTTCACACCTGGGTACAAAATAAGCCAAACCAGTGAATCTCAATGTTGTTCCTCAGCACTTTTTTTTTTTTTTTTTTTTTTTTTTTTTTTTTTTTTGATGCCATTTCTGTCGTTTTAACCTAAGTGCCATACAAATGTAAAAAGGCATCAGGGAAAATCATTAAATCATTTACAGAAATCCCCACGTAATAACCTCCTTACCTTCCTTTTAGGCTCCACAATATTAAAAAAACCTACAAAAGGAAGGACGGGAAGACAGAAGCTTTGAGAGGTATGAAAGCTGTGATGTTGTCTCCTGTTCCAGACAAGGAAACACAGTTGTGCAAATCAATGTGATCAATGTATGTCAATCAATGTAATAAAACACTTGCACTGCTTGGAAATTTATGTCAAATATTAATTGATGTGACATTACTATTTTGTTCATTTTTTTACTGATTTTCTCTTTTTTATAAGACTAAAGAGAAGAAAGATTTATTTTTTCAATTGCTGTATTTTTGTCTTTTCTGCTAAATACAGACCAGCTCCTTTTGACTTTAGTTAATGTTTGCACAGCTTTGCAGCACTCAATGCCCTTTTTGCCAATTATTGCAATTTAAATCTTATATTTCTTGATTTCTCTTGCTTGGGGCAGCTCAAACCCCATTTCTTCCCAAAGCTGATGTTGATGTTGTTGCAGGTTTGTCCTTAAACATTTATGAGGGTCAGATCACTGCCTTGCTGGGCCACAGCGGGGCTGGGAAGACAACACTGCTGAACGTGCTCAGCGGGCTCAGCTTCCCTTCAGAAGGTAGGAATATGGATGGATCCATGGATGGGTGGGATGGGATGGGATGGATCCATGGATGGATGGGATGGGATCCAGGTGGGATGGGATCATGGGATGGGATGGATCATGGGATGGGCTGGATCCATGGATGGGTGGATCCATGGGATGGATGGGCTGGGATGGTGGGATCTGGGATCCATGGGATGGGATGGATCCATGGGATGGGCTGGGATCCATGGGATGGGCTGGGATCCATGGGATGGGATCCATGGTGGGATCCAGGGATGGACATGGGATGGGCTGGATCATGGATCAGATCATGGATGGGCTGGACTACATCATGGGATGACCTTCATCCAAAATCTCGAAATGTCAATTCACTCCCCTTTATCCCCCTGAACAGGCACTGCCACCATCTACAACTACAAACTCTCCGAAACTGGAGACCGGGAGGAGATCCGGGGAATGATCGGGATTTGCCCGCAGTTCAACACGCAGTTTGAAGTCCTGACGGTGAAAGAAAACCTGAAAACCTTTGCAGAAATCAAGGGCATCCGGTCCCAAGAGGTGGAGCAAGAGGTGAGTTTGTGCTCCCCATGATCCCATAAAGTCTTCTTTCCACCTGGATCTTCTGAAAATTGAAGCTCCAAGCCCCATCCAACCTGGCCTTGGGCACTGCCAGGGATCCAGTGGCAGCCACAGCTTCTCTGGGCACCCTGTGCCAGGGCCTCCTCATCCTCACAGGGAAGAATTTCACCCTAATATCCAATTTAAACCTAAATCTACCCTTAAAAAGGATGGAGGAACAACTCCTCCTGAGAATGGACATCCTTGTGCTGTTCTAGGTGCAAAACATTCTGGAACTGCTGGATATCAGCAACATCCAAGACACTCAAGCTGAGAAACTGAGTGGTGGACAGAAAAGGAAGTTATCCATTGGAATAGCCATGCTTGGAAATCCCCAGGTAAAGCAGCAGGCATGAAACAGAGGGAATATTACAGTCCAACAAAACTAAAACCTTGGGCGTGTACTTGGCTCTGAGATTTCAGCACTTTCTTTGAAGTGCTCATAATTAGAATGAATAAATGTCATCATTTCTTTTGTTTTTTTTAATTCCTAACCCATTTTTTTGTTGGGTTTTGAAGCAGACACAGAGTTTCCCAATCTCTCACACCCTCAGAACAGCCATCCTTGTCTGAAAGCCTCACTTGGCTCTCTTGCCTTCAGAACACCAAACCCAAAAGGTGCTCTGGCAGCAGGGAATGTGTGATTCCATGCTTCCTGCAGGTTTTGCTCCTGGATGAGCCCACGGCCGGGCTGGACCCTCTGTCCAGGCACCAGGTGTGGAGCCTCCTGCGGGAGCAGCGTGCGGGGCGGGCGATCCTGTTCAGCACCCAGTTCATGGACGAGGCCGATATCCTGGCAGGTGAGCATGGGTATCCCTGGAGCACAAAACCCCAAAAAGTTGGGATGATTGCTTTTCAACACAAATTTCTTTGGCTTTTTCTTTCTTTAGACCGCAAGGCTTTCATCTCGCACGGGAGGCTGAAGTGCGTCGGCTCTTCTCTGTTCCTGAAGAAAAAATGGGGGATTTGTTATCATTTAAGGTATCTCCCTCAGCCCCAAAAATTGTGTCTGGGATGTGCATATGCAAGGGTATACCAGAATTAATAAATCCCTAGAGCAGAGGTCATCAGAGCAAGCAAATTAACACAATTAATATTCAGTTACATGAATTGAAACAGCAGCAAGAGCTAGAGTTACGGTTAATTAATCTAAAGTAAGGAATTAATGAGGAATGCTGGAGTTTTCTTTTTATGCGTCCATGAAATGGTGGTTGTTGTTTGTCTGGGTTGTTTTTATTCCAAACCTGAGCATCTGTATTTTTTTTCCACATGATAGGATCCACGTCAGTGAGTCCTGTGACTTGGAGAATGTGACATCCCTGGTGAAAGGGTACATCCCCAACGCCACATTCTCAGGACACAGCCAGTATGAACTGAGATATAAACTGCCTCTGGAAAACGTGAATAAGTTCCCAGGTAGTGTATATGAAAATAATTGAGAATTTTCCAGAGTAAAAATAATCACAAATGTGGGGAAGGAGAAATGCAAAAGGGAGATTTTCTACAGGAGTCACACCAGGATTTCAAAACTGTCTCACTTTGGGTTTTCCTCACAATTTTATCACACATTTAAGATCAAACTGTGCAATAAATGCTCTATTACTGTTTGCAGTGGCAAACTCATCAGGCTCAGCTGGGCTGTGTGTTACTGAGAGTTCAGTTTATTCAGTTTTCTTTCTGTTAGATGGGAAAACAGAGATAAAATAAAACCCCATGTAATTGGTGCCACTCTGTGCCCATTCCTCACTCACTGGACCATCACTTCAGCCTGATTATCCCACAGAGGATGAAAAAGAATCTGAAATGTTGGTGCTAAGCCGGAAAACACCTTCCATGAGTGATGGGCATGGGGTTTTGTGTTGCCCCACACCTCTGTGTCCCCACAGTTCATCACTCTGTTGCTGACGGTTGACTCAGCCACACCAGAGCACCCTGGAGATCAATGTTCACACCTTTGTTTCATCCCTGTCCCACAGATCTGTTCAGTGGCCTGGACAGCTGCTCTGAGCAGGGAATTGTCACCTATGGAGTCAGCATGACGACCCTGGAGGACGTGTTCCTGAGGCTGGAGGGAGACGCCGCGGCCGATCAGGAAGGTACGAATTTACAACGCCCAACCAAAGATATCAGCTCCCTCACAGTAACCTCCAAAGGTGGCTCTGAAATGTTCATAAATCCCAGCCTAGCAGCTGTTTTTAGACTAAATGTTCACATGGAAACTCTCTGCAGATGTGCACGGCCCTGGGGAGGAGTGGGCAGAGCGATGTCCCGACGAGGCGCGGCCGAGCTCCCTGCTGCTCTCGGACACCGGGAGGGTGTCGGTGCAGGGCTGGGCTCTCTGGAGGCAGCAGGTCTCTGCCATGGCTCGGGTGCACTTCCTGAAGCTCAAGAGCTCGGTGAAGAACCTGCGCTCCATGTGAGTACCCAGGGGATTCTCTCCTGGAGGTCTGGAACTGGACATGGGGACAGTTCCACACCCATTTCGATGAGAGTTTGGGTTCATGGATGAGAGCTCTTGGTTGGGAATGATCTTGGTTATCTGCACTGACTGGGAATGATCTTGGTTATCTGCATTGACTGGGAATGATCTTGGTTATCTGCACTGACTGGGAATGATCTTGGTTATCTGCACTGGTTAAGAATGATCTTGGTTATCTGCATTGACTGGGAATGATCTTGGTTATCTGCACTGGCTGGGAATGATCTTGGTTATCTGCACTGGCTGGGAATGATCTTGGTTTTCTGCACTCAGAGGAGGGGAAAGTTTTTTTCCTTACCCAGTGCCAGCAACACAAAATCTCCCTTTTGTGCATTTTCATTTCTATGCTGAATAATTCATGCAAGAGAAACCCATTATCTTTCCAAAGAAAAGAATCATTTACAAATACTGTTATATCAGATGGAGGAAGTTTTAAAATAAGTCAGTGTGTACAGAGAGTACTTTCAGGCTTCCTCTGCATTTCTATTTTTTTTTTTTTTAATTTCTCATGTTTGAACTCATTTGGCCTCATTAAGTTCAAGCTGGCATTTCCTGGTGGGGCATAAGGAACTAAGGGAAGGTGCTGATTTATGAAAACCTTGTATCTAAAGGAAGTCTGAAAGGCATTTCATGGCCCTAAAATGTTGAGCGCTCCAGATGCGAGGTCCTCTCCCTGCTACTTTTCGAATCATTTGGTGAATGATCAAAATTTGAGATTTCTGGAAATGAAATAGTCTCTGATTGTCAGTGACAGGGCATGAGGGAACGGCTGGAGTTGTGTCAGGGAAAGTTTTAGGAAAAGATTCTGACCCCAGGGAATGGTCCCAGCCCCAAAGCTGCCAGATCCAGGAATTTTTGGACACCATTCCCAAGGATGCCCAGGGTGGGATTGTTGGGGTGTCTGTGCAGAGCCAGGAGCTGGACTCAATGACCCTCGTGGGTCCCCTCCAGCTCAGGAAATTGTGTTTCTACGAAAATTGCAGAAGTTTTTCTCAAGACTGTTGAGTAGCCTGAACATCACCCACCGTTTCCAACACACAAATGCATTCTGAGCGCGTTTCTGCTGAACGTTTGTTTTCAGAGTGTCTATTCATCTCTTTCTCAATATAGCCTGCTGCTCTATGCGGTTTTTCTGCTTCCTCTGGTGTTGCAATTGTGCTTGGTGGCTGGCTGGCAGAGCGTGAGCGCCTGGCAGCTCTCCCCTGCACGTTATTTCTCACCCTCGAAAAGGACATCCTACCTGGAGCCCACCACCCTCCTGGTCTACAACGACACAGGTGAGGGCAGAGAGCCTCTCCTCATCCTTCCCTGGGCTGGGCTTCTCTCTGCTCCACAGGAAATTCAGGATAGAGCAGATGGATGAGGACATAGAGGATCCAAGGCAGGGATGAAGGTTTTGATCAGGGAAGAGCATAGGGATTATCTTTATAGGGTTGTGAGGGAAACCTATTGTGGCTCCAGCAGCTGGTGAGATCCCAGTGAGAGGTGTGGGAAAGGAGATCAGTGCAGATGGGATTAGATGGGGACATGGGTCTGTCCCTGTCACAAATCCAGGTCTCCATCCAAGCAATTTTGGAATCTGGGATTCTCAAAGCGGGCACCACACTCCGGGCTCACTAACGCTGAGCCAAATTCATGGGCTGTTGTCAGAGTTTCACCATCAGCATTCCCGTGAGTGGGTGTTATTTCGTGTTATTTGGCCAGAGAATGGCACTGGTATCTTCATCAGACAGCCCCAAAGGAAAATTCATTTTGTAGCATCTCCGAAAACGCAGGGTAGAAAAAAACGACGACACAAAAGTTCAGTCCCTGAGACTGAAATCCACCAACTTCACAAAAATTAACGTGCAGTGATCCACCACATGTGTGCTGGCTGATGTCCACAGTTATCAGATTCCTCTGGTTTTGTTTGGTGGCCATGGACATAAAAATACAAATACAAATAAAAAAAAAAAATCAAACCATCAAAGACTCTTTTGTTTTCCAGTGTTGTAATTCCTCTGCTTTTGGCCCTCACATCAGGCACAGTCATTGACGACTTCATCCATGTGCTCCAGAGCCAGGATCTTGCAGTGGAAATATCAAAGGAGGAAAATATCACAGAAGAACTAAAACACAACGGGGCTATAAAAGTGTCCCGCGAAGGTCAGGTGAGGATTTTTCATCTCCCCTTCCAGTTTCTTCACAACAATTGAATAATTAATCAAGATACCTCCATCAGCGCTCCCTGTGGGATGGCTCTGTTGGTTTTTTGTACAAAAATGAGGAAATGTTTTGAGCAGTGAAATCCATGCTAGAGGAGACCTCACGTCCCTGACCTTCCACCTCAAAATTTTTTAGCACAGCGATGCAGCTTTCAATACCTCAAAATCTGTTTTTCAGCAAACAAAACTATTTCGAGCCTGGGTTCTCCTGCAGGTGAGAAAAGCCAGGAGTTTTCACCTTGTTTTCCTGCTCTTGGCAGAGCTACAGGTTCACCGTGCTGTGCCACTTGGAGGCCATCAACTGCTTCCCAGTGCTGGTCAACGTCATCAGCAACGCCCTGCTGAGAACCCTCAACTCCAGCAGCCACATCCAGATCTGGAGCCACCCCTTCTTCTCTGTGAGTGATGCCAGAAGGGGTCAGAAAACACTTCAGGGTGTCCCAAAACCATCAGATTTTAAGGGAAGCCAGAAGGTGTCAGAAAACACTTCAGGGTCTCCTGAAAGCACTTCAGGGTCTTCCCTTAAAATCTGAGAGATTTTAAGGGGAAGCCAGAAAGTCTTAGAAAACACTTCAAGATCTCACTAAACCATCAGATTTTAGGGGAAGCCTTTAGGGCTGTTTGTACTTCTAACCCCACCTTCCCCATGGTGCCTCTGGAATCATCACCTTTGATTTCAGGAAGACCAAAGCTGATTTTTCCCATGTGGATCTCAAGGGCTGTTGGGTGGAGAGGGTGTCTGGAGGGTTTCTCCAGGAGGTTCTTTGTTCTCTCCATCACGTTATTCCAACTGTGACTCGTTGGGTGACAGAAGAGAGAGCTCCCCACAAGGCTGGGGTAGAGGGTGGGACCAGCACCACCCATCTCTGCTCACCACCAAGCACTTTGCAGGGCTCTGCTTTGGAAAAACCTTCCTTCAGCCAGAATTTGATTTCAAATCCCACTTTTTCTTCAAACTGCTCTGCAATTCATTAGAAACGCAGTCAGGTGAATGCTAAGATGATTTGAATTTTCCACAAATGCTTTGTTCTTCTCTTTTCAGCTGTTCAACCCAAAATATTGGGATTATTTCATGTACTTCTACCACATTTACATGCTGCTGTTATTCCCTGGTTTTCCTCCTCACTTTGCCATGGGCTACACGCAGGATTACAAGGTAAATTCCTGGAAATGCAGCACGTTTGGGGAGGGCAGGAGGGATCAGCAATGAAGGATATTTGGATATAGAATTGTGGAATCATTCAGGCTGGAAAACACCTCTGAGCTATTCCAGTCCAACCCTACAACCAGCAGCTTGAAGTGTTTTTGATCCACGAGCAGCTTTGCAGCCAGCACAAAATATTAAAATACAAAAAAAGAGGTTGAATTTTACCCCGGAATCAAAATAGTGACAGATTTTATTCCCTTTTAATTTCCTGGGCCATTCCCAGGGGTGCAGCTGGCCAAATTAAACTATCCCATAAATCCCATAAATTAAACTATCCCATAATCCCATAAATTTGTGCCTTCCCAGGCAGGAGCTCGTGCCCAGCTGCGCATCTCGGGGCTCTTCCCCTCGGCATACTGGTGTGGCCAGGCACTGGTGGACATCCCATTCTGCTGGATCCTGCTCTTCTCCATGTTTGGCCTCGAGTTTGCC
The DNA here is from genome assembly GCA_009741485.1 of Malurus cyaneus samueli. NCBI lineage: Eukaryota > Metazoa > Chordata > Aves > Passeriformes > Maluridae > Malurus > Malurus cyaneus. The sequence continues at coordinate 2,021,051 of CM019230.1, forward strand.
ATGAGCAGCAAGATTTCTGGGAGCGCCAGCACCTTCTTCTTGCTGGTACGGCCCTTTCTGGTGCCTGCTGGTTCGTTTGGGAGGGATGGGGGGAAATGTTTTGTGTGGGAATATCTGTGACACCGTGGGTGCAGATGGTGCTGGAACCCTCTGGGTGCCCTAACTGAGGGATTTCACCTCCCAGCATTTGGGGATAAAGGGAATAAATCTTGCCTCAATCTATTCCTTTACACCTCGCAGTGAAATCTGGTAATTTCTAAACATCCTGATCTCACTGTGGGATTATTTCCACAGATCCCCGTTGATATAATGAGTTTCTGGGGGTTTACATCACTCCATCTTCTCCAACAAAAGCCTTTTTTTCCCCTGTAGATTGTGGGGACGTTGGGCTATGGAATTTCTCTCGTTCTCCTCATTTACCTGATCTCCTTCAACTCCCGCAAAGGATGGAGCTGTGACCTCTGGTCTTTCCTCCTGATAATGGTGAGCACTGCTGGGTTTATAGATGGGTGTTTTGAGATCTTCAGGATGTGCTAGATGTCCCAACACCAAGAAGAGACAAGAAACATAAACATGGGTGTGTTTTATTGCAGCCAATTCTGTATCAAATTTGTGTTCTGTCCCCACAATCCTGCCGTGACGTGGGGAAATACCCAGATCCAGACAGGAAGGAAGGCAAAAATTATTATTTATCACTCTGCTTGACACCTCATATCCATGAAACGTAAAGTGTTGGGACAGAAGCCATCAGTTTGATCATCCAAGCCTGGCCTGGAAGGAGATGGATTATTTGGATCAGGATGGGAATGAATGGGATGGGATCCCATGCTTGATTGGGAAGAAATCACCAGAATTAAAAACCTCCCCAGCTGACCCAAACCATCAGGCAGAGATGGCTGAGGATCTCCTGAGTGCTCACTGCCTCTCATCTTTCTAATTTTTTTTGTCCATTTTTAAAATTCAGCAGGGAATTACAAATCTAGACCCACACAGCGTTTAAGAGCAGTGAGTAACCCTACCCACCAGCTGAGCCAGCCTCTTGTTTTATTTCCAGGTGTGCCTTATTTGTGTTTTCATCGGCAGAGTCATGGATATTTTCATCCACCACAACACCTCCATCTACGCTCTGTCCCTCTTGGTCCCCGTGTACCCCCTGATGGGGTTTGTGACCCACACCCAGCAGGTGAGCAGTGTTCTGGGCAAGGAGAGACCTAAAACACAGCTCTGAGTCCTTGGGAGGAAAGCCTGGGGGAACTGCACCAAAGTCTGGTGGGAACTGCACCAAAATCTGGTGGGAACTGCACCAAAATCTGGTGGGAACTGCACCAAAATCTGGTGGGAACTGCACCAAAGTCTGGTGGGAATGCACCAAAATCTGGTGGGAAATGCACCAAAATCTGGTGGGAATTGCACCAAAATCTGGTGGGAACTGCACCAAAGTCTGGTGGGAACTGCACCAAAATCTGATGGGAAAATGCACCAAAATCTGGGGGAACTGCACCAAAATCTGTGGGAAAAGCACATTGGTGAACTCAAAGTCTGGTGGGAATGCACCAAAATCTGGGGGAACTGCACCAAAATCTGGTGGGAATGCTCCAAGTCTGGTGGGAACTGCCCAAAATCTGGTGGGAATGAAAGTCTGGTAACTGCACCAAATCTGTGGGAACTGCCCAAAATCTGTGGAACTGCCCAAAATCTGGTGGAACTGCCCAAAGTCTGGGAACTGCCCAAAGTCTGGTGGGAACTGCACCAAATCTGGTGGGAATGCACCAAGGTTGTGAACACCAAAATCTGGGGAACTGCACCAAAATCTGGTGGTGGCTCCAGGCAGGGAAGGCTCATCCTGGGTGGGATTTTCCAGAGTGCATCATTGCTGGTGTTCATTGTGTATTTTTTTCTTTCAATTCTGACATGGAGGACATGAAGATGTTTAATGTGGCTCCAGGTGATGAAGTACTGATGGCTGTCTTTGCAGTAAGAAAACATTTAACACTGTTTTTATTTAAGAATGTGGGTCTCCTCAAGCCCCTCCTCGCTTGTGAGGAAGCAGGAGGAGGATCTGAGTGGGCCTGGATGATGTTTTACCCCCTCTGCTGAAATAATTTCACACCTTTGGAATGGGGAAAGCAAAATGGAATTAGCCCAGATCACTAATGCTGCCCTGTTGTTTTCTGAATTGGTCTTTTTTCCTGCCCTGAGTGTTTTCTGCAGGGTTGATTACCCTGAATTTCAACATTAATGGATTTCATTTTCACATTTCAGTTGCTCACATGTATTTTACAGCAGTGCCAGCTGTGGTGGGAGGGAAGGCAAAGCTTTTAACGTGGCAACCTCTGTTTTCCAGCCTTACATCCACTCTGTGGCTTTCATTCTCCTGCTTCGCTGTTTGGAGCTAAAATATGGGAAATCGTGCTGAGAAAGGACCCGGTATTTAGGTTTGTATAAACACACAAATGTGAATTCTAAATTCCCACCCCACTGCTTCTCCTTGAAGACATCATTACCTTTGTATCCCCGTTCTAAAATATATATTTTTTTTTAATACTTGTGGTTTTTTTAATGACAAAAATGGTCCCTACAGTTCTGTGATAATATAAAACAGCTCTTGAGATTGTCAGTGCCTCCACAGGTTGCTGCCTGTGCACTGGGATGCAGCAGTTTCTTTTTGGAATGCAACAGAAAGATTATAAATATTATAAATTGTAAATATATAAATAAATAAAATATACAATAAGAAAATAAATAATAAAATAAAATAATATATAATAGTAATTATAAAATAATAGTAACCAACCCTAATAAATAATGGATGATGATGATGAAGATAATAGTAATTATAATATAGTATCAATTCAATCAGAGGGAAAATCACTCCAAAATGCACTGGTGGAGAACAATGGAAAAAAACAAAACCCTAAGACAAGTCTGGTGGGTTTTCAGGATTTCCCCAAAGAAAGAAAGCAGCCAACAGCATCCCAAGGAGCCCGAGGAGGAAGATGAAGATGTTAAAGCTGAGAGGGAAGCAGTGAGAAATGCCATGGTGGCTCCGAGTCAGGAGGAGGTACCTCTAAGTGCTGTGTCTATTTTATTTTATTATATATTTTTTAATTTATTTTATTTTATTCCTGGTAAAACAAAAACCACCCACTATCAATCAGCCCAGGTCAGTGCTTTGGCTGTTTTGTTCTCACTGGGTTGTTTTGTTTTTTTTTGGGAAAACCAAACTCCCAACATTGTGGATTTCATCAGGAGAAGAAAGCTTTTAAGAGGAACCCGGCCAATAAAGTGTCCTGTTGTAGCTCATGCTCCTGGTGAACTAAAAACAAAGATCTTTACAAAGTTTTCTGCCTTTTTAATAGAAAAAATGTAACTGAAGGATCAGTGCTGTCCAAGATAATAAATTAATCTCACTTCTCCCTCCTCTTTTTTCAGAAATCAGTCATAATAGTCAGCAATCTGTGCAAGGAATACAAAATAAAGCAAACTGGCTCATTTTTTAAGAAGAAGAAGAAGAAGAAGAAAGCAGCCACCAAAAACCTTTCCTTCTGTGTTAAAAAAGGTGAGGAGTGGGGCTGTTCCCCCAGCCCTGTTTGTTAATTCCCTGCAGATTCTCAGTTCCCTGAGCAAGAAAGGCCAAATCTGTTTGTTCAGTCTGGGGTTGATGTGTTAATGAGCAGCTTGCATTTTATTAATTACCTGTGGCAGTTGATTATCTAAAATAATCTAAATCTAAAAGATCCTGAGGAGAGAGAACCACTTTGGCAGCAGCTCCTGAAGAAATTCATAGCATCAGTTTGAGTTGAAATGTTATGGGCTCTCTGAGCATGTATTTTATACAATAAAACTATTTCTTTTACAATCTTTGATATTAGAGTGCTGTCTTTATATATATATATTTTGTGGGACTGTCCCTGTTATATTTCTTGAATGGGGAGTAGTCCTAAGAAATTTTATTTGTGTTGATTCCAGGAGAAGTATTAGGACTTCTGGGACCCAACGGGGCTGGGAAGAGCACAGCAATCAAAATGATTACTGGAGAGACATCCCTGACTGCTGGGCAGGTAGGAGACCTCTGGGAAAAGGGGATGGATCCATGACAAAATTGCAAACCCTGCACCTGGGCTGAGCTGCCGTTTTTATCCAGGCTGCGATTTTTGTCACAGAATTATAACCGATCAAGGTTTCCGGATTTGTCCTGCTATTAAATTCAATAATGTAGGGATAAAATCATTATGAGCTGCTTCTAATTTTGATAAGGCATTGCTTCTGCCCTAATTGGTCACGTTTCTGTTGAAGAATGGTGTGAAATCCCTCCCTCACTCTGGCTTTCCTCACCCAAACCCCGCTGCGCCCCACAACCCTCCCCTGAACCAGCCCTACACTGGGCAAGGCTCTGTCAGAGGACAAATCCAGCCTGGTTGTGCAGGTACTGATGAAAACTGGAGATGGAGGAGGCTCCCAGGAGCAGAATCCTGCATTTTTGGGCTACTGCCCCCAGGAGAACCCGCTGTGGTTGGAGCTCACCCCGCAGCAGCACCTGAGCATCTACGGGGCCGTGAAGGGACTGCGAAAGGAGGACACAGCCACTGCTGTGGACAGGTACAGATATGGCATGGGGATAGTCACTGCTTCAGCCCTCAGCTCCCCACACAGGGAGGGCACCAGAAAGTCAAAACTCACAAAGAAAACCTCGAAAGAAACGCAAAAAACTCAGCCACAAAAGCGCTTTAGTGGGCGGGTTAAGAAAACCTCCAATTTTCCTGAGTGCTTTCGGTGGGGATAAATTCACCATTAATGCCCATTTAAGTGCGTTATCTTTAGGCAGATTTTCTAAAATCTCTGCTGTTGGAGCTTGGCAGCACAAGGAAGGGTGCTCAGCTGACATTGGCAAGGGAGAGTGGATTCATAATGCTGCTGACACTGATGATGGGTTTACAAAAGAGCTTGTGGCTTCTTCAGTACATTTTGCTTCAAACAGTCACTTACATTTGAATAACACAATAAATGTTTAATGAAAACAAGCAAGAGTCAAGAGCAAGGGGAGGAATGTTCCTTTTTCTTGTCATTTTGGCAACTCTTGATGAGAATATTGATTTGGAGTAATAAGAATGTTCTTTTTTCACTCATTCCCTCTCCCCGCAGGATTGTGAATGCCCTGCAGCTCCAAGACTACTTAAACAAAAAAGTCAGAAAATTACCTGCTGGGATAACCAGAAAGGTGTGTTTTGGGTCATCTATAATGAGCCCTGCAATGCTCAAGCACTAATTAAAACCCTCCTTCCTGAGTGGAGGGACCAACCTGTGCTCTGGGAGAGCATCGTGTTGGGTGGATGATGGACACGAGCCTTTCCCAACCCCAAATTTCCCATAAATCAGAACTCTGGCTCCCATGAATGAGGAGCTGTGTGGGGACAGTGCCAGGGTGTGCAGCAGCTCTGTCTGAGCCCTTTTTCCATGTCACAGCTCTGTGTGGCACTGTCCATGCTGGGCAACCCCTCCGTGCTGCTCCTGGACGAGCCCTCCACCGGGATGGACCCCAGCGGGCAACGCTGTGTCTGGTGAGAACCCTGGGGAAGGGCTGGGAACCCAAAAGTGAACATTTAATGTCACAGGAAAAGAGTTTTAGCTCATCTGTGGATGGTGCTGCTCCTCACGTGCCAGTGGTTCTGTTGGAAAATCCGTTTTCTTGGCTTGCTCCAGCTCAAGCGTGAGCAAAGACAGGAAAAAAACCCTGAAAAACAATTTACCCCCATCCTTTTGGCAAACTTTAGGACAGTCCTAAATGGGATTTGGAAGGATTCATAAAGACTCAAGTCAAAAGTAATTTTTGTCATTATTTCAACCATTAATTTGTCATTGTTACCACATGCTCATTAATCCAAAGTTGCTGCATGTGAAGATTTGATTCTTGTTTTAGGACAGAGGCATTTGGGTGGACAAAACTATGAGAACGATGCCTGATATTTCTAAGGAGGGTTCGATTTTATTTCTAATTTCTTTTTTTTCACTCTGATCCTCAGGAAAACGATCAGGGATGCCCTGAAAACCAAGGAGTCGGGAGCCATCCTGACCACGCACTACATGGAGGAGGCGGAGGCCGTGTGTGACCGTGTGGCCATCCTGGTGTCCGGCCAGCTCCGGTGGGTGACAGCCCTGGCTGAGCCACAAATGACCCAAACTTCTCCTCCAGCCCTGCCTGCCATGGGTTTTATGAAGTGCTCCTGATGCTGGAGTGATTTTTGCCTTTTTTCCTTTTATGTGTTTGTAACCTTCCCAGTACTTTTCCCTCCCTTTTTCCCCAGCTAAAAATCCAAACAGATCCCAGAGCTCCAAACCCCGGGAAGAACAAGGGAAACCTGGGATAGGGTTAAGAACGAGATCTTTGAGACCCGTTTTCTTAAAAAATTACATCTGGAACCAAGGGTGGGGGGCTTCAGAGAAGGGGCTTGACCTGGGGGGAATTGCATCATCACTGATCCTACTAATTGGTGGTTTTTATCAATTATGCTAATTTCCTGAAACACATCAAACTGAGCAGCCATGGCTCCCTCAGATATGGGGTGCACGGCCAGCACCACCCTGATACCCCCATTCTGAATTTTTTAAAATTTATTTAGGGTTTAGGGTTATGGTTAGAGTTACAGATGTCATGTGGGGCTCTTGTGAACATCCTTCCATAACTGCCCCTTGAGCTCCAAAAAAACCTCCTTTTATATCACTTCCTATCCTAAAATCATTTCTAGGTTGGAAAATGTCTCACTCCCATTGTTTCCTCTCAGAAAGAGCAGTGACAATGATTTCCCTTTGTCACCTCGGTTCCTCCCTGCCCTGCAGGTGCATTGGCTCCATCCAGTACCTGAAGAATAAATTTGGGAAGGGTTATCTCCTGGAAATGAAGGTCAAGGATGCAGAGAGCACCGATGTTCTCCACGCCGAGGTTTTGAAGATTTTCCCGGGCGCCGCCCGTCAGGAGCGGTAACTATAAAATATAGGATCAGGAGTGGTTTCAACACTGCCTCGGCCCTAAAACAACCCCAATGTGATGGCCAGGCACGGGATCTGAGCTGGAGAGGGGTGAACAGCTCCCTGCAAGGGAATCTGATTTGATAATGTCCCCATGTCCAGCCCTTCTGTGATCCCAGCAGCAAAACATCCATACATCCATAAAGTTTTGATCCCAAAACCTCATCACACAGCAAAAAATAACATTTTCTTCTATTTCCTCCAGGTTCCCCTCTTTGCTTGTCTACAAGGTCCCAATGAAAGATGCACTGCCCCTGTCCCAGTCCTTCTCCAAGCTCGAGGAAGGTGGGAACAAAACCAGGTGATTTTTGGGAATGGTGGAACAGGGACTGCTCATTTCTGACCCTGTTCCTGTTCGTCCACAGCCAAACGAAGCTGCAGCCTGGAGGAGTACAGCTTCTCCTTAAATACCCTGACTCAGGCAGGTGATTTTTATTTGTTCTGTAAAGGCAGGAGCGGGAGCAAAAGCTGCAGGCAAACCCGGGCAAAAGGCAGCGCCAGCAAAAAAAAAATGCCTGAGGGTGGTGGGAGAGGGAAAGGGGTGGAAAGTGGTTTGGTTTATTCACTGCTGGCATTTTGCATGGTGGGAACGAGCCTGGAGGAACCCTCAAACCCCGAGACAGAGACACAGAACACCCAGGGATGGGTGACCTTGGGGAGCTGCCCACACCCAGCCCCTGTGGGTGCTCTGCAAACAGCAGATCATGGATTGAAAACAGCAATTTATGGATTGATAAAGATGAGGAAGGTTTGAGGCTGGTGTCAAAGATAAGGAAGGTTTGAGAGGATCCATTGGTGGGGAAAACCTCTATGGGAACACCTGTGGGCAGGTGATGCTGTGTGGTCACATCCAGCTCCCTAAAGCAGAGGCTGGACAGAATTCAGAGAATCCAACCCAATTCTATTTATTTCAGAGCCTTTAGGTGCATTCAGGGCAGTCCCACACCCACAATGGACAATGGCTCACGGGTTTTTCACCCTTTCTCACTTTTGTCCATTTGCACATCGGGGCTGAATCTCCAATTGCAGCTGCAGCCAATGCAGTCAAAAACTCCAACTTGGTTCCCCCAATTCTCTCTTGTTTCCATCTCTTGGGGCCTGGCACAGGGAGGTGTCCTTGAGTTTGGGGCTGCAGAGGAATTGTTTTGTGTAAAAATGGGAGAGCAGGAGCTCAGCACTGTCTGTGCAGTCTGGAGTTAAACACTGAATAATCACCGGGGTACAGAGACATGGAAATGGAGAAACTGAAATCCTGAGGGATCAAATCCAGAGAGGATTCAGAACTGCTCCCCTGTTGCTCCCAAAAAGCTTTTCCTCACCTCTCCCAGGGGCTGCAGGGAGGTTCCTCCTGCAAAGGAGCAGCACAGAGAAACAACCCAAGTGTTTTTGCCCATTCCAGGTGCTTCTGGAGCTCTCCCGAGAGCAGGAAAAGGATAATTTTGAGCTGAATTTGGACGGGACCTTCGACTGGAAGCAGCTGCAGCAGCAGGACTGTTAAAGGGCAGAGCTGCTCCTTCATCATTGCTCACTATTAACCAAAATGCACCCATTTACTGCCACCCTCAGTGATGCTCTGGGAGGCAGAAGGTGTCAGCCCTGCACTCCGCAGGGTCCCAGCTCTCCTCTCATCACTGGGTGATGAAATTGTGCCTGCTCTGGGCAGGTTATCAAGCAAAGCAGGATGCAGCAGAAAGACTGAAAGTTTTCCAGAAAGAAGGGTCCTGAGCCATCCCTGGGGATCAAATCTCTCTGGGTCTGGGTGCACCAGGGAATCTGGACTCACCACCAGCTCCTGGGCTCCTCTCCCACTGCTGCCTGGGACTCTTTGCCAACGATGTGTTCTTACTGAGATTTGCACTCTATTTTTGTACCCCTCCAATAAATGTCTGTATAGGAACTGCAGTTTCACCCTCATTTCTCATGGCTGCTGGGGACCCTCAGGAGCAGCTCCAGCTCCTTCCCCTGGTGCCTGGAGGTGCAGAAGAGGGCAGGGAGGTGTTTACTTGGCTCAACAAGTGCTCAGCATGGGGAGGAGAAGGTTCCAGTCATTCCTCAGAGCTCTTCCAGCAGCTAAAGAGAGCTGGGGAGGGACTTTTCACAAGAGCATGGGGTGAAACGATGAGGGGGAATAGCTTCAAATGGGAACAGAGTGAGTTTAGATTGGATTTCAGAGACGAATTGTTCCCTGTGAGGGTGGGGAGGCCCTGGTACAGGGTGCACAGAGAAGCTGCGGAATATTCAAAGGTTGGATTTGAGGTTGGGGTGACCTGATCACTGCAAAGGGATTGAATTACATGACCTTTAACAGCCCCTTCCAACCCAAATTATCATTCAATGACCTCCCTCCTGTCATCCCAGTGCCCAGCTCGTCTGTAAAGGTTCAAACCCTCACAGAAAACATTCATTTCTCCTCACACAGTCCCCATGGTGGCTGTGTTGCAATCATTGCTGGTGGATGTCCCACATTCAGCTTCCAAAGACATTTGGGCAGCTGCAGGACACATCTTTGGGGACACCCTGGTTCTTTCCCTTTCTGCTCTGTGCCCCTGGGAAATGGATGAGTGAAATCACCACACATTTGTGTCCCCTGTTTAGCTCCAGGATGGAAAAGGGAAGGGTTTTATTTGGTGCTCTGGGGCCTCCAGAGATAAATACCATTTTCATGACCCTGTTGGATTATTTTCCCTGACATTCTGTGGTTGGTGCAGGTGCTGCTGGCCATGGGGTTTGGGTGGATTTGCTCCCCTCTGCTCTGCCCTCTGTGTCCTGCTCTCACACACACAAACTCTGGGAAATCTCTTCCCTTTACCACCCAGCATGGGGGGATCTGATCCCTTTGCAGGGTTTTGAACGATGTAAAGACTCAAACAGTACCAAACAAATCCTGACTCAGAAAGGGCATCTCAGCAGCTGGAAAAGGAAAAGAAATTCCTTCTGACACTGCCTGCACTGCTGCTCCTTCCACAGAACCAAAACCCGGGCTGGTTATTCCCTCTGATATTTGACATTTTTTTGTTGCAGAGGAAGGTGAAGCAAGCAGAGTTTGCTCCATCACCTCAAGCACATGGAGGAGAAGGAGAAAGCCCCCCAGAGAGTCCCCAAAGTGGAGCTGGGGCTTTGCTGAGCCCGGAGGGAAGGGGACAGGGCATTGGTGGCATTTTCAACACCCAGAGCACAGCCCCAGCTCCTGGCCCATGGCCAAGGCTTGGAGAAAGGGGTTCTGTCCCCAGCACAAAGCAGAGTTTAGCTGGCAAGAGGGAACGAACAAAAGTTCTCAAAAAGTTCACGAGGACTTAACTTTTCCACTGGAAAAAAAAAAAAAAAACCTAAGAAGAAGAAAGAACAAAAGAAAGATTTCCTGGAAATGAACTGACTCCTTCAATGCTCCCTTTGCAATCTGCCTTTGCCTCTCTCCCAGAGCTGAAGGCTGAGGGAGGAAAACCCTAAAACCATCCAGGGATCGATCCCGGGGGATGCTCCCAGCCCTGCAGCTGCCCTGACACCGATTATTGTCCCAATTTCCAGCACAGCACAATCCCTGCTGTGCCCATAGAGCCGGGGCAGGACATTCTGGGGGTGCCCGAGGGTGTGCCCATCACCCCAGCCCGGGATGCACCGGGAGATCCCACATTCCCCATAGGAAGAACAGGCAGATCCTTCTTCCCTGCGTTTAATAATGCCCCTTTTATCCAGCAAAGGGACAAAGGGTCATTCAGCAGCTGTCCATCCCCTGGCACCGTGTCCCAAACTGTCCCCATGGAGTCACAGCAGGAGCAGCCCGAGCTTTTCAGGTTTTAGGTGAGAAAAACTCGCCTTGTTGGGGTTTTGGTGAGAGTTGGGGACCAGGAGAGGGGGGAATGTCTGTGCTCAGGGTTTGGGAGCTCAGGGACAGTGAAAACCCTGCAGGGTGTGGGGAGCCAAGGGGTGTTTGCTGCCTGGACAGGAATATTGGGTTTTTTCAGGTCTCCCCAAAGCTGTGATGGACATGAAGGTTTAAATGTTAATTAAGCGACTCCCCTGAAATGCAAGGAAGCAAACCCAGCAAAAAGCAGCATTTCTGAGAATTTCCAAATAGCAGCAGTGCAAGCAAGCTCCAAAAGAACAGAGACAAACTCCTGGGACAAAAAACATCCTTTATTCGAAACAACTCGAGCAAAAAAGAAAACACAAACCAACAGGAGACAGGAGCAGCATCGAAGAGAAAGCTCTTTGTGCGTGTCCTGGAAGGCAAGTCACCGTGCCCAGGGGCGGTCACCTGCTCTGGGCATCTCCAGACAGTCACCCAGGGCACAAATCTCCTGCCCTGCAGCACCCCTGGGGCCGTGGAGGCCATCCCAGAGCACAGCCAGATGTTCCCCAAGCACAGAAATGAGGCAAGGCAGGTGCTGGCAAACTCCCCAGGGCAGGAGCACAATTCCATTTTTCCATCCATGGGTCAGCTCCTCAGCCCATGAGCACCCTCAGCTTTTAATTTTTGAGGCATTTCAGCTCAAATTGCTCTGCAATTTTCCTTCTGGGCTGCTGCTGCTTCCTGATTCATCCCAGCACCTCAAAACCCTTTGGAGATTTCCAGCTCCAAATACTCTCTTCAGCAGCAGATGGATGAAATATCAGGCAGAATACATGTGGCTGTGGCAGCAGCCAAACCCAACAAAATATTTGCCTCAAAGCAGGAAGAAGGATGGCGTGTCCAGCTGGAAAAAGCAGGAAATGGTTTCTGAAAGAGTGAAGGAAGGGGATGGAGCAGGAGCTGGTTGTGTAAGACATGATGTTTCAATTAGAACAGTCCTGAATGAAAACAGCAGTTCATGAACTCGTGTTCAAGGCACAGTGAAGGTGCCTGTTCTGCTGTTTGTTTCCTCCTCAGGAGAGGACAGAAACCTCCTGCCAACATCACATCAAGGGCTCCACACATTTCACAGGAGGATTTTTGTGATTGCCTCTCACAAAGGGCTGAGGAGCCAGAAATGGGCTCTGGTGAGGAAATGATTGCACAACATCTCCAACCCGATTCCTTGTGTTTGCAGAACATCCAGCCCCTGCCCTGGGGCTTTCCTGGAAGCTGAGGGACAGCACTTGCAGGGGGATGAACAGATTCCAGCTCACTTCGGACATGGAAACCCAAGAAAAGAAAATTGGGAGAGAAGGAACTCTCTTTTTTGGGGGGAAGAAATTCCTGGTTTGTGTCACCGTGCTCTCAAAGCCTTTTTTGCCTTCTCCCCAAGCCAAATCAACAGTTTGTGCCTTTTTTTTTTTTTGTTTGTTTCTTTGTTCCCCACACGAAAGAAACTCCGCACAACGGAATTTTTTCATTCCCAGAAAGAAGATGCGAGATTTTTTTCTTGGCTTTCCTGGAAGCGATGAATCACCTCGCTGCTTTCTGGAGGGGTCCCGGCGCCGGGAGCGCGACCCGGTGCGACATCCGCGCTCGGCTGTGCCACCTCCCGGTGACGGCGGGCGGTGCATCCCTGAGTCCCTCCCGGCATCCTGAATCCTCTATCCACTCCCTGCATCCTTGCATCCCCATCCCATCCCGCATCCGATCCTCATGCATCTGCATTGCCCACCTGCATCCCTGATCCACTCTGCATCTCTATCCCTCATCCTGCATCCCCTGCACCCTGCATCGCCGCATCCCTGCATCCCATCCTATCCCTGCATCCCTGCATCCCTGCATCCTGATCACTCATCCCCGCATCCTGCATCCCTGCATCCCTGCATCACTCTATCCCTGCATCCTGCACCCCTGCATCCCTGCCCATCCCTGCATCCCCTGTATCCCTGCATTCTGAACCATCCCGCATCCTGCATCCTGCACTCATCCCCCATCCTGCATCTCATCTGCATCCCCATCCCTGCATCCTTGCATCCTCACCCCTGCATCGCCGCATGCATCTCATCCTCTATCCCCACTTCCCTGCATCCTTTCATCCCTCTATCCTTCTATTCCTTCATCCTGCATCCTGCTCCCCATCCTATCCGCATCCTGCATCCCTCTATTCCTGATCACTGCATCTCTGCATCCCTATCCTCACATCCCTTCATCCCTCTATCCTTCTATCCCCGCATTCCTGCATCCCTCCATCCCAGCAATCCTGCATCCTGCCCTACATCCTTGCATCCCTGAATCCCTCTATCTCTGCATCCCTCTATCCCTGCATTCCTGCATCCCTGTATCCATCTATCTCTGCATCCTGTTCGATCCCTCATCTGCATCCTGCATCCCTGCATTCCTGAATCCCTCTATCCTGCATCACTTTATCCCCACATCACTGCATCCCTTCATCACTGCATCACCCCATCCATGTATCCCTGCATCCCTCTATCCCTGTATCCCTGCATCCTTGTATCCATCTATATCAGCATCCTGGCGTCCCAGCATCCTTGATCTCTGCATCCCTGCATCCTGCCTTGCATCCCCACATCCCTGCATCCCTCATCCCATCCTCTCCTCCATCCCATATCCCTGCATCCCCAGGATTTTCTGGTTTTTCTCCCCAGCCCGACTTTCGCTCCCCGTTATTTCCGCAGCTCGGCGCTGCCGTCCGGTGGTTTGGATCCAGACCGGTGGAAGGGGGAGGTTAAAAAGCCGGAGCACGGGCGCTGTGGGGGTGCCTGGTGGCACGGGAGTGCAGCAGGGATGGTCACATCTCCAACCTGTCCCTGGTGAAGCTCTGTCCCCATAAATGGCATCAGAACTGGCCCAGGTTTGGGGCAGATGGATCCTGGAATCCCCTCGGCTGAAGAAACATCTCAATATCAAATATATCCACTTGATACTGGAGAAAGAGAGAGGAAAAGTTAATGAGTGTTATTCCAGTGTGTCCCTCTGCCTCCTCCAGTGCCAGCTTTGTTGAAATGCTGCTGTGTCCATGTCCAGGGGGTGTGGAATTGGATGATTTTTATTCAAACCTAAAGCATTCTATGATTCTGTATGATGGGAAGGTATCCCAGCCCTTCCCTCTGCAGTTTGGGATTATGGCTATCTGCAACCCCTGATCCCTGCTCAGCTGAGGAGGGACCTTCTGGTCACTCGTGCCTCAATGCTGCCAGATCAGATTCTCATTTTTTTGCATTTTTTTTTTTAATTTCCACAAACCTGTGCCTCCTTTCCCCTTGGAAGGGCTGAGGATGCTCCCAGCTCAGGGAGAGGAGGAGCAGTTAATTGGCACAGAAAGAATAACGAGTGTGGCACAGATCGAAACCAGGATTTATTTAGGGAGATTTTCTGGTTATTATCGACTTAGGAACAGAGGATTTGTCAGAACAGATCAGAGCATTTTCATCAAATCTGGCATCCTGCATGCAGGGGGGATAGTGAGAGGATGCTCCTGGGGGAAACTCTGGATTCTCTCAGGAGTTCAGGGCTGGATGCTGCTGGAAAGGGGAGCAGAGGCACCACCGAGAGTGAAAACAGAACCACAGAATGCTTGGGAAATGTTTGGTTTTACAGCCCCTGAGTTTAAATCTTACTTTTCTCCCCACCTCTCTGTTGGAAGCCACTTTTTTTTTAAATATATCTATATATATCTTTCTAAAATACATCCCTGAATGCACAAACCTGCACCCAGCAACCCAGAGATCCATGACTGGAAGCATTTCCCTTGGGAATGTCCTTTACAGAGCCAGCAGGGTCAGAGGGAAAGGAAAAACAACCCACACACCCATGATTGATATTTTTTTTAAATAGGTTTGAAAGCAAAGCATGAGGAGCCTCTATCTGGTTTAATTTCAAATGGAGAAAAAAAAAAAAAGGAATATGGCTATTAATATTATGGTAATGTTACTCCACTGCAAGAACAAAGTGTAGATAAAACCTGCAGCCTTAATGAGGCTCAGGAAAAAATCAAATTGAAAGCAAATCTTTGAAAATCTCCAGGTAATCTGTGTTCCATTTATCGTGCTTTGGCAATCAGAAAGTAAAACCAGGCTTAACATAACGAGGAAATCAAACAGCTCATGCCTTCCTTCTTCCTTCCTTCCATCCTTCCTTCCTTCATCCTTCCTTCCTTCCTTCTTCCTTCCATCTCTTCCTTCCTTCCTTCCTTCCTTCCTTCCTTCTTCCTTCTTCCTTCTTCCTTCTTCCTTCCTTCCTTCTTCTCCTTCCTTCTTTCCTTCCTTCCATCCTTATTTTTTTTTTTATTTTTACTTTATTTATTTACTTTATTATTTCTTTTTTATTTTATTTTTCTCTTTTTATTTTTATTTCACGGGCAGCTGAGGACATCTCCTTGCTCACATGGCCACAGCTTCCTCCACCCACAGTCCTTGGTTTTCTTTGGCCTCACTGCGAGAAATTCATTTCATGTCCCAAATGCAAATCCTCTCAAGGGCTGTCGGGATGCTAAGGAGGAATTCAGAAAGAATAAAAAAAGAAGTGAAAGAGGGGCGGTTTTGTTTTTATTTTTTTTTTTTTTTTGTTGTTGTTGTTGTTTTTAATTTGAGAAATAACTGGCCTGGAGTTCTGCTGTTTGTTTCCTCCTCAGGAGAGGACAGAAACCTCCTGCCAACATCACTCAAGGGCTCCACACATTTCACAGGAGGATTTTTGTGATTGCCTCTCACAAAGGGCTGAGGAGCCAGAAATGGGCTCTGGTGAGGAAATGATTGCACACATCTCCAACCGATTCTTGTGTTTGCAGACATCCAGCCCTGCCCTGGGCTTTCCTGGAAGCTGAGGGACAGCACTTGCAGGGGGATGAACAGATTCCAGCTCACTTGGACATGGAACCAAGAAAAGAAAATTGGGAGAAGGACTCTCTTTTGGGGGAAGAATTCCTGGTTTGTGTCACCGTGCTCTCAAAGCCTTTTTTGCCTTCTCCCAAGCCAAATCAACAGTTTGTGCCTTTTTTTTTTTTGTTTGTTTTTGTTCCCCACACGAAGAAACTCCGCACAACGGAATTTTTTTCATTCCCAGAAAGAAGATGCGAGATTTTTTTCTTGGCTTTCCTGGAAGCGATGAATCACCTCGCTGCTTTCTGGAGGGGTCCCGGCGCCGGGAGCGCGACCCGGTGCGACATCCGCGCTCGGGCTGTGCCACCTCCCGGTGACGGCGGGCGGTGCATCCCTGAGTCCCTCCCGGCATCCTTGAATCGCTCTATCCCTCCATCCTTGCATCCCCTGCACCCCTGCATCCCGCACCCCCACCCCTGCATCCCGCATCCCTGCATCCCTGCATCCCCTGCATCCCTGAATCACTCTATCCCTGCATCCCGGCATCCCTGCATCGCCGCATCCCTGCATCCCTCTATCCCTGCATCCTTGAATCACTCTATCCCCGCATCCTTGCATCCCCTGCACCCCTGCATCGCCGCATCCCTGCATCCCTGCATCCCTCCCTGCATCCCTGCCTCCATCCCTGCATCCCTGCATCCTATCCCATCTCTGCATCCTCTATCCCTGCATCCTTTTCCCTATCCTCTCTATCTATCTCTGCATCCCTGCATCCCTCTATTCCTGTATCACTGCATCTCTGCATCCTCACATCCCTTCATCCCTCTATCCTTCTATCCCCGCATTCCTGCATCCCTGCATCCTGCCCTGCATCCTGCATCCCTCCATCCATCCCTCATCCTGCCCTAATCCTGCATCCTGAATCCCTCTATCTCTGCATCCCTCTATCCCTGCATTCCTGCATCCCTGTATCCATCTATCTCTGCATCCTGGCATTCCTGCATCCCTGCATTCCTGAATCCCTCTATCTCTGCATCACTTTATCCCCACATCACTGCATCCCTTCATCACTGCATCACCCCATCCATGTATCCCTGCATCCCTCTATCCCTGAATCCCTGCATCCTTGTATCCATCTATATCAGCATCCTGGCGTCCCAGCATCCTTGATCTCTGCATCCCTGCATCCTGCCCTGCATCCCTCCATCCTCACATCCCTGCATCCCTCCATCCCCATATCCCTGCATCCCCAGGATTTTCTGGTTTTTCTCCCCAGCCCGACTTTCACTCCCCGTTATTTTCCGCAGCTCGGCGCCGCCGTCCGGTGGTTTTGGATCCAGACCGGTGGAAGGGGGAGGTTAAAAAGCCGGAGCACGGGCGCTGTGGGGGTGCCTGGTGGCACGGGAGTGCAGCAGGGATGGTCACATCTCCAACCTGTCCCTGGTGAAGCTCCGACCCCGTAAATGGCATCAGAACTGGCCCAGGTTTGGGGCAGATGGATCCTGGAATCCCTGGATTCCAGGATACTGGAGGAAGAGAGGGGAAAAGTTAATGAGTGTTATTCCAGTGTGTCCCTCTGCCTCCTCCAGTGCCAGCTTTGTTGAAATGCTGCTGTGTCCATGTCCAGGGGTGTGGAATGGATGATTTTTATTCAAACCTAAAGCATCTATGATTCTATGTGATGGGAAGGTATCCCAGCCCTTCCCTCTGCAGTTTGGGATTATGGCTGTCTGCAACCCCTGATCCCTGCTCAGCTGAGGAGGGACTTTCTGGTCACTCGTGCCTCAATGCTGCCAGATCAGATTTCATTTTTTTGCATTTTTTTTTTAACTTCCACAAACCTGTGCCTCCTTTCCCCTTGGAAGGGCTGAGGATGCTCCCAGCTCAGGGAGAGGAGGAGCAGTTAATTGGCACAGAAAGAATAACGAGTGTGGGCACAGATCCGAAACCAGGATTTATTTAGGGAGATTTTCTGGTTATTATCGACTTAGGAACAGAGGATTTGTCAGAACAGATCAGAGCATTTTCATCAAATCTGGCATCCTGCATGCGGGGGGGATAGTGAGAGGATGCTCCTGGGGGAAACTCTGGATTCTCTCAGGAGTTCAGGGCTGGATGCTGCTGGAAAGGGGAGCAGAGGCACCACCGAGAGTGAAAACAGAACCACCAGAATGCTTGGGAAATGTTTGGTTTTACAGCCCCTGAGTTTAAATCTTACTTTTCTCCCCACCTCTCTGTTGGAAGCCACTTTTTTTTAAAAAATATATCTATACAGTATCATTTCTAAAATACATCCCTGAATGCACAAACCTGCACCCAGCAAAACCCAGAGATCCATGACTGGAAGCATTTCCCTTGGGAATGTCCTTTACAGAGCCAGCAGGGTCAGAGGGAAAGGAAAAACAACCCACACACCCATGATTGATATTTTTTTTAAATAGAACAAAAAAAAAAA
The DNA here is from genome assembly GCA_009741485.1 of Malurus cyaneus samueli. Classification (NCBI taxonomy): domain Eukaryota; kingdom Metazoa; phylum Chordata; class Aves; order Passeriformes; family Maluridae; genus Malurus; species Malurus cyaneus. Next base: position 2,039,202 of record CM019230.1, read on the forward strand.
AAATGGAGAAAAAAAAAAAAAGGAATATGCTATTATATTATGGTAATGTTACTCCACTGCAAGAACAAAGTGTAGATAAAACCTGCAGCCTTAATGAGGCTCAGGAAAAAATCAAATTGAAAGCAAATCTTTGAAAATCTCCAGGTAATCTGTGTTCCATTTATCGTGCTTTGGCAATCAGAAAGTAAAACCAGGCTTAACATAACGAGGAAAATCAAACAGGCTTTTTTTTTTTTTTCTCCCCTGCTGCTTTAAAATCCCGAATATCATCACAGAAATCCCCCTGCTGCTTTAAAATCCCTGAATATCATCACAGAAAAGGGGAGGAAAAAGAAGGAACTTCTGCCCTCCCGCTGGAGCTCAGGGAATTTAATTGCACAGGTTTCTTGCTGTGTTTCGGAGAAAATGATGCAAGGCTGGAATGTTTTAGTGACATGTTTTATGTTTTAATGACAATATTTAAAAAAAAAAATAAAGCAGGGGTATAAAACTGCCAGCTGCCCACAGAATCGAATTGAATTCGTTCAGCTCAGCCTCCCCCACCTTCCCTTGGTGGTAAAACCTCTCGCTTTTCCAAATGTGGCATTTCTGGTGTATGGAAAAGCAAATCCTTGAGCTCACACGGGGCAATGGGAGGGCTCAGCCCAGTGAGGGCTCTCTTTTATCAGTGACTTTTATTGAGAAGACCCAAAATTCTCTCCACAAAGGGACATGTGTTGATCACAGACTTTTTTGGGGCTGTGGTGGTTCCAAAAGTCTTCTCCTTGTACATCATCCTCATCTTCCTCCTTTCCTCAGCAGGGCTGGGAGGATCCACAGCACTGCCAAGGGTAAATGAGCAGAATATCCTCAATTAACCAGGCTGGTTAATGAACATCTGCCCCACAGGTGAAGAGCTGTGCTGGGAATATTCCTTGTTCCAGAGGTGCTGGGGATGGGGAATCAGGGGGGGATGATGATCATCACAGCTCCAGCCAAGTTCATCTGCATTAATCTTGCACTCATTAAAATCAGTTGTTCTGTTTCTAATTCAGCCAGTGCTGCCAAGATCAAGAATGAAATATTGATGAGCCAATGTCCCTGGGAAAAGGAAAAAAAAAAAATTAAAAAAAAGGTAAGTTCATCCTCCAGAGCAGCACAGATTTTTTAAACAATCATAAAAAAAAAAAAAAAATGTCTGGCTGCTCCTTTGGGTTTGACACTTCCATGAGGGGTGGGAAAATGTACAAAAGCTGAGAATGTTACACAGTCTGGGAGTCCAGAGGCTGAAGGTTCCTGGGGACAGCCCCAAAAATGGCTTCAGTTATGGGGAAAACCCAAATTCTGAGGGAGGGATGGGTTTGTTTGCTCCTCTGCTGGTGCCTCAGAATCAGTGTCACTGCTGCAGTGACAGCAGCACCCTGCAGAAACATGGCAGTGAGCAGCAGAAGAAAATAATGACTTTTAAATTCTGCCTGAGTGACAAAACCAGCATTATTTTTAATGTGCTCCTAATTAAGGTCACCGATGACAATGGCTGGAGAGCCGGAGACAAAGATGATCAACACCATTTATTTGAAGCAGATGAGGGCTTGGAAAAGGCTCTCCAAGAACCAAAACTAAATAACATTTCAGCAAGAGCCAGAGCCCTTCCAGCCCACAAAAACACCCCCAAACTCCAGCAGTTTTTGCTGAGCCAGGCTGGAGCTGTCTGGGTCTCTCCCCACAAAAGCTGCAGTTTTCCCTCATTAAAAGGCACCGTGTTTACAGAGTAAAGCTCAAGCAGAAAAACATGGAGCCAGGCCAATCCCAAACCAACCCTGAGAAAAGGTCAGGATTAACTCCTGTAGGGCCGAGCAGAGGTCGCTTCCTGAAGGAGAATAAATAAAATTTGTCAGTGATGTGGGTATTTATAGCAGGTATTCGTTGCATTCAGGATCTGGATAAACACCCATTAGCTTTCAAGGTGATGAATCAAGTATTAATTAACCTGCTGAGGGGAAAAAAAATAATAAGGATATTAATGTTTTAAAAGGAAGCTTCCAGCTGAGGGGAGAAAAAGGAAGAGAGCAAAGCTGAGCTTTTCAAATAAAACTTTATTGTGCTGGAAAGGAGCGATGGGCAGAGAATAAAGCAGTTGGATAGCCTGGCTGGGAATGACAGGCTCTGCTGTGGTAACTGGGAAAAAATAAAATGAAAAAATGCTTTATTGGCTTGTCTGCAGAGATTCGGGGTGGAGGAGTGAAAATTTAATGGGCATTGGTGTCCCAGGCAGCGTGGAGCCATGTCCCAGGAGCCACTGTCACCCTGGCAGAGGGAAGTGGCATTTGTCACCTCCAGACAATGATGCAATAATTGTTTTTTGCTCCAATTTCCCTCCCCAGATCCCTTCTGGACTCTCTTGTGGTTCAAACCATAAAAATCCAGAGCAAGTAGCAGGAGAGCAGCAGGATGGGCAGGAATGCTCTGCCCATAGAAACAGGAGGAGCCACTGTCACCCTGGCAGAGGGAAGTGGCATTTGTCACCTCCAGACAATGCTGTAACTGTTTTTTGCTCTAATTTCCCTAACCCAGTCCCTTGGACCCTTTCCTGGTTCAAGCCATAAAAATCCAGAGCAAAGAAGAGCAGCAGGATGGGCAGGAATGCTCTGACTGTGACCCACAGAAACAGGAGGAGATCTGAGCCCTCGGATCCCCCATCCCTCCATCCCACCCAAGGACCAGCACAGAAAATCTCCAATTTTCACAGTTCCTGGCATCCCAAGGAAACCAGCCAGGCTGACTCCACCTGCCGAGCCATACAGAGAATAGAGAAATATTTCTGCAGGATTGGACCGTTTCCTGAGCAAAAAGTGAGATGTGACACCGGACAGAGAAAGGAAATCAGTTTGTTCAAGAGCTGCAGGCCCAGCACAGCTCCCTGGGCTGCCTCCCTTCTCCTCTCTGCAGCTTCCAAGGGTTGGAAATCAGAATTTGGGGTGATTTTCTGCAAAATGAGGCCCAGCTCTCCCAGAAGTCGAGGAGGGACTGTGCTTCACAAAGCAGATAAAATTCTGTATTTAACGTGGATTTCAGGATCAACTTCATGTGCCTGTGCTCCATCCCTACAAACCCAAATCTTTAACAACTTCAAGCTTCAAGCTCTTTTTATATTTTTTTTTCACATAAAGAGTAAGAAAGCATATGCAGTCCTCCTTTTCCTGCCCATTTTTAGCTTTTTTTTTTTTTTCCTCTGCATATTCCCCAGCTCTCTACCCACACACAGCCACGCTGCAGACAAACTATCCTAAAAAAAATGGAGAGAGGCCCAAAAAAACAACAGGAATCCAGGGCGTCATCGACTTCCAGAAAAGCAAACTGGCTGAGGAAACCACAGCCTCTTTCTGTTGTTGTTATTTTTTTCTAGGGGGGTTTTTTACAATCTTGTTTTCAAGATTGGCAAGGAAAGGAATTCGCTCCTTCCTCGCCCTCCTCAAGTCCTCTGCTAAATTCAGACAACATTTCTCGCCAGCTTTGCTCATCTCACATTTCAGGGCAGAGCAAATGTTTGTGCACGGATTGGGGGCAGGGATGATGAGTCAATTAGACACCTCATAAAAATCTGATTTAGAAAATTCCCTCTCTGGGAATGTGAGCGTGGCAGCTCAGCCCCTCTCAGGCAGGGAAGGGTTCCTGCAGTGAAACCTTAAATGTCACCTCTGATGAGGCATCTGCAGCTGGAAGGGACAGAAACCCTCCCAGCTCCATAAATCCCATTGCCAGGGGGGTTTCTGTGCTGTCCCCACTGCTCCTGTCACTGCCGTGGATCAATTTTGGGGTCACATTTTGGGGATGAGCTCAGCCCTCAGATCCCTCTGCTCCCGCTGTTGTGTCCGTCACTCCAGGCACAGCTTCCCGAGGAAATCCCAGGGGATGAAGCATTTGTTACCCCAGTGTCCCAAGGAAATCCCAGGGATTGAAGCATTTGTCACCCCGGTGTCCCAAGGAAATCCCAGGGGATGAAGCATTTGTTACCCCAGTGTCCCGAGGAAATCCCAGGGGATGAAGCATTTGTCACCCCAGTGTCCCAAGGAAATCCCAGGGGATGAAGCATTTGTCACCCCAGTGTCCCAAGGAAATCCCAGGGGATGAAGCATTTGTCACCCCGGTGTCCCAAGGAAATCCCAGGGATTGAAGCATTTGTCACCCCGGTGTCCCTTCAAACCCTCGGTGCCTCTCGGGACACAGGAGGGTGGCTGAGGAAGGGCTCAGATGCTCAGAGCCACCTGCTGCCTTCCAAAATCCTCGTGTTGGACGGGATCCAAAGCACCCAGCAGGGACGTGTGCTGGATTTGGACAGCTGCCCATCGAGCAAAACCTGCTACCTGCAGTGCAAAACCTTCTCTCATCATGAAAAACCTTCTCTCATCATGAAAAACCATCTCTCATCGTGAAAAACCTTCTCTCCAAGAGCAGAACCTTCTCTCATCATGAAAAACCTTCTCTCCGAGAGCAAAACCTTCTTTGATCATGTTAAAACTGCTACCTACAGTGCAAAACCTTCTCCCACAGTGTAAAACCTTCTCCCAAGTGCAAAACCTTCTCTCCAAGAGCAAAACCTTCTCCTCACAGTGCAAAAACTTCTCCCACAATGCAAAACCTTCTTTCCTCGTGAAAAACCTTCTCCCATCATGCAAAACCATCTCTCCAAGGGCAAAATCTTCTTCCCCCAAACACAAAACCTTCTCTCCTCATGCAAAATCTTCTCCCCATTTGAGCAAAACCTTCTCCCTACAGAGCAAAATCTTCTCTCCTCATGAAAAACCTCCTTTCCTCATGAAAAACCTTCTCCCATCGTGCAAAACCTTTCTCCATCATTTAAAATCTTTTCTTTAAGAGCAAAACCTTCTCTCTTCATACAAAACCTTCTCTCCTCATACAAAACCTTCTCTCCTCACACAAATCCTTCTCTCCCAGTGCAGCCAGCCTGGCAATATCCCCTAAATGCACCCATTCCCCATGCATGAAGTGTAATCTGAGAAACTGCAGCGTTTTAGGGCAGGTTTTGATTTTATTTTTTAGCCAGGAAAATGGAACAAACAATGCTCAGCTCTGGCCTGCTCGAGCAGAACACAGAGCTGCAATATTCACTCCAGCAGACACCAGCTCCATACCCAAAATAAATGAATTTTTAAAATGCCCCTGCAAACCCGGCTGTTTCATAACCAATAACCCCGCTGGGTGGAGGCTCCAAAGCAGCACAAAGACATTTCTGGGACTGTAGAAAATCCCTGTGAAGCCACGAGGCATGGTAGCCAGTGGCTAGTGGAGCCATTGGCACAGTCTGGTGTAACCACAATCACAGGGCCCTGCAAGACCATGGGATGGTGGCATCCTCGTTCCCATCAACAGCTTGACACCCCTCCCACAATGAGCTGGCGGTTTCCTTTGTGGGATGGATGATTCCATGGCACCAGTGGGGCCCAGTTTCATTTTCTGTGGATAAAAATGCCCAGTTTTGTGGCTGGGTAAAGCAACTGAGTTCATTATTCGATCAAACTCGCTTGGATTTTTATTTTCTTTTCTCCAGGGAACTCTTGGGAGGAGTCCAGTCAGGGAAAGGAGGATGTCTCCAGACCCCAGACAGGGTGATGTTCATGGGGTCATTGTCACAGTCCCATTGGGTGACTCTGGGTTTGAGAAAGATTCAAAAATCTGTTTGCAGCCATTGCTCCTCGTAGGATGAGGCTGGAGCAGGCAGATTCCGTGCTGTGAGGGGCCAGTTGATAATCCCAGGAGGGAGAAAATCCCATGTGCCTCGTGCTGTCATCACACAGCCACACCACCAAGATCCCTCCTCATCCAGATGAGTTTAACCCCCGGTAAAACACATCTACATCCTTAAAATTAACCATTTTCCAAGGGTTTTGCCAGAATTCTGCGGGGTGAGGCACAAAGGTGACCGAGGATGGCCCAGCCTGGAGCAAAACACGTGGAGGTGACAAATTTGGGAGGTTCAGTGGCACGGTCTGTGCAGGGAAAGGAGTCCCTGGGAGCTGGAATAGCCAGAACCACAGCTCTGAGAGCCACAGAGCTCCAGCCTGGCCCAGCACCCCCTGCCCTCCCCATCCTGCTGGGAACAGCCTGGCTCCAGCCCCAGGAGCTGACCACAAACCCTGTCTGCAGGAATATATTTGTTCAAACTCTCATTCACACTGCTGCTGGCTGCGAGAACACAGATCAGGCTTTTTATTTTTTTTTTTATTTTTTTTTTTTGTCAAACAAATCCCTTCAGTGTCTGGGAGGACAGGGAAATGTGCTTTGAAGGGTTTACAGTTCGCTGCAGCACTTTAGAGCTGCAGTTGTTTCCACAACCTGGTCCAAGAGAGGCTGTGAACAGGAAGGAATTAGGCACTCATGCAAAGACCATTAAAGTCAAGGGGAATCTTTCCAGTGACTCGAGAAGGTTTGGCTGCCAGCCCTGGATATCAGGGTCTGTTGTGGGGGATTTGGAGCAGGAAATGGGAGCAGGGCTTTGAAGGTTTTCTCAGCGTTTGTGTGTTCAGCACAGAAGGGCTCTGTGCCCGTTTCTCTGCGTGTAAATCAAGGAGTGACTGCTCCTCTGAGATGCCAGGCCCACCCTGGGCACCTCCTCTGCCATTCCTGGGGTGACAGACCTGACCCAGAATGGATTGGGGTAGCACATTCCTATGGAAATTCCTATGGGATCTTTATGGGCCCTGACATGTCAGCCCCAATTCAGAACCCACAGATGTTGTGTCAATCCGAGAGGCAAAAATATCCTGAACCAGAAGCTTCAGCAGATCTGAAAACGTTGTTAATCCCAAACTTAAATTCTCATTGGGAATGAACCTTCCACCGGGATCTGGGCAGATTTCACAGATTCGGGCTGTGAGCCTCATTTTTTTGAGATGATTTGACCCTGGTTTGACTCGGGAGTGATGTCAAACCCAAATATCCTCTGTGGGGTGAAGTTCTGACATTCCCTGTGGGAACATCCATCCCCACATCCCAGAGTCACTGCTAGCCTGAGGGAGAGCCCACAGGAAGCCACGTGGAACCTTCTGAATCCACGGAATGCAGAAATGGGGATGGAAATGCACTTTCTGCAGGTTCAGCGTGGAGGGCTGAGCTGCCAAACGTGACAGGAGCTGGGGTCTCATTAACAGGGCTCTGGGGTCTCATTAACAGGGCTCTGGGGTCTCATTAACAGGGCTGAGGCTTTGGCACAGGGAATTTTCTCCACTCCCATCCACAAGGCGCCGAGAGCCGTGGCAGGAGTTCAACCAGGGCGGTTTTGCGAGGTCTAGACAGCGCTGGAGCCCTGCAGAATCCCTTTTCCCCGCCCTGGTGTGCTATTTAACACCCAGCAGCATTCCTGGTATTCCATTCTCTTGCTCAGACAGACCCTTTGCACCGTTGTGTCCTTCCAAAAGTTCCATTTCCCAAGCTGTGCCTGGAAAACGGGAATTGCCAGCACTCTGAGCACGTGCCAGCACGAGCTCTTGTTTGACCAAACCCTGCCAGGCTGCTCAGAGGAAGGAAGTGGGCAAGAAAAAAATTTTTTCAGCTGCCTAAACCCTGTATTTTCATTCCTACCTGGAATGAAAACAGCTTTGGAGCAATTCTTGAAATATCTGCTTTCAGCTGGATGAATTCCTCACTTTTTCTCGCTCAGAGCTGAGCAGGGAAATGCACCAACGTGGGAATCCACCAGGAAGAGCTCCCTTCTCCTTTAAAAGATGCCCCAGAGCTGCTCATCAATATCTGCCACCAACCCCAAAGGGAGCAGGAGACTTTCTGTACCTAAGCCCAAAATTCAAACAAACAATTCTAATTTATTGAAGAATTTCTGTCAGGCCTTCGGTGCTAAATGCACTTCTATGATTTGGGGAACAATTCATGGTGGGAGATCATTCCAGCAGAATTCCTGGGGCAAGGCTGGGGGAAATGGGACAGTTTTCCTTCCCATCCTCAGGAATGGGGAGAAAATCTGGGCAATGCCTCTCCACCTTCCACTGCTCCACCCGCAGCAGATCCAGCAGCAGGGCCTGGGTCATTCAGCAGCAACTCACAGGAAAAAGAACCAGGCTCAAATGATGGTTTAGCATTCCCAGGCTGGCTCAGACAGCGCAGGGAGCGTGTCTGTGCTTTCCCTGAGTGGATTGATAAGCTCCCAGGATCAGAATTAACACACGCCAGATGCTGGGGAATCATCTCCCACTTACAGCAATTACGAGGATGTCCCAGAATCCAATAAAGCCACTGAGAACGGGAGCATCTGCTGCTGCTTGTCAGGCACATGGAGATAAATCTGTGTAATAAAAAGGTGTGATTTTTTTTCCCTTGACTCATCCTATGCCATTTGGCACTGGATGTTTGTGTGATTCCTCCTCCCTTTGTGGTTTTCTTGGGAAGGGATGAGCTGAGCATCCTTCCTTCAGCAGGGATGAGGAGCTGCTGCCCTTTCCCTGCTGATCCCAAACTCCAGGTGCTGATTCCCCAATCCCACCAGCATCCCCCAGCCATAAATCAACACTTCACACCATTCCACAGCACCTCCAGCCTGAGAAATGCCCAGATGGGACCTTGTCCCTGTCCTTGACCTTGTCCCTGTCCCCGACCTTGTCCCCAGCTCTGACCTTGTGCCTGTCCCTGACCTTGTCCATGCCATTGACCTTGTCCCTGACCTTGTCCCTGACCTTGTCCTTGTCCTTGTCCCAAGCTCTGACCTTGTCCCTGCCCCCAACCTTGTCCCTAATCCTAACCTTGTCCCTGTCCTTGACCTTGTCCCTGTCCCTGACCTTGACCCTGTCCCTGACCTTGTCCCTATCCCCGACCTTGTCCCCTCCGTGCTCCAGACTGTGGGAGAAGCTCCACAGCTCCAAATAAGAGAAATCAAGAGCCATGGAATGGTTTTGGTTTGAGTTTGGGGTTAAATATCACATTTTGGGGAAGGTCAGCTGCAGGTCATGTGACTGGGGAGGGACAGGTCACGTGATAAGGGAGCAGCAGGTCATGTGATCAGGAACCCACAGGTCATGTGATCAGGGATCTGCAGGTCATGTGACCAGGGAGGGGCCTCTGGCACAGGTGTCAAGCTGTGATTGGTTAAATGTGATCAGCTCATGTGATTGACAGGTGGTAGACGCAGGTGCCAGGCTGTGATTGGTTAAACAGAGCCCCTAGGCCCCACCCACCCAGAGATGTGATTGGATAAGGTTTGTGGGCGGTGACTCTGCAGAGCAAACAGCCAATGGGTGCTCAGCCCAGGAAAATTCAACTATAAAGAGGCGCAGCTTTCGGGGAATAAAGGATTTGTTTGAGGCAGCAGGAAGAGAGTTTGTGCCGTCTGTTCCCACATTGTCACACTTTGGGTCTGAAGGGACCTCAGAGATCTCCTCCCACCACCCCAGAGCTCTCCAAACCCTGTCCAGCCTGGCCTTGGACACTTCCAGGGGCAGCCACAGCTTCTCTGGGCACCTCTGCCAGGGCTCCCCACCCTCCCAGGGAAGATTTTATTCCCATATCCTATCTAAACCTGCTCTCTTTCAATTCGAGCCCATTCCCACTTTTCCTGCCCCTACAATTCCCGATGAAGGGTCCCTGCAGTGTCCACACAACCTTCTCCTCTCCAGAGAATCCACAGCAAGCTCAGATTTAACACACAGGCAAAATGGGGAAGCAGGGAAGGTTTCTCCAAACATAAACCAGCCAAAAAATAATCCCAGTGAGGAGGGAGCCCTGTGGAACACCCAGCACCGATCCCATCTAACACAAACACACGGCTGAGCAGCTCCCTAAAAAAAACTGCAGATGATTCCTAGAAGTAATCACCAGCAAATTTTTTTATTCGTGGGAAAGCGCAGCAGAGCTGAGCTATATTTAATGGTGGAAAGAAGATAAAAGTGATCTCCAAAGGTCTGAAAATGCAGGCTCTGTGCTTGGATAAACTTCAGTACATCCTCACGCAGTAAATGCCAGCGCAGCTCAGGGATGTTTTTCTTGGTGTGGGCAGCCATTCAGGGAATATTTGGTTTTCAGATCAGAAGCAGCCACTAAAGCATCTTCCCTGAGCTTCTTTCCACCACAAGCTGAAATATTTCATCCAGTAAGTGCAGAGGGTTGGAGGTTTGATAATTCAGAGCTTTGCAATGAGTGATGCTCCACAGGCCAGGGCCGCTCTCGCTGCTCTGTAATTCACTCTCTGCCCTCACAAACAGGTTTTAGTCCCATTTTCTTTCCCAGAGACTTCTCAGACAACACTGGGGGAGAGCAGCATGAGGAGAAGTCAATGAACAAACCCTGGGGATGCTCAGTGCCAGCAAACCCCACTCACTGGGACCACGTGGGAGCTCCAGCACCCTCCAGGCTCCCAAAGCTCCCACCCTCCTGAAATCATCCTGGAGGAAGAATTCCAGAACTCAGCAGTCCATGGACAACCTGCTCCTTCTTTTCATTCCATTTCCCTTTGGGATTTTCCTGAAGCAGAGCTTTTTCTCCCCAAATAATTTCCTATAAACCCCTAAAAACAAACACTGCCAGCATCTGCTGTGGCAGCAGCATCCACTCAAAACACGTGGAGCGGCCCCAAAGTCACCCAAAGCACTTAGGGAGTCAAAATGTTAACACTGAAATCACTTTACAAGTCGATTTTTATGTAAATTGGTGCTCACTGTTTACTTTTGGTAAGATTAAAATGCTTGGCGTCAGCTCCGGGTTTTCAGGGCTGTGAATTCAATTTGCAGAGGGCACCTGGGAGAGAAGGGGATGGTTTGGATTTTTTTTCCAGAGATTAATTTCTGCTTGTTTGGAACATCTTAGAGGCTGGGAAAGGATAATTTTGGATCCTGAATAGTGTGAAAGGCAAAGTTTTTTAAAAAATTACGTTTGGAGTCAAACTCACCTTATTCCTTTCAAGAAGCTGCTGCTTTTTTTCTTAAACTCTTAATTTTGACCATTTCTGTGTTTAAAATTTGCCTGTTTGCGTCCCCAGCTCCTGGGCTGAGTGCCCCTTCTGCTCTTGGCACCTTAGCACAGAGCTCTGTCAACTCCATGAAATGGACTTTTAATGTCCCCACTTGGGGACACTAAAAATGGGCTTCAAAATATGAATTGAATGACTTGGGATAAAATTGAGTTTGTACGCAATATCCGACTCTGAAAGCGTGTGTAAATATTTAATCAAATCATGCAGGGAGCAGAGTTCTGAGATTTTGGGGGAAGGGATTTGGAAAGATTTGGAAAGATTGGGAAAATGTTACAGCAGCTTCAGAGGGAGGTTCAAACCCTCTGCCCTGGGTTTGGGGGTCTGGCCCAAAGGGGACATTTCCACCTCTTCCCAGCCCTTCTGCCTGGTTTCCACTGCACTCCCTGCTAACAATACACAAAATAACAGAAGTTCCTCTCTTTGAAAGCCATTAAAATAAAATAAAAACCCTCTGCAAACAATCTGCGGTTTTTTTTCCCCCTTAATGGCTCCAAAGCCTGCACTTGTCTACAAAAACAATTTCACTCAGCGAGGGTTGAAGAATGTTCCTTCCCAATGGTGCACCAGATGTTCCACGGAGACCACCACACAGTTAACCACCAATAAACGTCATTCCACAAACTAAACGCTCATTAAATAATGCGTGCACGCAGACCAGAAATGTCATTTGCTGTAATTTAACCTTTAATGACACCGATGAGCTCTTCCCTCCTCCGTGGCAGGGGCGGCTCCAGCCAGCGAGCCCATTGGACAGGGATTGTTTTGTTTTTGCTATCTTGGAAATAAATCAGATCCTGTAAACTCAGCACTGGCTGAGCCCCTGCCCGGATGAGTTGCTCAAGAGGTCGGCGCTGCTTTCTGGTCAGTCCAAGACAAACAGAAGAGTGTCACCCACTCTGCAGGGACAGTGTTCCACCAGCACCCTTCTCTGCTTGCCCAGAGCCTTTCCAGACTCCCAGGGTTGGTGTCCATCCATTGGATTTCAGACCAGAGCATGGCAGAGCCTTCTCAGCCCCCAAACGCCACCCAAGGGTTCCCAACCTGCCCCACCCTCCTGGAAAAGGATGGTTTGGTGCTGGGATTGAGCATGGAAAGATGCCACAGCCTCCAAGGATTTTGCTCCAAAGCAGTTCCAGGGATGCTCAGAGGGAGAGAGGGAGGGGGAAGCAAAGCTGTGCTGGAGGACACGGTCCCAGCACACGACAGCCGCTCGCTTGGGCCGTGGAGGTGCTCTCCTCTTGTTTGTGCTTAGCACTGCGAGTTCACTGCCAAGAGGGAGAGGAACCGCCCAGACTGCCGAGCCCTGAGCAGCTGGGAGCTCGCTGAGGCCAAGGGATGAGGCTGGAACAGCAGCCAGGAGGGGGAATGGGAGGAGGGAAACAGCCCCGAGTGATGGGAGCTGCTGCCAGGGATGGGGAAGTGTTAGAGGTGTCATGCCTGGGTCACCTTTTCTCTTGTTCCTTCCCTGTCCCGCAGTGAAGGCGGCTCCTGACTCATTCCCGTGTTCCTAAACATTTCCTTTTATACCCTATAATTGCATTTTTGTACCACGAAATCCTCTGGAGTGAGCACGCTTCCTCTCTCCAGACTCCTCTCCAGTGCAAGTGGAGAGGCACTAATTGCCCTGCCAGGGTCTCCGGGGCTTTCCTCTGCACCGTCAGCTTTCAAAAATGTGCTCTTCATTTAAGCACTTAGCCCAAATATCTCATTTTTAATTACAAGGTGAGGCCCAAATATCTCATTTTTAATTACGAGGCGAGGCAGAGCGTGAGACAGCCCGGAGCAACAGTGGGAACAGAGACTGGGGAGGGGTCCCACACATTCCTGGGGGTGGAAAACCCAACCCTGGGGGTTCAGGCAGAAGGGACCCCACCTGAGAAGGGCCACCTTCCCTAGGAAATAAACCCCAACCCCAGCACGAGGCTGTGCCCAGGGTGGGAGATGTTTTTTTGGGGACCACAGTGACCATGACAACCAAAACAACCACCACCAGCATCCCCACCAAAACCACAGAGGGAGAATGGACCTGGCACTCCACTGAACCAGGAACATGACCAGAGCTGCAGGATTTGCTCCTGACCCATCTGTGCTCGGGCACATTTTGTCAGTGAAGCAGCAAATTCAGAACTTGGCTCCTCCAACTCGTATTTTTCTTTTCTTTGTAATGTCGTGTAGCTGCCTTGGTGTTTAATCCTCGTAATTAATGGCAGTGAGAAAGGGATAATTCTCATCTCCTCCCTTCTGCAAACATTACAATCTGCAGGGTGGGACCAGGGCAGCTCTGCAGCATTTCAAGTTTAAAAAAAAAAAGACAAAAAAGCAGCAGACAGAGGCATTTACCTTTTGGCAAAAGAAAGGCGTCTCTAAGGATGATGGGTTTTAAATCCATACTGTGTGAAAGAATTTAAATTACATCCTTACAACTCCAAATATTGTAAGCTGCACGTCTGGAAAAACAAGAGGAATATCCTTTGTTTATTAAAAAATGACTTTGAAAAGGACCTGGTTGGCTCCTACCTGAAACACAAAGGAAGTATTTCTTAACCTGAGACGTCATCATACATTTATTTAAAGCTTTAATGATATGTTTTAGGACATCATCTCTGCCTGAACATTTCTCCACTGCAGTTGTCTGGAAGGGGGAGCTTTTTTTTTTCCCTCCCCATCTTTAAATAGTAAATGAGGCCAATTATCTCATGGTAATTCCGAGTGGTAATTTGGTTCCGCTGTCGCTGTCAGTGGCCTATCAAAGCAGCACTTCCAGGTTAATTTTAGGAATGCATCCATCCCTTCCAGCGGGCTGGGACGAGCTCTGCTGAACCCTGGAGTGGGAAGGGATGTTTTGGGCAGAACAGCCACAAAATCAGAAACCAGAACGTGTTGAGATGCCAAGGGATGTGTGTGGGACAAACTCCAGCAGGATCCCCCTGCTCCAAGGGACTCCAAGCCATGGATGAGCAGGGAAGCAGTGCTGGGCTGGCACTGTGGCACTATGGAGCATCACTGAGTTGTTCTAATAAATATTATATAATAAATTAATAACAATAATAAAATAATAATAACAACAACAGTGATTTTGCATTGCAGCCTGTTGGGAGCTGGCAGTCACTAACGCTTTGGGAAGGACCGTAGCACTTCATTTCATTACAGATTAATGGGGATTGATTTATTCTTTTTTGTTTCTTTTTAATTAGCCTCATTAAAAGCCAAACAATCTTCCTGCAGAGCGTGCAAACAGCAGGGACACGGGCCCAGGCGCTGCTGGTTCCTGGTGCCTTTGTCCAGAATTAGCGTTGCAAACCAGGAAAGATTTATTAATGGTTCCTGGGAGAGATTAGCAACGGGGAAACAGCTCAGGGAGGGTTAGGAGCCAAACAAATATCAGCCAGTTTTTGATGGAGTGTTTGTCAAAAGTTGCTTTTGGAGTTTGAAGCAAGTTTGTGAGTGCCCTTTGGCGAGCTAGCAGTCACGGAGCAGGGCTTGCTCTGGGTGATTCATCCGGGTTTGCCAAATCCCAGGGTTTATCTTCATATGGGTCTTTTTTTTAAAAAAAAAAAAAAAGCTTTAAAAAAATGAAAAGAAGAAGAAGACTCCTATTGTTAGTCCCAGGTTGTTGCAGGTTTATGATGTCACAGTTTGGGGAGCTGCCAGGTCACCTGGAGGGGCTGAGGACCAGTGTGTCCCTGGGCAGAGCGTGAGCTGCAGCACAACACCCTTTGCCCTCCCCTAAACCACCTGACCAGTGTGTAATTTCCTCCTGTTTACCCCAAATTTTATGTCCTAAAAGCTCCTTCTCTTCCCCTGAGGAGGATCAGCTCTGAAGTTTCCCATCCTGCGACCCCAACCCAGCACCCAGTGCCCCCCAGGCCTTAAAACACAGGCAGGACCCTGAAATTTCCCCTCTTGGTACCTCATGTCTGATTTAGAGCCTGAAAGGACCCAAGAGCAATCATTTTACCGGATTTGTCCCCAAAGGGCACAGAAGGGGGGCACACCTAGTGTCCCCAAAGCCCAGCAGTGTGAGGATCACATCCTCAGCTCCCTCTGACCCTTGCTGGCCACAGCAGCACCAGTTTGTGCTTAGGATTTCTCTGTGGAAAACACATAAAATTGGGTGTTACAGAAAAAAAAGTTCAGAGCAAAACCCCGCAAACCTGAATCCCAAACACTTCAAATACCAGAATTTTGAACTTGCATTTCTAAAGGAGAGTAAGAACCCGCCCGTCTTCCAAAGATCAAGCCACCAAGAGGTCCCAGCAGCCACAACCCAGCCCAAGGGATGGTTTTCTCCCCCATTCTGGATCAAGGAGCACCTCAGACCCTCGCCCAGCAGCTCCTCCGCTGCAGCTTTGCCCTGTCCAAGCCCCCAATCCCAGCACAGTTCCCAGAGCCTCCCCTCGCTGCGCTGCACACAGAACCGAGCCCCGCTCCGGCCAGCTGAAAACATAACCGACTTTTCCCTCTTTCTGCAGTTTATTTTCTGTTCTCCCTTCAGCCCAGAGCCGGAGCCAGGCCAGTCTGGTCACGCTCCCGCAGTGCACAGCCAATTTCTCCTTCTCTCCGCTCCCTCCCTTGGCCCGCTGCTCTCCAACCTGTCCCTGCTGGGCTCCAGGCTCCACACCCCGCTCGCAGCAGAGCTCTCCATCCCCCCGGTACGAGCGCGATGGGTCCGAACCCCGCACATCCCCACGGCCCAGCCTCTCCCAGCAAACTGCAGGGTGGAGTTTCCTGAACTATACGGGGTTGGGATTTTTTTTAGGAATTAAGAAAATATAAGTGTGTCTGAGCCATCTGCCAGCGCGCACCGCTGGTTGGAGGGGTTCCAAGCCGGGCTGTGGGGGGACAGAGCCCATCAAGAGGGGTTCGAGCACCCCATCCCCGCGCCCCGTTCCCCCACCAGTAACACCCAGCACCCTCCAGCTCCTGCCAGAGCTCTCTCCGGGCAACTTTACGCCTTCGGGAGAGGGGACGGAGCCCCGAAGGAGCTGGGGACGAGGGCGGGTGGGGACGCGCCACCTGCCGGGGGCTGCGCCGGGCGAGCGGCGGCGCTCGGGGGCGGGCAGAGTGGAGCCGTCGGTACCGCACCGGACCCTGTCCGAGGGAGGCTCCTCCGCCGCCGTCCCCCATCCCCGCTCCCCGCCCGGGCCCCGGCGCCCTGCCCGGTCCCGCCCCGAGGTGCCCGCACCCCCGGTCCGCCACTCGAGCTCCCCCGTGCGCTCTGCCCCGGGAGCCGCCGGCGGCGCTGTCCCTGTCCCGTCCCTATCCCTGTCCCTATCCCCGTCCCTGTCCCCGTCCCCGTCCCCATCCCCGCCCGCAGCGGCCATGCCGGGGCCGCGCCGGGACCGCCCGGCCGTTCTGCTGCTGCTCGGGCTCTGCTGGCCGCCGACCTCTACTTCCACCTCTGGCCGCGGGCTCGGCGGGAGCTGCGGGGGCTCTCCCCGGGCTGCCCGTGCCCCGAACCCCCGCGCCGCCCCGCGCCCCCGCCGCCGCCCCCGCGCTGCGCCGCCTCTTCGCCCACCCGCTGTACGCGCCGCCCCGCCGGGCCCCGCCGAGCCGCTGCTGGGCGCCCGCGAAGCCCTGCGCTACTACCGGCGGAAGGCGGCTCGATGGAACAGGTGCGTCCCGCAGCCGCGGCACCCCCGCGCCCCGCGCATCGCCCGCTCGGGCAGCTCCCGGGCACCCCGAACCGGGTATCGCCTTCTGGGGGCAACTCCCGGGTACCCCGAACCGGGTATCGCCTTCTCGGGCAGCTCCGGGACCCCGACCGGGTATCGCCTTCTGGGCAGCTCCAGGGCACCCCGAACCGGGTATCGCCTTCTGGGGCAGCTCCCGGGCACCCTGAACCGGGTATCGCCTTCTGGGGCAGCTCCCGGGTACCCCGAACCGGGTATCGCCTTCTGGGGCAGCTCCCGGGGTACCCCGCACCGGGTATCGCCTTCTGGGGCAGCTCCCGGGGTACCCCGAACCGGGTATCGCCTTCTGGGGCAGCTCCAGGGCATCCCGAACCGGGTATCGCCTTCTCGGGGAGCTCCCGGGGCACCCGAACCGGGTATCGCCTTCTGGGGCAGCTCTCGGGCACCCCGAACCGGGTATCGCCTTCTCGGGCAGCTCCAGGGCACCCCGAACCGGGTATCGCCTTCTGGGGCAGCTCCAGGGCACCCTGAACCGGGTATTGCCTTCTGGGGCAGCTCCCGGGGTACCCCGAACCGGGTATCGCCTTCTCGGGGAGCTCCCGGGCAACTCCCGGGTACCCCGAACCGGGTATCGCCTTCTGGGGCAGCTCCTGGACACCCCTGCACCGGGTATCGCCTTCTGGGGCAGCTCCTGGACACCCCTGCACCGGGTATCGCCTTCTGGGGCAGCTCCTGGACACCCCTGCACCGGGTATCGCTTTCTCGGGCAGCTCCCGGGCGCCCCGAACTGCGCATTGCCTGGACATCGCTTTCCTGGGCACCTCGTTCCCCGGCACCCATTTCCTGGCTGTTTTCTGGGCACTCCTTTTTGGGCACCCCGTGCACCGGCATCTCCTGAGCACCTCCTTTCCCGGCACTCCCTTCCCGACTGTCTTCTGGGCACCTTCCCGACCCTTTTCCTGGGCTCCTTCCTACCGGGCACTCCTGGCATGATCACCCACTTCCCGGGCATCTCCTGAGCACCCCCGTGCTGAGTGCTCACTCATCCCTGTGAGTGCATCTCCTGCATGAGCATTTTCTGAGCACCCCCTGCATGGGGTACCCCTGTACTGCCATCCCCTGGGCAGAGGATTCCCCCTGTGAGGCTCTTCCCTCTCTCCAGTCACTCGGAGCCTGTTGAATCCTTTGTCACATCCTCAAAATCCATGGATGGTGCGTTTGGGTGTCCCGGGCTGTGCCACAGACCCACCTTGGGTGCACCTTCTCGGAGCTGAGCAATGCCTGCTGAAGACATCAGGATTTGGGTACCGAGATGGGTGTTTGCCAAGCGAAATCCCGATGGAAATGGGGAATTTAATCCAAAAATGGCACCATCAAAGCCCTGAGCACCCGGGGCTGAGCACTTGCTGCAGCCTTGCTTGCAGGACAGCCCTGGCTGTTCAATGAGAAGTCTGCATTCCCCAATTTAATTCACCACTCTGTTAAAACGTGGAATTTGTGACAAGCCCATGGCTGCACTTCGCCTTCTGTGGCTGGGAGGAGCACGGCAATGCCATTTGTCCTTGACTGGCTTCACTTTGCACCTCCAGGAAGGGAAGGAAGGCAGAGTATCGATTATTGCTCAGCCACTTTGAAATAAAATCCGTGAATGTTCCTACGTGGGTGAAACCTTCCGAGAGCACGCACAGGCTGAGGGGACACAGCCCCTCCTGCACAAACCTGCCGACCACCACTGGCACTGCAAATGGGATGGATGTGCAGTGACACATGCCAGGGATGATGGATTTTATAAGATTGTTCATTTGCCGTGGGCACAGAGGAATTCCTGCCTCACCAGCAGCACTGTGTCCTCTTGGTCATTGGAAGGAGCCCAGGACAGGCTCCTCGTGGCACTCAGCAATCCGTGGCTTTCTCTCCACCAGTCCAGAGGTTTTTTTTCTCTCTTTCACCAGTCCAGAGGTTCGGCAAAGCCGCTGCTGCTGTTGAGGATTGAAGAGCAGAGCCCAGAGCAGCGTCACATCCAGAGCCAGGCAGGAGAAGCTCAGGGCTGAGCATCCATGGGCATCCTCCCCTCGGTGTGACGGGGTGACAGCGCATTTCTCCATCACCCCTGGATCCCACAGCTGGCACAGCAGCTGGCACAGCAGCTTTGGGAGCAGCAGGATGCTCCTCTGGAGTGGAACAAGCTGCAGTTTAACCCCGCTCCTCCAGATGGACATCAGCTGGACGGGGACTCTGCCAGCTGGAGTGGCCCCAGGACACGTCCCTCCTGTCAGGATACTCTCATCCAGAGCGTGTTCTCCTCCATGGTGTCCCTGCAAACCGGCTGTGCCCATCCCTGCCTGTTCCCAGCGCTTCAATCAGGACCAGGAGTTTGACTGCAGAATGCACAGCCAGCTGGAAAGATTGGGGGGGGTGCAGGAAGGAAACAGAAAAAGAAAAAAAAAAAAAAAATCCGCACCTCTTCAAAACCAGAAAAAAATCCCTTAAAAGGTCCAGAGATTATTTTTATCCTTGAAGGAGCAGCTTGAAAACCCCAAACTCAGGACATTGGTGAACTGAGCAATGTCACCCCGTGCTGTGCCTCCCCAGTCCAGCAGCGAGCTCAGAGCCAGGGCAACCCCAGGGCTATTTATAGCAGGCTAGAAATGAACCCTGTTTTTATATCATTGTGCCTTTTGCAGAGATCTGCTTTTTTCCAGGGAAATATTCCAGGAATCCTGAAGGGAACAGGGAGCCATATTTTGGGTCAGAAGGCTGGGAAGGGACTGGCTCAGCCGGAGCAGGGACCATGTGGGTGCAGAGCTGGGATTTGCCTCCCCTTGCATAACCACTGCATTTTTCTCCCCCTCAGTAATCCCTCGCTCGCTGCCACCCCGGGGGAGCAGCCTGTGTGGATGGATGGCAGGCAGGAGAGCAAATATGGTCAAATATTTGGGCAGCTTCCCCAGGGAAAAATCCTGAGTCATCGTGGTACATCGTGCTGGGCTTTATTGTCCCTGGCTGGGGCTGGTTAGGGTTGTGCCTCGCTTCTCCACGGGAAATGGGGCAGGAGCAGGATGGGGGTCGGGGCACATCCTCTGGAGCTGGTGGCATTCCAGGGGCACATCTTTGTGCTCGGGGAGTTTTCTGCCTCCTTTGCAGGAGGGAAAGGCTCCATCTCCCCTCTGACCATGCACACATGGCCTGTGGCTGACCTGACCCCGTGGAAAGACAAACAAAGCAGGAGTGGGAGCAGGATCCCATGCCCTGCACTCCCAAGTTGCTGGATGTGTCCCTGGACACCCTGGAACACCTCCAGGAGGGTTCACAACCACGCTGGACTGACCACGCTGCTCGGCCTGCTTGGATGGGGAGGGAGGATGGAAAAATCCTGATCCAACCGCAGCTGCAGGGCTGAGCAGGGGGACAGGAACATCCCCACCACCACCAGGAGCCCTTTGCAGCCCCCAGAACCATTCCCTGGGCTGATAAATCCCCGGGTGCATGGTCAGACCCCACCCCAGGCTCTGCATGGGGTCAGGGTGTGTCTGCAGCCACTCCATCCCAGCCCTGGTTAATGCCCTTCTCCTTATCAGCCCCCAGCTCCTGTTTGCTTTCATGGAGAGATCCTGGCACTTTCTGTGTAAACTGAACTCGTTTTTCCCTTTATCAGGGCTGCCTGCTCCGGACAACGTTAATGAGAAACTACAGCTCTGTCCTGTGCTGGCTGCAATGAGTGACTTTTCAGTTGCACAGTCCCAGCCGGGGAGGTCTCGGGGTTGAGGGAAATGCTGATCGAGTGGAGAGGTGCCTTGGGGTTGTTACTGAACCTGGGAGGCTCTTTCAGCTCCCCCTACTAAAAAAAAGGATGGGGTTCACCTTTGATTTTAGGAGGTGATGGGTAGGATGACCTCGTGGCATCCCTGAGGGCTGTGAATTTGGTCACAGAGGCGATTTGTGGCTTTTAGTGATCTTTTTCTCCCTCCATGGGACCTCCACTTTCAGGGAAAAAACTCTGACAGAAATGGTCAGAGAATCTGACCACCTCAGCCATTGCTCCCTGCCTCAGTTTCCCCTCATCCCCCCCATGCTCTGCTCCCCTCCCCACTCCCCAGCAGACTCCAGGCTCGCAGCAGGAAGCTTTTCCATCCCGTGGCTCATCCTCATCCCCAAACCCTCTCTTTTGCAGGAGACACAAGCTGTACAGGGAGGAGCTGAACCTGACCTCTCCGGCGGCCCCACTGCCGCTCCGGCCCGAGGCCAGCTGGCTGCAATTCCACCTGGGAATCAGCCGGGATGGGCTCTACCCCCGCTCCAGCCCCACCGTCACCCGGCTGCTCCGGGACATGCGGGACATCCCCACCATCAGTGCTGGTGAGGAGGGATGGGATCCATGGATGGATGGGATGGACCATGGGATGGATCATGGGATGGGATCCATGGGATGGGATGGGATGGGATGGGATCCATGGGATGGGATCCATGGGATGGGATCCATGGGATGGGATCCATGGATGGGATCCATGGATGGATGGGATGGGATCCATGGATGGATCAATGGATGGGATCCATGGGATGGGGATGGGATGGGATGGGGATGGGATGGGATGGGATGGGATGGGATGGGATGGAATGGATGGGATGGGATGGGATCCATGGGATGGGATGGGATGGGATGGGATCCATGGGATGGGATGGTAATGGATGGATGGGATCCATGGGATGGGATCATGGGGATGGGATCATGGGATGGGATGGGATATGGGATGGGATGGGATGGGATGGGATGGATGGGATGGGATGGAGGATGGGATGGGAATGGATGGGAGGGGTGGGGATGGGATGGATGGGATGGGATGGGATGGGATGGGATGGGATGGGATGGGGATGGGGATGGGGATGGAATGGGGCTCCCGTCCCCTGGGAGGGGGTGAGCAGCAGGGGATGGAGCCTGGCTGGGTCTCACTGCTCCTCCTGCCCTTGCAGATTACAGCCAGGACGAGAAGGCGCTGCTGGGAGCCTGTGACTGCAGCCAGAGTGAGTGTGGCACTCCAGGTCCCCATGCATCCCAAAATCCTCCATCCTCACCAAATGCAAAGCCAGGCTCTGCTCCCTCCCATTAACCCCCACCATCCCAGAAAAGGCTGAATCATAGATGATAAAACCATTTGGGTTTGCAAAGCCCTCTAAAATCATCAAGTTTCCCAGCAAGTTCCATCCCAATTCCTGGGCAGTTCCATCCCATTTCCCAGCTAATTCCATCCCATCTCCAGCCAGTTCCATCCCATTTCTCAGCCAGCTAACACCCTTTTCCTCCCCAAGTCGTGAAGCCCAGCGGTGTGCACTTGAAGCTGGTCCTCAGGTTCCAGGATTTTGGCAAAGCCATGTTCAAGCCCATGAGGTAAGGCCAGCAGAGCCCCCTGAGCCCCTGCAGGAGGGCTGGGACTGTCCCTGTCACATCCAGCCACCCCCAGCCACCCCTTCCCTGTGCTGCCCTTGGCTCCCTGGGCAGCTGAGGGGGTTTGGTTATTCCTGGGAAGCTGAGAGGGTTTGGTTATTCCTGGGCAGTTTATTCCTGGGCAGTTTAGGTGGTTTGGTTATTCCTGGGCAGATGAGAGGGTTTGGTTATTCCTGGGCAGATGAAGGGGTTTGGTTATTCCTGGGCAGATGAAGGGGTTTTTGCTTCCTCTTCCCCAGCAGAATCTGGGGTTTACTTTGTTTTTCCTTGAATTCCCTGGAGTGTTTCTGAGACACAGCCATCAAACGTGGGGTTTAATTTGCTAAGGGGGTTTAAATTGCTCAGGGGGTTTAAATTGCTCAGCAGCTCAGTTAGGTTCATCCCTGCTTTCTCCCAGGCAGAAACGTGAGGAAGAGACTCCCGAGGATTTCTTCTACTTTGTGGATTTCCAGCGGCACAACGCCGAGATCGCTGCCTTCCACCTGGACAGGTAGGGCCAGCCCAAAGCCCAGCCCAAAGCCCAGCCCAAAGCCCAGCCCAAACCCCAACCCCAGCCTGTCCTGCTCCTCTGCCCAGGGCGAGCTCTGGCACAGGGAAAGCCCTGCAGAGCCCTGCAGAGCTCAGAGAGGGGATTATTTAGGGAATGGAGGTGTTATTTAGGGAAGGAGTAGCTCTGCATCTCATCTGACACCCCAGAATCAGCTTTGCCTCGGCCACTGCATGAGAAGAGGTGAAACCCAGGATGGAGGAGGTCAGATCCTCACCACTGCAGAATGGAGGAGGTCAGATCCTCACCATGCAGGATGGAGGAGGTCAGATCCTCACCATGCAGGTTGGAGGAGGTCAGATCCTCACCATGCAGGTTGGAGGAGGTCAGATCCTCCCCTGGCTGTCACACAGTGTCCCTTCCCTGCAGCCAAGGGCAGAGCTGAGCTCGGGGTGCAGCCTGGACACCCTGGATGGTCAGGGAGGCACACGCTCCATCAGCAATCAAGGTGTGCTTTGGGTTTATAAATGTCCCCAGATAATGAGCAATTAACCTGGCACCTCCTCCCAGCAGGGTCTGTGTTTCATAAATCAAAAATACCCTTCTGACAGGATGAGGGCAGCAGCCTTTCTCCCCTCGGTGGGGTGAGCACTGAACACCAAGGGAAGGTGGTTCCTGATGGTCAGGGCGGGCAGGGATCTCCAATTTCCACAGGATAAGGAGGACTCGACTGTCCTGCAGCTCAAACTCCAAGAAAGGGAACGAATGGAGCTGAATTCCCTCCCCACTTCTGCCCCAAAATCCCCACAGTGACTCTGCTTGACTCAGCCATCACCACCCTGCAGCTCCTCCACCACAAAAATGAGGCCAGACTGCTTTTGGTGAAGTGCTCTGTGGCTTTTAGAGCCGAAAGATGCTGGATAAAAGCAATTTTTTTTTTCCCTTCAAACATTGCTCAATAAGTAACAGGCTAAATCCTGTTCCATGCCCAATTCCCCGGAGCAGAGGGCATTACCCAAGGAGCCAAGCAGAGCATTAGCCAGTTCAGCCTTGGTACTGACTCAGCAATCAGCACAGCTTCCTCCTCAATGCCAGGAATGCTTTCCTGCCCCAGCCCTGAGGGTTTTAAGAGTATTTTTGGGGAATTATCGCCTTTGGAGCAGGGGGCACCTCCTCAGCCACATCACACAGGATCAGAGTTTGCTCCGAGTCAAACCAATGTTGTGGAAAGGCCCCAAGGGCTGCTCTGACCCTGATTCCAAAGGGGTGGGAGAAACTGAGGCAATGTCAGAGAGAGAGACAGGAATCCTGGACAACATCCAGATTGTTCCAGGCACCACCATTAAAATACCAAAACCCAAACTGAGCCGCATTTTTGCCCCGAGGGCAGAGCAGCTTTTTGCTGGGAAGAATCTGGGTGCAGCGATGCAAAGGCTGAGGGAAGGGAGCAGGGCAGCAGCTGCCACCCCATCCCTTGGTACCATGCCTTGTCCCCCCTGAGCAGGATCCTGGATTTCCGGAGGGTTCCCCCCACCGTGGGGAGGCTGATCAATGTCACCAAGGAGATCCTGGAGGTCACCAAGAACGAGGTCCTGCAGAGCGTGTTCTTTGTGTCACCAGGTGAGCGTGGGATCGGATTGGGGTGAGGAACATCCTGATCCCGTGAAGGTCCCTCCCAATGTCACCCAAATCTGTGCTGGTGGGAGGGAGAGAGGGGATGCAGGGAAAGGGGGTGAAGGAAAAGGGGATGCACGAAAAGGGGATGAAGGAAAAGGGGCTGCAGGAGAAGGGGGTGAAGGAAAAGGGGCTGCAGGAAAAGGAGATGCAGGAAAAGAGGCTGAAGGAAAAGGGGCTGCAGGAAAAGGGGATACAGGAATAGGGGATGCAGTAATAGGGGCTGCAGGAAAAGGAGATGCAGGAAAAGGGGCTGCAGGAATTGTGCTATGGGGCAGGAATTGAATTCCTGGGTGAAACATGCACAAAGACACGGCTACAGCAGAGGTTCCCTATCCCAACCTCGAGCTGGAATCAACTGCCAGATCCAATTGTCTGGTGGGACCAGGTGGTGGGACCAGGAGTGCCCACTGACCCAAATCCAGGTGCCAGTGCCAGTGTCTGTGGCTCAGGCCCAAGCCTAAGGCAGTGGGCAGCTCGTGGTGCTCACCCCTGTGGGTTCCAGATCAGAAAGGTGATGGAGTGGAGCAGGAATGTTGGAGCTTGCCATGTTTGACTAGGCTGGCCTTTTCCAGCCAGAGCATTCCTGGAACTCTGGGACCTCTGAACCCAAACCCTAACCTAATCCTCATTAATTACCCCAGCCAAGAGCCTGTGTTTTCCCTTCCAGAAAGATGGAGGACTGGCAATGTTTGGGCTCTGCTGACATGGCCCAGGTGGGCCCTGTCCAGCCCCAGCGATCCCACAGCTCCAGGCACTTTAGGTTTCCCAACCCTAATCCTAACTCTCAGTGTAACCCTAACCCTAACCCTTGGTGTAACCCTAATCCTACCCCTACCCCTCAGTATAACGCTAATCCTAACCCTACCCCTTGGTGTAATCTGGTGGTTTGATGTCTGTGCCATGGTCACACACACCACAAATCGCTGTCCCACGGTGGGGCAGGGCTCAGGCCAGGCCACCCCACATCCTCCTGGAGCTCACAGCCCCCTTTTCCCCGTTTCCTGCTCTCCTCCCAGCCAGCAATGTCTGCTTCTTCGCCAAGTGCCCGTACATGTGCAAGACGGAGTACGCTGTTTGTGGGAACCCTCACCTGCTGGAGGGCTCCCTGTCTGCCTTCCTGCCATCCCTCAACCTGGCCCCACGGCTCTCCATCCCCAACCCCTGGATCCGCTCCTACTCCTTCCATGGAAAAGAGGAGTAAGTGGGTAAAGGATGCCCCTTCCCGTGGCTGCGCTGCAGGGTGTGGACACCTGGGCACAAAGAATCCAGGCAGGGGAAGGATGAGGTCGGGGGTGCCCATAATTAGGGTAATTATCAGTGTAATGGCCCTTAAAGCCTGGGCATGGGCTGGGTTTGAATTCCAGTCTCCTGCAGGCACAAGGAGGGAGGTTAAACCACTCCTGTCCACTCTGGTGGGTTTTGGGAGCTGTTGGGGCACAGCAGCAGCAGCTGAGGGCATCTCCCCTTCTCCATCTCCTGCAGGTGGGAAGTGAATCCATTCTACTGCAACACAGTGAGGGAGATCTACCCCTACAACAACAGCAACCGGCTGCTCAACATCGTGGACATGGCCATATTCGACTTCCTGATGGGTAATGATGGGGAAAGGACTTTCCCTTTCCTTTCCTTTCCTTTCCTTTCCTTTCCTTTCCTTTCCTTTCCTTTCCTTTCCTTTCCTTTCCTTTCCTTTCCTTTCCTTTCCTTTCCTTTCCTTTCCTTCCTTCCTTTCCTTTCTTCCTTCCTTCCCTTCCCTTCCCTTCCCTTTCCCTTCCCTTCCCTTCCTCCCTTCCCTTCCCTTCCCCACTTTCCAGCACGGCAACAAATATTCCACGCAAATCTGAAAGAAAGCATGGAATAATTTAGAAAATCACCTTCAAGGGAAACTCAGTGCCTGTGTCTGCCCCTTGCCAGGGAACATGGACCGGCACCACTACGAGATGTTCACCAAATTTGGGGACGAGGGCTTCCTGCTGCACCTGGACAATGCCAGAGGGTGAGGCACAGGGGGAAGGTGGGATGGGGAAGGAGGAGGGCAGGCACTGAGCTCTGCTTTGTCCCCCAGGTTCGGGAGGCATTCCCATGATGAAATCTCCATCCTGGCTCCGCTCTCCCAGTGCTGCACGTAAGTTCCTGCTCCTCCTTCCTTCCCGGGAATGTTGGTGTCCCCTGTGTCACTGGGAAAGGCACCCAGGCCTGGCTCTGTCCCTGCTAATCCCAGCTGGGAGAATCAGCAGTGGAAAACATTCACTGACATTTGTCCTTTGGATCAAACCCTTCCAGAAGGGTCTATCAGCCTTTCCAGCATGAGGAGCTGTCAGGAAGCACAGAAATCTCCATCCTTTGATGCACTTAATCAAGTTTCCTCTCCGCTTAACCCTATGTTCCCCCTTCATGAATTCACATAAATCAGCAGTTGGAAGTTAAGTTTGAGAGACAGAGGAAGCTGCTTTTCCCTGAGGTTTCTCTTCAGGAGAGGTGGAGCCTTTTTCATCACTGTACCTGCTCCTTCTCCCCCTCGGGGTGGTAACTGCACTCTCCAAACACACTTCTCATTTTAAGAACTATCATTTGCACTCAGAGAGCCTTTTCATTTATAATTGCAGGCTCGCAGAGAATCCTTCTCTTGAAATTTTGTGCCTTTTCAAATTAACTCTGCCTCTTAATTTGACCTGCATGCCGTAATATCCACAGGTCACATCATTCCTACTGTTCCAGATCCACCTCCCAGAAACCACTCTTTAATTAATTCTTGTGAAAGGCAGGGATAAGAGGACCTGAGCACCTCATCATAAGCAAACTTGGGCCAGAAAGTGGGACACACAAATCCTCATTTCCCACAAGAGCCAATCCTTTCAGAGTGGGAGAGCCTCTAAAACCACTTGGAAAGGAAGGGAAGAGGTTTTGCTTGAGTAAGCACAAGGAGGCCACAAATTTCAGCCTGCCCTGACCAACAGCCTGGACTCAGCCCACCGAGGACACCAAATTGAGCCACGTGAGCAGGAAAATTCCTCCATCCACTCCAAGTGGATGCTTTCCCTGCGAGGAAAGGGATTCTGTGAACTCAGGGATGCTGCAAGGAAAGGGATTCTGTGAACTCAGGGATGCTGCAAGGAAAGGGATTCTGTGAACTCAGGGATGCTGCAAGGAAAGGGATTCTGTGAACTCAGGGATGCTGCGAGCTGCTGCTTCCTTCCCTGTCAAACACATCCATCTCATTCCCAGCTGATTTTTTTCCCCAAGCAGGTTGGAGTCTGTATTTTTAGCTCCTTTCACAGCTCCCATTCCTTGTCCCACCTGCCTGCAGGTCTCCTCTCCCAGCACAAGAACAGCCGTGCCACGAGGTGATGCTTTCCCTGAAAAGTGTCCAAACCCTTTTGGAGGCACATCCAGGCCTGAGAACAGCCCCAGGCAGCCTGATGGAGTCCCTGGCAAGCTCGGGGTGAAATGTAAATCAGGAGTAAATGTAAATCACTGAGCGAGGTGTGTGTCTGTGGTCAGTGCTGCACAAGTGGAGGAGGATGGTTCTGCCACAGGGGCATCGCCTTCCTGCATTAATATTCCTGAAAAACATAAAATAATCAGTTGATCGAGTGTGAAGGCTGGCAGGGGAGCTTTAAACCCCAGCTGTGAAAGTTTAAAGCTCCTTTTCCCTGCTGCTGCTGCCGGGGAAAGCCTGCCCTGGAGGCAGAGCAGCGTTTCCATCTCCCATTCCTCTCGGTGCGGGGTTTGTTGTGTAACTGTTCCAGCCTCAATCAGCTGCTCCCCACAGGGTCAGAGCAGCCCGTTCTCCACCTCTGAGCGCTGTCACTGCCGGGACCAGAGCAAACACAGCTGGTGTTTACCCACAGCAGCTCCTGGGCCGGCCCTGCCCCGAAGGATTCTGCAGATGCTCGGTCACATCTGCTCCGGGCACGGCTTTCCTTGTCAGCAGCAGCAGGGAAAAGGAGCTTTAAACCCTCACAGCTGGGGTTTAAAACTCCCCTGCCAGCTTTCACACTCGATCAATTGATTATTTTATGTTTTTCAGGAATATTAATGCAGGAAGGTGATGCCTGCCCCTGTGGCAGAACCATCCTCCTCCCCTTGTGCAGCACTGACCACAGACACACACCTCGCTCAGTGATTTACATTTACTCCTGATTTACATTAGGTATTAGGGAAAACGTTTCCTGGAAAGGGTTGTAAAACATTAACACAGGCTGCCCAGGGAAATCGTGGAGTCACCATCCCTGGAATTCTTCAAAGGATATGTGGATGTGGTACTGGAGGATGTGGTTTAATGGTCCAACAGCAGTTGAAATTGATGTTTTCAAGGTCTTTTTCCACCTGGGACAGCCACAACCCTTTCCCAAACAGGACAGGGTCAGGTGGAGCTGCAGAGATCCCGACCAGCATTCCCAACTGATGCCCTGGGTAACCACCACCCTCACAAAGACAGAATCTGGAGCTGCCTGAAATGGATCTGACTGCACCTCTTTCCACCTGAAAATTCTGGCTCAGCTAAATCCAAACGGTCCCACAAACATGGGCCACTTTGTTTCCAAGATTTAAAGGGCAATAATTACAGCCACTGATTTGTTTCAGTATTCTACGTGCTGAAGTCAACACATTTTTGCCAAGGATTAAACAAATGATTTCAGAGTACTTTGTTTCATGCCCAGAAGTGTTCCAAGATTGTAGCTTTTCATCCCATTTTCTGTCAAAGCAAATCATACTTGAATCTCAGTGCCTCTTACGGTGAAAAGTCACAGTTCCATCAGTTCCAGGAAATATTCCCTCTTTGTGCTCGGAGTTTTGACAGAAGAAGATTTTCTCATTCATGCCTCTTCATTTACCTCCTCTGCTCCAGTCTGATAAACGCCTTCCTTGGGGAGATGGCACCACCCTGCAGGAGCCCAGGGAACTGGGTCACCTCTGACTCACTCACTACTGAGAAATTCAGTCATGTTTTTCTCTCTGCTGACAGACATTTGCAGTGCAAATACTCTGGAAAAACAAAGGAAGAAGTAGAGGTTTCTGCGAAAAATATCGTTGCCTTCCAAAATTAAAATTAAAGAGCTTTTGTTCCAAAGTCCTTTAAACTTCTTCGCCCACCTCTGCCCTCCTGCTGCCATAAGCTGGCTCTTGCTGGGAGGCATTAAAGTGATTTTTTTTTTAAATTTTTTTTTTTTTTTTCAGAATAAAGAGGACAACATTACTGCGACTGCAGCTCTTGGCGGAGCCCGAGTACCGGCTCAGCGATGTGATGAGGGAATCCCTCCAGCAGGACCCCCTGGCCCCTGTGCTGACAGAACCCCATCTCCTGGCCCTGGACCGGCGGCTGCAGCTCATCCTGGAAGCCGTGGGGAGATGCATCGACACCTTTGGAGAAGCCACGGTGGTGGCCAACGACACAGCACAGAGCTTTGTGTGGCACAGAGCCAAGGTGGACACTTGAGGGGTGCTGAGCTCCTGCTCTGAGCCAGGGACAGCCCTGCCAGGCAAGGGACAGCTCCAGGAACTGGCCATCCCCACCTGCACAGACCCAGAGGGGAAACTTCACCAGATCATCAGGAATCACCCTGGGTTCTGGTGCTGATGAGCTCATCCCGTGTGCTGGTGCGGCTGATTTTTGCAGCCCAAACACCACTCTGGGCTGCAAAAGCTCCAGATCTCAATCTCCAGAGGGACAATTTCCAGATGTGGAGCTGGCTGTGCTCTTGGGAGGGTGGGGGAACATCTGGGTTTGGCTGCCCAACCTCCACTGGAGCTTGCTGAGAAGGACACGGACTCAGCACGAGGACAAGGGGTGAATAAAGAGATGCCAAGGGCGTTTTACTCTTAGAAAGGCTTTGTTCTGGAATCACAGGTGTGTGTTTGAGGAAAGAGCAGTCCTGCTTCCTCAGGGCAGGACAGGACATTGATCCACCTTTATCCGATCAGCATCAGCCTGTGCACGTCACACCGAGCTCACAGGGCAGTAAAACAATTTCTCTTACCTGCCTGAAGAGCCAGTTTGGGTTACAGAAAACAGGCAGAACCCCTGTTCTATAGAATAGAACTTATTCTGTGTTGCCCTAGAACCCAAGGAAAAAAACCCAAACCAAAAAAAACAAAAACCACCCCAAAAATTAAACCACTCTGAGACACGCAGCTGTATTTACAATTCAGGAACCCACCCATTTCTGGGGAAAACATTTTGTCAAAGTGAGCAAGGTCTAACTCAGCTCATCTCATTGTCTTTTAAAATAATTGTCTCCTCATATCTTTTCAAAACATTTAGGTTATCATAATTAGCTGGAAAATAGAATGGTATCCCACTCTCTGCCCCCTACCTCTGCGCATTTTGAGGAAATACAATAGGAATTGGGGACCAAAAATGTGGAGAGGGAATTATCATGGGTATTTCAGTTCCCAGTTCTCCCTTTACCTCCCAGCAACAAGGTTTAAGAATAACTGGATTACTGAAGCTCTCTTTAATGGCTTTTTCCTTTAACTGTTAGGAACTATTCAAGAGTCTTTTGGCAGCCTGGGGAAAGCAGCTGAGAACTCTGTTGATAATTTATCATCCTTAAGGGGGGGAAAAAGCCAACAAAAAACCCAAACCATAACCAATCTACTAGAAAAACCATTATAAACTAACCTTCAACAAAATCCACCTACAGCATTGCAGACCTTCCAGAGGATCCTAAAACCCCTGTACAAATGGTGTCAGGCAGGAATTTAACAGGATCCCAGCAGCTCATTGTCCCATGGGACCAAAACCACCCCACAAATTTACCAAAAACCCCACTCCAGGCTCCTTTAGTCTTTCCCAAGCTGTGGTTCAAACAAGTGCTTGCATTTCCAACTTCCTAACAGTCTCAAGCAGAATTCTTGACCTTTTTACTCTTTTGGACAGAGAACAGATGAAAATAAGAGGATTTCACTCGCTCTCAGCATGTTGGTGATTTTTTTCATTCAGGACAATAAATTCCCAAAGTTCTATCTCCCTCTACCGGTGCTTTTTGTGCTCTCACCACACAGCACAAACCCCGAATTAATTCCATCCTTTGTCATGGAATGGTGACTGTTGCTGCTTCAACAGGAAGCACATGGCAAAGCAAGATAAGCTGAAATTAAAGTTATAGAGTTTATACTTACAGCTACGAGGATGGAAGTGGAGGGTTTAAAGTTTCACTTTAGGTAATAAAAATTCAGGTTTCAGCCTGGTTTTTACAGGGGAGGGGATTGGGAAAGGGAGAGCAGGGTGAAGGAAATAAACCTGTGGATATTTAAATAGCTGGTACAGTAAAAGGATTGCAAGGTTCCCTTTTTATTTTTATTCTCCTTTACATGACAGATACATTTTGTACCTTCAAAGCTGGGTAATTGAGTTTTCTTGGAGCCAGACGTAAAACACATCTGAGCTGCTTCAAATCACTCTTCCAATTTTTTCCTACTTCAGTTGAAAATCCCCCTCTTCCATTTCCCACCACAATTTATTCACGATTATCTATCACACGTTCCAAACCTTCACTAAAGGGGGTGCAGAGATGGGAGCAGCCAACTCAGAGAAGCTCCCAAGCTCCAAAATTCACATTCCAAGAGTTACTGACTTGGAGAAATCAAAGAGGACACAGGTACCTTCTCATGGATCAGCCAGGCCAGAGCTCCAGAAGAATTCCCAGGCTGGCACGTGGAGAACAAACTCTCCCCAGGCTCTGGGGGGAAGCCACGACCTGAACTCAACCCTCTGGAGTTACACCAAGTTAATCCATTAAGCTGCTTATTTTCTGCTGCTTCATTCATAACATATCCTCTAAACCCAAGGGAAACACGAGGCAGGGGTGGGGAATAAAATAAAAGAGGCTGATTGCGTTTAAGAATTTAAATCATTTTATTGCTTTACCTGCCATTAGGACAATCTATAACAAAAGGAATATAATATAATATATTAGCACATACAGTAAATCAGACTTATAGAGTCAGGTAACGATACAAAAATGGTCCTCTGGTTGACTATAGCTTCCTAGGGCAATAGACTTCATCAGTTTGCTGAAGATAGACTAGCAAAAAATTACTTCTAAAGCCCTGAATGTTAGCTAAGGCAAAACTATGCCAATTGTGGTTTCAAACATATTGAAATTGCACACAAAGGTAAAGCTATAACTGTGTTTAATATTTAACTCAGACTTAGCTGATTTATCTTAAAATCTTGTAGGTAAAACTACAAAAGGGAGTAAACAGCAAGCTAAAAAGATGCAGTAGTGAAACTTGA
Source organism: Malurus cyaneus samueli (assembly GCA_009741485.1). Classification (NCBI taxonomy): domain Eukaryota; kingdom Metazoa; phylum Chordata; class Aves; order Passeriformes; family Maluridae; genus Malurus; species Malurus cyaneus. The sequence continues at coordinate 2,071,647 of CM019230.1, forward strand.
TTAGAAAGCCTTATATAAAAAAAAAATGTGCATTTTTTGTTGTGGAGCTCTAACCGGTTTACACAGTTTTTGGTGCTTTAATGTAACACAAAGAACACGTATGAAGAAAAAACCTGCAGAGTCAAAACTTAAGAAAAAGTTTTACAAAAAAAAAAAAAAAAAAAAAAGAAGAAAAAGTAAAGAACCAAAAGAAAGGTAGCATTTGCTTATTCCTTAAGGACTCTGGCAGAAATTCTCTATTCAACATCTCCTGAATAGAGAACTCAAACCACAAGCATTTCAATCCCTTCCTGGGATTTCAGTTTCAGAAATACCCTGAAACCTTTTGTAAAGGCTTGATACCTTCAGTATTATTCTGCATCAATTAGCAGACTCTTCCTGATTCTCTCCACACCTGGGAAAATGTTGGATTTGAATCCACACCACCTCAGAAAGGAAATAAAACGAGGGCTCCATCATTAAAGTAGTTGCACAACAAATGCCAAACTGCTTGCTGTCACTCCCAAATACAAACCTATGCTACTTGATATAAATTACAGTTTAAAGGAAACCTTAAAAATTGCCTACCTATTGAACCGTGGAATTCAGTAAAAACTTTTGGGAAGTCTTGGTGAGCACAGAGTAATGGAGCACAAAGATGGGAAATACTGAAATACATTTAAGACTCCGCAACAGACTGAACTTGGAAAAAAAATTAAAAGAGTAAGGATGAAAGGAGTGTGGTGGGAATTCAGAAGCAAGAAAAGAGAATGCACCTTTTGGCTTTGAACTAGATTTATAGTGAACCATTTTTAAAATGATGAACTGACACTTCTAAAAACTTAAAAACAACTGAGTGTTGCAGGAAAGTTCAAACATTCAATTTTTCTGCCTCACATTCTCAAGCAAGAATGATGGAGCTCTACAGACCAGCAATCTTGTCCCCTGCAACTGCTGCTGGCCAGAAACACTCAGCATTTATTTTCCCTGCTAACAAAGGGTCACTTGAACTGATGGCAATTCTTTAAAAGTCAACTGAGGATTAACAGAACAATTCACAGGGAAAATCAAATGTTTGCTTTCGACTTCTACACCAATCAAAGCACTCAAACGGCACTAACAGCTGGACAGCTGCACCATTCTTACACCAATCTATGGACTAGAGACTAAAGTCAGGCATTTCATGTAGCATTTGGTTCTTGCCACTTGGAACAGAAAGAGTTTTAAATGGCAAAACTATGGCTGGAGAAAGAACGAGTGAAAAAGATCAGTTGCGGTCAGTCAGCAGATGGATGGACAACTGCAGTAGTTCAGCAGAACTATTAACCTGGAAAGCTTTTGATTTACACTTGACAAGAACAGAACTAAGCAATCTTAAACCAGCAGACACAGGAACAATGATACTGGTAAATTCCAACTGTTGGCTTTCTCAGCAGCTGATGCCTCACGATTGAATCCAGGATTACAGTACCCAGAAAATGAAAAAGAAACCCAGAAAACCCCAAGCCCCAAGAAGCTCAATTACAAGGGGAGCTCTTATGAAAAGAAATACAGCAGATGATGACCACAGCCTTACAATCTGTCCAACAATTTCAGAGACACCTTTAAAAGAACTTTTTCCCCTCTTTTACTGTCACCTCCTTACTCTATGGCAATGGCGTGGTGCCAGGAGGTTTCTCCCTCACTGAAGCAAGGCTGCACTGGCCTGAGTTGGACACTGGTGCACAGAGAGAAGCAAACGTTTCATTGAATTTTTTCTATTAATTTAATGGGACAGAGAGCACAGAAATAATATGCTCTAAATTAATGACAGTGCCATGATAAGCAGTTTTTATCTTTTTTTTTTCCTTTTTTTTTTTCTTTTTTTTTTTTTTTTTTTTTTTTTTTCTTTTTTTTTTTTTTCTTTTTTTTTTTGTTTTAAACCAGACAGAAAGCTGCAAATGCCAGTGGCGATGTGGCTCTGCACAAGGGAAAGAAAGCAGTCTGCATTCGTGAAGCATGGCTTGGACAGGGAGGAAGGTTTCAGACAGACAGTGATACAAAACTGTTGTACTGCTGGATGTTCCTCTTGAGGATATCAGAGCAGGGACCCAGCACGCGCTCGAACCGGGGCCGGTCCAGCTTCACACATTTCAAGGGACCACGAGCCACCACGGTGGCAGCACGAGGACGGTTCATCAGCAGAGCAATTTCACCTGGGACAGCAGAGAGAGGGAGCAGAGTTACAATCAGCAGGTAAAAGAGGCACAGAAGTGATCCTGAGCTGTTTCAAATTGCAGGGAAGGTAATTCAGGCTTTAGCACTGCTCAGAACAAGCACCTCTGTGGTTACATCAGAAGCAACAGTGAAAGCAATTTAAAAAAAAAAATACTAGATGATTTTATTATTTAAAAAGCCTGCCCACATCCAAATCTGTCTGAAAAAAAAGCCTAAAGAATTGTCAATACTGCATCTGTTTGAGAAAAGGTCATGTTTCAATTTCCCATGTTATTTTCCTAGCCAACAAGCAGTTATTTTTCTAATAGTACTTCTCAATTCTGGTATTTCTAGGAAACTCGGGACAACAAGACCATGGTTCTGAAGTAAACAAACAAATAAAACATTCATGCACCAGACAGAAGCCTTTGACCCAGTGCTGGCCAGAATCAAAAATCTGATTTGTCACGGGGCTGTGGAAAAGGAACATTTTGAAGTCCCACTGGATCCCCATTTACTAAGTTTTGCACAAACATGCCAAAAGCTTTCTTTCAACTGCTCACAACATATTTGGAAATGAAGGTTTCAACAAACCCCTGTTATCAGCAGTGGAAAACATTCTTACAACAAGCAGGCAAGAAACCACAGCAGCAACTTTTGGGTTTTGTTTGCTTGGTTTTGGATTTGAGTTCTTTCCATGTTCAGGACTGAGGAATGAACTCAGTGTTCCTGGGAGAATACTTCTGCCTGCATTATCAGAAGGGATGTTCAAAAGAAATGAGAAAATCTTTTCCTCTGTGCCCAACGAAAACTCCTGAACACAGCAGCCTCCAAAAGAGAGGCTTCCAAAAGAACAAGGAGGTTCTGAGGGACAGCTAAACCCCCAAAGGAAACGTCTGCAGCACCTGAACACAGTGGCTGTGATAATATTTAGTTTAAGAGTGAGAAACTCAAGAGAACACACAAGGAAATATTAGAAAATCTAAAATTACATAGACAGGATGAAGTCTAGTCCTAGATCCTGAGCTAAGCAGACCTTTGGGAAGAGCCAGTGCCCTTGAGTCTATCCCAATTCAGACCTTACAACAGAGGATTTGCTGCTTGCATCATCTACAGAGCTGACAACCAAAAGGTTTTAGCAAGAGAGGAACTACCTAAAAAATGAGAAAAAAAGTTAGGGGGTTTGAGAAGGAGAGGGCTGTATTTAACCATGAAACAGTAGGTTCTGACCAGGAGAAGAAAAGGCCAAGGAAGGAAATTTTCTGTCTTACTGTTGTCTTCAGCTATGTAAGGAGTGACTACAAGACAAACCCAGACTGCACAGTGAAAGACAGAGAGAGAGCACCAAGCTGCAGAACAGGAAATTCTTGTCAGGCACCAAGGAAAAAACCTCTCCACAACAAGGCTGGGTAAACAGAGCGAGAAATTGCCCAGAGAGGCTGTTGGATCTCCATCCCTGGAGACACAAGAAACTCAACTGGACACAGCCCTGAGGAATAGGATGTCATTTCAAATTTAGCTCTGCTCAGGGCAAGCCAAATCATCACCAGGCCTCTTCTACAACCAAGCAGTGTGGAACAATTCATTCTCTGTGCACACCTGAATGCCAGGTGACTCTGAGACTCACCTGACACTGAGAGAAACCACAGGAGTCCAAAACAGTAATTAAGCAAATCCATCTCATCTTTACCATGGACACAGCACAGACAGAATGGGAACAGTGGTGTCTCTAAGCACAGCTGTCCCAACAGAACTCACCAAAGTAATCAGAAGGTCCCAGTCTGCCCACTTCAACAAATTCCTCATTTTCTGACCGACGCTGTAGCACTGCAGCTGTGCCCTTCAATAAATCACAGCAAACAATTGGAATTTCCAGCATCACTCCAAACACTGCATTTCACACAGAATCAGCTGCTTTGCAGAAATATTTTCTCAGTTCAAAAACCACCCTACAGTCCTTGAACAGTTCACTCAACTGCTCTGTAACAACAGCTGCTCCTCCCTCCTCTCTGAGCATAAAACATCTGGAACATCTACATATCCACAGTGACTTCTTCCTGGTTTTCTTCAATCAGTAGGAATATTATAACTAGCAAAAAACTCCAAAAGACACAAATCAGACGTCAGTGAAACCCCTAGTAGGGCATTACCAGGTCTATAATCCTCTCAAAAAAGATAAACTTTCAGTCAGAAACTTGTTGCTTTTTTCCTGGGAGTACCATTTGTGAAAACAGCAAAACTAAACACAAGCATGTCCAGCAAGGTGATGCTTCTTCAGGGATTCTCTGGAAGTATATTATTATATATTGTATATTATTATATTATGTTTTGTTCTCCAAGTGCCTGCTTAAGGACACAATAAAAACAAGTCCCGAGATTTGATTTTGACTCTACTTACCTCCAAGATAATGAAGAATTCATCTCCTGGCTCTCCCTGGACCACGATCTTCTGCCCATCCTCAAACTGTACCGGTTCCAATGCATCAGCCACAGTGAGACGCTCCCACTTGTCCAGAGATTCTACAGAATAAAGAGTTCATTCATGGAGTGTCTGCTCAAGGCACAAAATTACAGCTTTTGCTCTGTATTTATATGCAAGGTAATGTATTTTCTGGTTGCCTTTGTGCATCAGTGATCAAGATATGAATTAGTTATTCTGGATTGATACAGAAAAGTGGTTGTGATGATTTTCCACAACAGCCTGTAATCATCATAATGCCAGGTAACAGCTTCACTACAATATGGCAATTGATTCCACTCCAGAACAAAAATCTTCTCACTTACCCAATATAGATACTTTACTAAGGAATTTCTCGTACATATTTCTCTTTCTCAAAGTATTTCCCTACAAAAAAAAAAAACCAAACAAAAACACACAAAGTAAGTTTTCCTTCTACTCCAAATAAAACTCGAGACACAAACAAATTTAACCAGACACACAGTGTCCTGTCTCACAGACCCCAAACCCACAAGATGAAATGTTTTGAAATTGAGTTCTCTCAGGAATATTCCAGTTGAGCAACATTCCTAAAGCACTCAGGATTTACTGCAGCCTTATTACACCCTCAGTTCAGTTTAATACTGGCATTGTTTTGGTCACTGCTACAAGATTCCCCCTTGCCCTGTGCCTGAGAGATTCACATTGAGTAATCAGCTTTCTGATTACAAAAGAGACAGCAGGATTTGGAATAAATAACTCCAGCAAAGGACAGGCACAGGCAGAAGGTCAGATGCCCAGGATACATAAACCCCAAAGCATAATTCCAGGCTGTGAGGGATACTTGCCATCAGGATCCTTCTGTAGCTGTCCCTGTCAATGCCCCACAACTTGACGTTGGTCTTGGCTTTGACGGTGGCAGCTCGGGGGGTTCCATAGATGAGGGCCAGCTCTCCAAAGCTGCCACCCTCACCCACACTGGTTGCCCACTCGCTGTTCACGTAAACCTGGAAGGCAGAGAAGTGGTCAGAGACACCCCAACTTCCTGCTGCCCTCTATTCCCTTGCTAAGAAAAGGAAATTCTCCCATCTGTACAAAGCTGACCATTCCAGGGTTTTATCAACACTTCCAAGCACAGCAGAGTTTGTACTTTCATTGACAAAGGGATTCTCTTCTACAGCACATGCACAGACTCTGCACAGACTGGTGAGACCCTCTGACATGAAACATCTCAGCAAGTCTGTGTCATTTCAAGGTCTGTGAATTAGCTGGGCTGGAAAATAAAAGGTCTGGTTGTTCCTAAAGGCTGTCCCACACCTCAGCTAGACTCCACCCTGCACTCATAAAACATCTGTATTGTGTCCAAATAATTCATTTTGAAACTCAGGCTTTGCAACCAGACTGAGCCATTAAGGAGCAGAACAAACTTCTATAAGTAAGAACTTAAAATGAGGAAAAGCTGCTAAAGGCAGGGCCTGTACAAGAAGCCTACAAATATCAGAGTATTCTTCTGCTAGGAATGAACATATCATTAATAAACTACGAGGAATGCTTACATCCATTTCTCCTTGATCAACAACATAGAAGTTATCGCCTTCATCACCTAAAGATGAGAAAAAACAATTGAATGTACACTAAATTGAATATACTATGAAAGAACTGGCATCTCTGCCAACTTTGATGCTTAGACTCCAACAAGGTTAACCAATTCTTGCACAGCTTGTAGGATGAAATGTCACATTTTGCTGATCTCACACTCCTCTCAGCCCTGTGAAAGGGGACATCTACTGGTACCCAGGAGATCAGCAGCAATTCCAGGATTACTGGAATGGTGAACCAGATCCATAAATTGACATGACATTCCTACAGAGTCATCAAATGACAATATTCCCAACAGATAATCTATTCAAGGAAACCACATCCTCCTACAATTGCTCCCACTCCTCACTTCAGTATGAGCTGTGCCACAGGGAACACAACGAGAAATTGTCTGGCTGCAGGGACTCTGTTTTTATATTAAAGACTAAACATAAAGAATAAACACAAACTAACGAGCACTAGAGCAGAGCCTGCTCCCCACCCCCAAATGATTCCCCAGTGCAAACAGTGTCACTTGCCTTGCTGGATGACAGTTTCTCCTGCGATGTAAGTGACGGGGAACATCGCATCGAAGATGTCACTGAAGGAGAGGACACCAAAATCAGACAAAAGCCTGCACAACACCACACATCTGTACCCCCAACCCATCACTGCTGCTCCTGGACCTCTGCATGGTTCCACTGCACATTTGTGACATATTCAGTTCTTTGGAATCTTTGCATTTCTACAAAACTTAACCCCACAGATTTCCTCCTACCTCCTTTCATTATCATCAAGATGGGTAAACAGCACATTCTTCTCAATTGCTTTTGCCAAAGCAGCCATGGTTTTATAATCTTTTGGAATAACCTATGAGAGAATCAGAGAAAGCAAATGGTTAATTTTTGCCATGAAAAATATCTGCATTTCCCATGGTAAATAAACAACTTAAATTGCTACAAAACACTGTCTGAGTTTTCCCATTTTCTTTCAAGCACTATAAATATAACCCCAAATATAGTCAATGTTTACAGACAGTTTGAACACAAGCAAAATTAAATCTTGTATTATTTTCTGCAACTGAAAAGCACCATTCCATGCTCAGTTTTTAAGTTTTTTTTGCAAGAGGACAAGTATCTGTTCAACCTGTGTTTTCCTGGGAACAGCAGCAAGCCTGCTCAGGCCAAATGTTGTTGCAGCTGCCAAATAACTGGAAGCACATTATATATAATATATATATAAATATATGCACATCTGAATATATAATTACTTCAAAGGGAACAGGTCTAAATAATGCATGAATGGTTTAATTGCATGATAGGTTATTCTGTCCTCCAGTTAAACAGCCACACACACACAGGTCTGCTTTTCACAGCAATTATGACATAACAGGTTCCAGGAGCTTGGTGTTATTTAATGCTCTGGATAAAAAGTGGGTTTAGATAAACTTTTGGATTGTGGATGTAATTTTGAGCAGTGTTTAAGAGTCAGAGCACCTTTCTAACATAAGAGGCAGCATCCTCTTCTGTGTAGACTTCTGCACTGATGGCCCCACGTCGTGATCGATATTTAACCACGGGGTTGAGGGGAGGAGGAGGGGAGATTTCATCCTCCCGGGAGTCGGAGCGAGAACCAGACTTCAGCTGATTCAACAACTGCTTTGTTTCCTCCTAAACAGGAAGGAAGACATGTTTGTGTCACATAATCCAAAGAAAAAAAAAAAAAAAAAAAGCAGTCATATATCATGTTCCAGTCCAGCCTGCCAACACCAGGGAGCTTCCTGTGTACTGTTATTCCCACATTAAGGCAAACAGGAGACGAGAGCATCCAAGATCAAAGGCCTTTCCAAACACGTGGCTGATGTGCCTTTCATTCCTAGCAGTCACATCACAATGGTGTTTATTTTGTTGAGTTAGACTTCATTTATTAAACTGTTAGCATCAACCAGTTGATTCCACTTTCTGCCAGTGTGCTCACCAGATGATTCAGAAATTCCCCAAATGCTGAAGGCATCTCCCCAGCTGCAAACCCCCCCAGTTTCTCCCCTCGGCTGCGAGGTGCTAAAACCTTTCTGGAGTTGAAAGACAGAGGAGCAATTCCTCAGAAATCCATGTTACATGAGAAGCTTTTCAAAGAGGTTGAGTCATGGACCAACTTGATACTCATTAACCAACATTTATTTTAGGAGAAAGAAACATGAACACAGCTTTCAAAAGTGCTGAAGGAAGGATGCTAGAGGGCCAAAGTGGATTTTTTTTTATGCAAACCACATGCAAACCTTGCACAAGGCTACGTGTTTTCCTTATTTCCCTCAGCTGCTTGTTGTGTTATAGTGACACTGTAGAAGACCAGAGAACTTACAATAAAACAAATTCTAATTAACTTGACACACAGAAATTTGATTCTTCATACGATTCATGTAAAATCAGATTAAAAACAAACCAGCCAACCCTGGAGTCAGAGCATTGACATCATAACAGCTCAAATGACTTTCCCAGTGTTAGGAAACGGGGGTTTAGGACGTTCTGTAAAAGAACAAGGACTCATCTGTTCTCCCAGAGCTCCAGCCCCTGTAAAAGCTGTGTTTGTCCCAGTGTCCTTCATCCCAGCAGGGCAGCGAGGCTCTGGATAACAACACACCCTGAGGAAAGGGCCATGGCATAACCATTCCTGGCAGTTTAGTTTACATTCCACCTCTCCCAGAGCCAAGGAGCTCTGCCACCTCACATTTCACTTCCTGCCCATTGATAAAATGGTGCTACATTTCCCAAGCATGGCAGCAAAATGTATTTAAAACTCAGTTCTGTCGTCTGATTTTAGAGGAACAAGTCTCGACAGAGATGAAATTAAAAATAGCCTGAGCAGTAATAAGTGTTTGGTTTAAAGTGCCTCACATCAACCACAGGACATGTTTGTTCACATACAAAATACTCAACCCATTAAAAAAGACACTTTTTGAATAAGTGAACATCAGCTGCTGGGCTTTTTCCCAGTATCACATAAAATATTAAATATTGTGATCAGAGACTGAAGCACTTCAGCAGCATTTAGTGAGGGAGCTGTTGTCAAAACACTCTTCAAGAGACTCCTCAGGGCAATGCCCCCCTTGGGGAGAAGGAAATTGCACCAACAGAAAAAAATACAACTGATAACTTCTGTCTGACCCAAAATTTAGCATTAACTTTTTTTTTAGCACAGTAAAGCAGGGGATGGAACAGAAGCAAGTTACAAGTGGGTAAAATAATGTGTTAACTTAAAATGTACCAGTTATTCTAAATAGCCTATACATACACTCAGCAAATCCATAAATCTTCAAATATTCACATTACACATTGCAGCTTTTAGGGTCAGTCATGAAATGCAAACCTTATTTTTCCTGACAAATAAACACTTATTAAGTCCATTTGAATTATTACAAGTAATACTGAAGTGATGACACTTCATGTACTCATATTAAAGTCTATTGGCTACTGAAGAAAACCTTCACAATTTCAGAATTATGGTGGACACTGTAAAACCTGCTAAGTGTCATTGCACCAGACAGTCTCAACTTCTTCTGATTAATTAGTATTTCATTTCTATCATACTCAAAAATCCCCAAATATTCAGAAGCTATAAAATCATTTTTTAAAAAGCTCTGCCATAAACTCACAATTGCTCAGTATATCCTTATAACCCATTTGTTTTGCAGTAGAAACACTTACGAAGATGATTTTCCTAACACCTTAGGAAAGTTTCCTTTCCTAAAAAGAAAACAATTGGAAAATATTCCAATATCTGAGGCAGGGCAGATGGGGGGAACAGGTACAGTGACTACATGTCCATCACACTGCCTAATTCCAGCTTTCCATAAACCCCAATGTGCACATAACTGCATCACACACAGTATTTCAAACATGCATTCATTCCAGAGCATAGACAAGTCCAATATCCAGGATTCACCTGGCAGGCTGCAATAATGATCTCTACATTAAATTTCCATAGCTCAAGCTGCATTACACAGCCCAGCCCAGCACTGGAGAGCTATTACAGCTTTTAGCAGGTATTGGTATTACCAGACACGTTTGCACAGCCAAGAGAACAGAGGCCTCAGGACATCACAAACAGATAAAATAAAACCATTTATACAATCAATGTGTAGTAATTAGATTCCTCTATCAGCTTTCATAACCCAGAAGAGGACATTTGAATTCCTATAGTAGCTGTAACAATCTCAGAGGCAGCAATTTTAATGTTTCTGAACCGAAATTCTAAAGCATGTTTAAATTTCTTCAACATATTTTAATAACATGCCAATGAATCAGCTCTGTTTGTGTGCACTGCAAGAGATGACTTGTCAAGAGAATGAGAGAGAAAATAGCAACCTCACTTCAGTTTTCAATGGTGCTCCTTCAAAAATCCATCTTAAAAAAAAAAAACCTGATGAAAATGAGGTTGAGATAGAGTCAAAGAGATGAAAATTTAGGAAGTGCACTGAAAAGTTGCTCTGCTCTATTACAGATGTAAAATACGTGATTTTTGGGAGGGGAACACATTGAGTTTGAGGCATTTTTGCTGTAGCAGAGCGGGGCTCTGGGCTGGAGTTGGTTAATAATAGTACTGTGCTTTCCAGCCAGGGATGTCAGGAGTTTCCTGTCCAGCACAGGATGTTCACTGCTCTGGTACCTGATAGCTGTGGAGGTACCACATCACCTGGATAAACTCAGCCCAGCCCAGGCTGACTGGGGAAATCACCCAGAGGAAGCTGCAGCATGTTTAAAATCCTGAGAGGCAAGAAAAAACTGCTCCAGCTTCACTTGTAGCTACAGCTGCACTAGAGGATACTTAAAACCCATGAGAGAAGACCCTGACCAAAATTGCAACAGCAATTTAAGGGGAAAAAACATTACCTAACCAGTTTTATTTTCGGCTTCAGTGTAGGCTGACCGAGTACACAGAGAGCCAACATGCACCAGAATAAAATCACCAACGTATTCAATTCCAACATTCATGTCATTAAATTCAGAGCTGGACTTGTTGTCTTGCTAAAAACCAAATTAAGTTGCCAAACACTGCATGTTGACCACAAATCCACTGCACAAAAGTACCCAAAAAATCCCATTTTATAACCCCACATATGGATTTACACTAAGCGTAATTTTTTTTTAATAAATGCTTTTACAAAGCATTTACTTTGTACAATTTTGCATATGTATATTTTAAAAATTATTAATCTATCAGTATTTCCAAACTCAAGAATCCAAGGATGGGATAGAAGCATGGTAACAGGCAGGGACAATAGATTTTTAAGAACCTCATTATTAACTGGTTTCTTGCTGATACACACACGAAAAAGAAGTCAGAGCTCTTCATTTCATAAGCAAAATGTTCCTCAAATACATTACTGGTAGTTTGCACCCCTTGGTCATTTTTTAGTATTTATCCCGAATAAGTATTTTATTCCCATTAAAATATAATTTCCACCAGACAGATTTATGATCTCTAGTGTTAATGTTTTTCTTTTTTACATCAGCAATCAGTAACTCACTAGAACAAAAAAAAAAAAAAAATAAGATAAATATCTAACTGCCCTATAGAAGGACTGAGAGCAGCACCTGCAAACAAATGCTGTACAAGGTCACAGCTGCATTATTTACTAATTCCATGTTCTGAGTACAGTTGTATCCAACCTTCCCTCTGCACAAGCCTTTCATCTTCCCATTTCCATTGCAGCTTCTTGTCCTACCTGCTTAGATATCAATATACAAAATTAATAGGCCAAAAGAATGTGAAATTGCTGATTCAACAGTGATTGCTCTCCATTCCCAAGATCCCAGAATGCTTCCAACAGCAACAAAAACACCAAGGGGACCTCAGGACAAACACAAGAAGACACCAACACTGAACTCCCAAGAGAAACCAGAAACAGGACTGCTCTTCCAGAGATCTGGAATGCAAATACTTCCATCTGACTTCAACCAGGCCTGGCTAATATCACTGGCACCTCTTCTGTGCTCTACCCAAATTACTGGAAATCAGTTTAAGAATCCAAATGCCATCACCAGCATCAGCCAAGGTCAAACTCCACAGTTCTCCAGCTCCAGACACACTCATGTATGTTATGGATCAGCTTCCATGAGTAAGCATTGGATTGGAATCACATCTGCATCCCAGCTAGGTAAGTCTCTTTGTCACCTTGTGCTGTGCCCTAAATGCTTTGGGATGACAGAGATGCATAAACTACTGGAAAACAGGATCCGTTTTCCAAAAGCACTGCTTCCAATTTCAAACAGCCAACACAGACACTGCTCAAATCTGTAGCTGAGCTCCTAAATGACTTAAATTTTTACCTTACTCAGATTTTTTACCTTCTCCAATCTTTCAAAGTACTCTCTGATGAATCCCATGGGTCTTTCAGGTCTCACTGTGCATAATTGTACAATGCAATCCTTCAGCAGTTGCTGGATGTTGTGTTTTTGGATGTAAAGTTCACATTCCCGAAGGCTCCGCTCCTCCTCGCTGCTGCTGCTGCTGGAAGCTGCCATTGCTGAAGGGAAGAGAAGGAGAAGGTTAAAAAAACTGCTGGAAGCAAAGATGCTGCTGCCTAAAAAAAAGTTATGCTGCATTATCTTACTGGTGTCACAGCGTAAAACCAGATTAACCTATCAGAGCAGTAACTAAGCTAAAGAAAATGCTGTTAACTTATTTAGCACCTGGAAAAAAATGAAAAATCAAAACTCGGGGGTCTCTATGGCCACAGGCAGAAAAAAAAAAAAAAGAAATGTGGCTGAGGTGAAAAAACTTCAACAACTCAAGCTCTGTGAGCACTCCAAGTCAGGGGGGAATCCACCTGAACTTCTGCTGCTTAAAGTGAGGATTTTGTAGGACTGGAGGCGCTGTGTGGTCTGTGTGGGGTCATGAGGATGGATGATGGCCAGCAGAGAGGGGGGTGGAAGCAGGAAACGTGAGAGGCCAAGTATGACCAGCATTCGGAAGTGAAACATGTTCAGGTTGAAGCCAAAGCCAGTTCTCCAAATGTCAAGGCAGAGTCTGCTAACGGAAGTTATGGATTACAGGCATTACTGCTAAAAAGCTCCTGTGTAATTTAAACCTGTTCATACCTCATCGCTTATTTCATGGACACACTGCAATCCCAAAAATACCCCTTCAACTGTAAATAATGAAGAGCACAGATTTAAACAAATCTGTTACCATGCCACATTTTCAAAATACTTCCTAAGCTTAGCTGACACTTTCAAAAGTGTTCTTAAGCAATTTTTCCCCCCTTTCAGTTTTGTATTGGATTTGCATGGCCAGATTTTGGGGCATCACAGCCAAAAGATGAAACTGCCAGTGGCCAAGACTGAGCCCATCAGTGACAGTGACAGAACCTTTGGGATAATGGATTTAAAGCAGGGAGAGGAAATGGCTACTTCAGGTGCAGAGAGGAGTGAGAATATTTTAAAAAAGCAGCCCTGCACGCTTCAAGGTCAGTGCAGGAGGTGCTGCAAGCACTGGAGCCTGTGACACAGCCCATGCTGTGCCCTGCCAAGGTCCACGGGGACCAGAGATCCACCTGCAGCCCTGGAGATCCAGGGAGCACCACCAGCCCCTGGATCCAGGGGAGCAGAGATCCACCTGCAGCCCCTGGAGTCCACGGGAGCAGAGATCCACCAGCCCCTGGAGATCCAGGGGAGCAGATCCACCTGCAGCCCCTGGAGATCCAGGCGGGAGCAGAGATCCACCTGCAGCCCCTGGAGATCCACAGGGGAGCAGAGATCCACCTGCAGCCCCTGGAGATCCAGCGGGGAGCAGAGATCCACCTGCAGCCCCTGGAGATCCACGGGGAGCAGAGATCCACCTGCAGCCCCTGGAGATCCACAGGGGAGCAGAGATCCACCTGCAGCCCCTGGAGATCCACACGGGAGCAAAGATCCACCTGCAGCCCCTGGAGATCTACAGGGGAGCAGATCCACTGCACGGAGCAATGCAGAGATCCACCTGCAGCCCTGGAGATCCACAGGGGAGCAAAGATCCACTGCAGCCTGGAGTCCACAGGGAGCAGAGATCCACCTGCAGCCCCTGGAGATCCACGGGGGAGCAGAGATCCACCTGCAGCCCTGGAGATCCAGGGGAGCAGATCCACCTGCAGCCCTGGAGATCCACAGGGGAGCAGAGATCCACCTGCAGCCCCTGAGATCCACAGGGGAGCAGAGATCCCCTGCAGCCCGGGGATCCACAGGGGAGCAGAGATCCACCTGCAGCCCCTGGAGTCCCACAGGAGCAGAATCCACCTGCAGCCCCTGGAGATCTACAGGGGAGCAAAGATCCACTTGCAGGCCCTGGAGATCCACAGGGGAGCAGAGATCCACCTGCAGCCCTAGGATCCAGGGGAGGAGATCCACCTGCAGCCCCTGGAGATCTACAGGGGAGCAGAGATCCACCTGCAGCTCCTGGAGATCTACAGGGGAGCAGAGATCCACCTGCAGCCCCTGGAGATCCACAGGGGAGCAGAGATCCACCTGCAGCCCCTGGAGATCCACCTGCAGCCCCTGGAGATCCACAGGGGAGCAGAGATCCACCTGCAGCCCCTGGAGATCCACAGGGGAGCAAAGATCCACCTGCAGCCCCTGGAGATCCACAGGGGAACAGAGATCCATCTACCCACTGAAGGACCCCATGCTGGAGCAGGGGAAGGTATGAGGAGTCCTGCCCTGAACTGACTGCGATCCCATCCTTCTGGAGGGAGGGAGGTAGAGAAAATCAGGAGTAAAGTTAAGGCTGGAAAGAAACGAGGGTGACAGGAAGATGTTTGTAAGGTTTGCCTTTATTTCTCATCATACCACTCAAATTTAATTAGTTTAATTTATTACTGATTTCTCCAAGTTGAGTCTGTTTTGCCCATAATGGCAAGTGCTGAGTGATCACTCCCTTTCCAGGAGCTTTTTATTATATTTTCCTTCTGTTGTTGAGTGATGGAGCAGCTCTGGTGGGTGCTTAGCATCTAGTCTGACTCAGCCCACCACAAGGTTATAAAACGATTTGAAAATATATTTTTTACATGTATGTATACACATGTACATCTCATGTTATTATTTTTCATAAGAAAACTAACACTAGGCGAGTTAAAGAACCAGGAAAGAATTTCTCAGGGCATTTTTGATGAAATATAAAGAAAGTTACCTGGTACAGGAAGTGTGGCAACAGCTTATTAATATGCAGTAAGATATGTTGATCCCAGGATCAGCTTTTGAAAGGGAAAAAAGGGATTCAGTCAAAATAATTCTGAGAAATGACAACTCACTGAAGTCACATCATGGGTTTTATCCTGCTGAGGCAGCAGCAGGAAAACCCAGGGCACAGAGACAACACGTGCCCCTCCGAATTCTGCTGCTGGAGATTACAGAGGGCTTCGAGTTAATATGGAATTACCAACACTTCAGACAGGTTTCACTCTTGTCACACTTAATCCCTGCTCAAGCACACACACACACACAAACACACGTGTATTATTACGCGTTGCATAAACACAAAGCGTGGCCTTCCCACGGGCTGAGAAAGCGCCGACAAGTTCTCCAGTCACTCCTTTTGTTTCGCCAGCTCGCACGGTGAAGGTCAGCGCTTATTAAACAGCTCCGGAGAAGCCCGTGGGCTCCGTGACCGCCCGCAAATTACACTCCGTGTACACGGAACGGGCCGTACGCGAGAAGGGCGAGACCGCTGCAGGAAATGCGGTATCACGGGCAAAATGAAAACTCCGGTGTTTCTACGAGGCTTTTTTTTTTTTTTTTTTTTTTTTTTTTGCACATTTCCAGTGCTTCCCTGAGCCCCACAAGGGCGCGGCTGCCCCGCCCAGCCCAGCCCAGCCCAATCCTCTCGCAGCGGAGGGCTGCGGCCGCTTTAGACACGGGACACCGGGAAGCGCCGAGCCGGTATCCCCGGGCGGGGGCACGGAGCGAGGGGGCACAACCGGCCCAAAGGCCCGGCAGCGCCGCAGGCGCGGCCCACAGCCCGCGGCGACCCCTCAGACATTGGCCCAGGAAGGCGCGCTACCCCGCTGCAGCCCCGGAGCCGCGGCCGCTCCCTCGCCGGGCCGGGCCGGCCCCGCCCAAGGCCGCAGCCTCCCGCTCCGCCCGTCCCCGCCCGTTCTCATCGCCCCGGCCGCCACGCCCCGAGGATCGCCCGGCCGCTCTCCCGCCCTCACTGCGGCGGCCCGTCCGGCCCGGCGCGGGCCTCGCTGCAGCGGCGGCACCGGAAACCGACCGGCCGGACGGGCCCCGCCCGCCGTGACGTCAATGCGCCTCGCTCTCGCCCGGGCCCGTCGCCGCGGTAACCTTAAAGGGGCAACGGCGGGCGCGGCGCGAAAACTGGCAGGGGAACAGCGCGGGAGGAGCCTGCCGCTTTAAGGGCTGGCGGGAACGGGGTGGAGAGGGGTCCGCTGAGGGGCGCGGGATCCCCTGAGGGGAGAGAGGAACGGCCGGGAGGAGCGGGATCCCCTGAGGGGAGCGGGAATGGCCGAGGGGAGCGGGATCCCCTGAGGGGAGCGGGAATGGCCGAGGGGAGCGGGATCCCCTGAGGGGAGGGAAGGCCGAGGGGAGCGGGATCCCCTGAGGGGAGCGGGAATGGCTGAGGGGAGCGGGAATGGTTGAGGGGCGCGGGATCCCCTGAGGGGAGCGGGAATGGCCGAGAGGAGCGGGATCCCCTGAGGCGAGAGAGGAACGGCCGAGAGGAGCGGGATCCCCTGAGGGGAGCGGGAATGGCCGAGAGGAGCGGGATCCCCTGAGGCGAGAGAGGAACGGCCGAGAGGAGCGGGATCCCCTGAGAGGAGCGGGATCACCTGAGAGGAGCGGGATCCACTGAGGGGAGCGAGAATGGCTGAGGGGGCGGGATCCCCTGAGGGGAGCGGGAATGGCTGAGGGGAGCGAGAATGGCTGAGAGGCGCGGGATCCCTTGAGGGGAGCGGGAATGGCTGAGGGGAGCGAGAATGGCTGAGAGGCGCGGGATCCCTTGAGGGGAGCGGGATCCCCTGAGGGGGGCGGGATCCCCTGAGGGGAGCGGGATCCCTTGAGGGGAGCGGAACTCGCCGGATTATCGATTTCACACCGACAGAGCTGCGGGTGCTGGCGGACCCCGGCCTGGAAACGACCCTGTTTAGAGCTGGGAGATTGCTGTAGGTGGAGGGAAATAAACGATTTCACTATAATCGATTTAAATCCGCGTGGGGAATTATTTCACGTGTCTTTATGGCTGAGATGAACCCTTTGACTCCCTTCCCTTTGCTCCAAGCTGTAAGAAATCATTTACAACAGGAAAGTCACCGAAGATCCCGGCTTGGTTGGCACGGAGAAAGGATCCCTAGAAATGAACCCTGGATTGGGCATTTGCTGATCTTGCAATACAGAACATAACTCAGCTCTTCACTCAAATGTTACATCATTTCAACCAACCTGTGCCTAACCTATACGGGAGGATCACGTAATGTACAATGGAAATTACACCTAATGGCAAGAGTATACTGTATATTTTGATATAAGAAGATAGTGGTGTTTGTGCAGTGACACACAAGCATCAGGGGTTTCTTGTTTGTTAGCTCTTACATTAAATAAAGAGCAATAGTTTGGGTGTGATCTTGGACCTGCATTTCTGACAGACCCAACTGAGCCTCTGAGCTCACATTCCCCAAATCTTGGATAACTTCTGTCTGATCTGGGTTAATTCGAAGCCAGGGTCCAGGATTTTCTGACATTAAGGCCAAAGCTGGTACTTTAACAAAAAATATAAATAAGGATGACTAATATTTGTCAAACACTGTCAGAGTACAGTGCCATTAAATATCAAATTACTTACTCTCTTGGCTACAGAATAGTTCCTTCTGTAACTCAAAACTCCGGGAAGTTTCTGAACACAAAAAGTTGTCTGCATTCCTACCTACACATTTTTTTTTGGCTTTTTACCTCCACTTTTTTTCTTTACAAGCTGCTTGCTAGTGTCACATCTCACTCCTCCTTGTTTGGACAAGTCCTGGTGCTGTTTTGGGATAGATCCCATCTGGAACAAAGCTCGGCCCTGAGTGTAAAACCTGTTCTGCAACGTTCTCTTTCTTAGTGAAACAAGTATTCTGTTGTAGAGCATTGATGTAATCCCTGCCGGAGTTCTGGAGCCAGGAGAGCAAGGAAAGGAACAGAACCAGCTTTCAGGAGGAGCCTTGTGATGCCAGCCCAGGTTCAAATTCCCCCAGTGAATCAGCACTGATTGATCTTTCAAAATTAAATCACACTTCCATAAGCTGATGCTCCAACGTCCCCATGTGCTAATTCTCACACCACCAAAGACGTAAGGGAAATTAAAAGCAAACAAAGCCCTGCTCCATTTGGTCTGGTCTGAATTACAGTCAGATCCTGGTCTTAACCATCCAATTAAGCATTGCCGAGTAAATAACTCCCATTACCGTCAGCGCTACTCCCACAACTTTTCATTTCAAACAACTTTGTGCATCAGTTTCTCATGGAGCAATCCTCTGCCCGGGGCTGTGGCTGCTGGAGAACAGAGGAGTGCTGCCCAGGCTGCCAGGGAAAGTCCAACAGATGTAAAAAATGTGCTGTGAGGCAGCCTGTGAAGAGGGGTGAAGGTGAGAACTTACTGGCTGCCTCTGGTTCCACTGAATAACAACATCACAGAGCCATTTTTCTAAATAATTTTCTCTCCTATTCTTTAGCAGAGGCTGGGCTAAAGCAACATTAAATTTGGGTTTTAGACAAATCTTTCTGGTTCAAATGCCAGTGGCAAGCAAGCTGGCAGGGAGTGGCTTCAGTGACAGGACCACCATGTGTCTGTCGTGCTGGGACATCAAGTTTGATAATGGTAAATACTGGCACAATTTGAGCATGGATGGGGCAAAATGAGCCCAGCGAGGGGCTTTGATTCACCATTTGTCACCACATGGACTTGCAGATGGGATTTCCTAAATTTTAGCAGCCTGATTTCTCTCCTTTTTAAACCAAGAAATGCTGATGCACGACTTTGAGGCAGATTCTGGCTCAAAACATCCAGAGACAATTGGATGAAAGTTAAGAGGCTACCAAACCCTGGAAGTCCTGGATGAATACGTACACTCAAAATACTCTCCTGTGGACTGTGACATGTCAGAGGTGGAGCTCAGGCTGTGTCCTTTGGGCTCCTTGTGTTTTGTTTAAGCTTTAACTAGCTCTGAAAATAACCCTTTCTTGCTGCTGCACACCTTGGACTCACTTCAACCCAATGGCACGATTCAGAGGAAGGTCCATAAATTGGAAACAAAAACACACAAAATGTGTTTAACAATAGATTATTTGAGGATCTCTGGGTTCCAGGCCAAACTGGGGAGTTGGCTGTAGGAGCTTGACAGCTTCCAGTGTGACATTTGAGTGTACCTGCATGCAAGGACAGAAGGACACTTGTCACCCTGCAGTGCAGTGTTTGCCAGGGAGCCTGAGGATGGGTTTTACAGTGTAAAATCTGTACTTTTGCCACATGAGAGGTGCCAAAGAAACAGAGCAAGGAATTGATATGACCCAAGACCAGTGTGAAAGACAGCACTGGAACTTCCTGCTCTAAGCCCATCATGACTCATGGGCTAAGAGCCCCTGTGGCCCCTGAGAGATGGTGTGTGGAGGCTTTGGTCTGGCTGCACACCAGCTGTGTCAAATGGTCCCCAGTGCAGAACCAGTTTGCCATGAGCAGATCCCAAACCATTTCCATATGTTACTTTGAAGAAGAAAATGACTGGTTAGACTCAAAACAGAAGAACCAAGAGCCAAGGAAAAAATTGCCCTGAAGTGCCCAGATCTAAAAGATAGACCAGTCAGGGAATCCATCTCCATCTGCCAGACGTGCCTGCTGCAGCACAGCCCTCAGACTCCCAGCGTGGCTCCCAGCTGGAAGGCTTCCAGCACCCAAGGGGCAAAACTGGGAACATTTTACCTCCTGAGTCAGTGCTGGAGAGCTCAGCGTGAGGGAGGCTGTGATTATCAGAGCTGTGTCACACAGCTCTCCTGTGCTGGCTTAGCCACAGGCTCCTTGGCATTTGGAAAAAGCCAGGACACCCTGATTCTGACATTGATAATGGTGCTCATCCTGCCCCCCAGCCCAGTAAAATCTAACTCAGCGTTCTCTCTTCTGACATAAGGAGTTCTGTCCTACATCAGTGATCAACCTCCACCTCAACAGTGGGGCAAGAAGTCTCTAACCATCCTCCTGACAATATTTTTTGGGAACTCCTCACTCAAGTGTATCTGCACAAGCTGAAGGACTTCAAGGATTCTCCCTCTTCTCAACTCTGAGTGAGAACAGGGATTAATGCTTTGGAAAACAGTTCCAGGTCAGGGTTGGGTTGCCCCACAAGACCTGGGAGAGAGAAAACAGCCCCTGAAGCAGGGCAAAAAAAAGCCCCTGCAAGGCTCATGCCTCCAGAGAGAAGGAAGGAGACAGGAGAGCAGCAGGTCTGTGCCTCCTGCAGTTTGGATGTGAACAGGCTTTGTTCTGCATCATTAACTTTACACAACCTCTGGGCAGCCACGGCAGTTCATGAACTGCCCAAGCATCTGCAAATGTGATTCTTGACTTTGAGATCTCTCTGACGCAAACCAAATTAAAGTGCAATGAGATAGTGTGCAGCTACCGCGACTTTTTTCCGGGAATGCCTGTGAAATACTCCCAGTGTTTCTTTTGTAACAGAATGTAAATGCCCCCATTGAAAAGAATGCTCAGTTCTTGTGCTTTTAACATAATCTGGGGAGAGCTCCCTCTCCAAGTATCAGCCGGGACAGAGTTCTCTCAAGATAAACTCACACATAAAAGCATTCAAAACAGTCATTTGCTTATGTGCTTTTCTCTGAAAGCAGGTGGCAAAGTAAACACATCGGTCAGATCCACTCTCCTTGTTCTGGACTGACACACAAACAATGTCTGGACCAACATCTAACAAACTGGCTACAGAATCGAGCCATTTCTGAGGCAAGTTGCTGCCTCCCTCCCCCCAAGATAATAGAGCATTTTCCCAGATGGAAGGAACCCACTTGAAAAACAAAAGGTCTTTGAAATGTCAGCTCAGGCTTGCTTGGCCCGCACTGTGTGCCCACAGGAAAATGATGGAGCCTCTTTTCGTTCTCCAGCTGTAGCACTTACATCTGAAGCAGCAAGATGAATAAGAGATGCAGCTCTAGTTTCCTGTTCTCCTGCTGACTTCCAGCCTCTCCTGTGAAAATCTCTCAGCCTCGCTCCATCTCCAGCACAATGATAAAAGTGCTGTCTGAACTGAGGAGGAATCCAAGCTCATGAGAGGTTTGCATGCTCCAGTAGTGGGGATCTGTCATGGAATTACTTGAACGAGCTTCCAGGCAGTCACAGGAGAGCTAATCCAGTGTGGTTGGTGACAGAAGTCAGGATGCTGCATCCACATGGTCCTGGAGGCTCCCTGGCCTCTGGGCACCCCAGAGCTGTGGGCAGTGTAGATGCTGCCCTGCATTCTCTGTTTGAACTCTGTTCTTAATGCACTGATTACCCCAACGTTTTGTGCCACTTCTCCTCCAAACCCCTCCTTGTCTCCTCTAGCACGAAAGAGGAGAAAGTCCCCCAGGTCATAAATCTTCCATGCTAAGAGCTTGGGCAGCAAGCCTGTCTCTCCCAAAGTTCTCCCTCACAGCTGCTCGCTGCTCTGGTCACACCAGGCTGTGTGGGAACCTGACGTTCCTCTGTCTGCCAGGACCTCCAGTGCTCCCAGTCTCCTTCTCACAATGCAACTCGTTCTGATCTCTCACGTCAGAACATTTTTTGATCTTTAGATAATTATGGAGGAATTTCAATTAGTGCTGTATCCGAGAGTTAAATGGAAGGCAAAAGTTTCTCTCTCTCCCTTTCAGTCTTAACCCCTTTGCTCTTCGTGGTACGGGTCTTATGATTCTCAGCTGAAAACACTCCAAGACTTTGAAGAGTCCAGTGTGCACCAGAAGGAGACAGGAAGGTGAGCCAGCCTTGGTCTGTGTCGCTCCTGTGAGCAGAGTCAGGCCTCCAGTGAGATAATCCATGACCAGGGCAAGAGTGATGTCCTAATGCTACTTAGGGAAATGGAATATTTGCCAGAGCAAGGACAAGATAAAGGGCATTAATCTAACTTACAAGGAAATGCAGTGTCCAGTTGCAAACTCTCCCCGACCTTGTCGAGCAATTCCCTCCCTGGCAGGATCTGGGACAGGTTCAGCACCTGAAACCGAAAATGAACAACTGCCAAAAGCAAAGTTCACAAAGCCTTGGTGACATCCAGACTGGCTGTGGAGTCTGCCACGACTGCTCCTGTCCTTCCCTCACCCCGACTGATGTCAGTGCCAGCACATGGCCCTCAGGGTCTCCAGGAATCTTTCCCAATTTCTGTACTTTGAACAGAAAGCGATGAGACTTTGTGCTGGTGGCCCACACTCTCCTGTGTGCCTCTTCCCCTACCCACACCACGTCAATCTGTCCAGACAATTCAGCAAGACAAGCCAGTCTGCTGGTGACTGTCACAAATGTGTTCTGTCTGTTGTTTTTTACTTCCCCACATTTTTACATTTGATATATGAATCATGATATATTGAAATAGTAAATAGCTTTGAAGTGATGACTTCTGTGGTGATCAGAGTTCTTCCAAACTCAGAATGGCCTCTGGCTAATCAGTCCGGCTCTCTGCTTTCTTCTTATTTTTCCATTGTATAAGAGGAAAAAGAAACCCCTTATCTGCCCTGACAGAAACAATAAGTAACTCATCAAAGCAAGAACAGAGTGCAGGTATAAATTCCACTTTCCTTTCTCTAGCATTCTATTAGCAGGGCTGCTCGACTCTCTCGGGTGTCAGTGCTTTTTCCTGCTGCTGGAGGTGCAGGTAATCCATTGGATAATCCAAAGAGCAGGATTTTAACAAACCCTGTGAGGAAGCAGCGCTGCGTGTGATGCTGGCCCGGCATCCAGGCTGTGTGCAGCCTGCTCGGGGCACCAGATGGCAGCATTTATTGTCTGTCTGGAGATCCCAAACCAGCACTGGCACTTCAGTGCTCAACACTTCATGCCGTTAAAGCCCCTGAAAGTCGAGCTGCAGCCCCTTCCTCCTCCTCCACCTACACTTGGGAAGGGTAACAAAAAACCCCCCAAAGCAAATGTGTCTGTGCCACCTCCTTCCACAGGAGAAAAGTGTTGCTCTGAGAAACACTTGCTTTTCCTATTACACATTCACCTTTTGCCTGTTACCCCCTGCCTGGTTTTCTACTGGAAAAGTCCCTCAACAGGCTTCTGGTTATCAGGAATTCCAGTGAAGGATATAAAGATGTTTAACAGATTTACCTCTGCCAAGATCTTTTTTTTTCCCTGTAGCAGATTTAAAATACCAGACCTTTCAGTAGGAGTAGCTTTTATCTAAGAGGGAAGAATTTAACTGCAATTTAAACTCTGAGCTGGGGAAAAGCCTAAAAGCTCTCAAAAAGTCCCAAACCCTTCACCCTTGGAATGGCAGCAAGCAGAGTGCCATAGCTGGGAGAGGCCCTTTGGGGCACAGCATTGATTTCCCAGCTTTTTCACCTCTGTTCCCTCTTTAGGCTTCAGTACAAACACTCAGGGTGGAGATCACAAACCAACATCCCTCACACCGTGTTTGCTGCACTGGAAAACATTTCAGATCAAATGGTCACACTCTGGACTGCGTTTAGAGTTAATGACTGAGTTGAGGTTGTTACTGTCAATAGTTACTGCAGTCACAGGATTGTCAGGAAAGCATTCCTGATATATTCTTCCCAGCAAACACATGCATCAGCACAAGGACTGTCCTTCTGGGGTCTGGCAGGGATCTCTGCTGTCCTTGCCAGGCCATTTTCCCCAGGTGTGACATATACTCAGATCCCAAGAAATATCATGGGATTTAACTACTCCCCTAATTACCACCTCCCTCCAAAGCTGTGTTCCTGAAAAAAATCACTTTAGCTATTTCTTTATGCTGGAGACATCAGAGACACCTCATTTCTTTACCAGAAAGGTTCACAGTTTCCTCAGAGAGAACCTCAGCTTCTCTTTCACACCCTGTACCCAACTGCTCCAATGTTCCAGAGCACAGACCCTGAGATTTCCAAGGGCTTCACCAACACACAGAAGCTTTTCCAGCCCGAGGAGCTTGCCCTGACCTTACATCCATCGTGGTGACAGGGCTGTACCCAACCTGCTCCAAATGCCACCAAAGCTTTTCACGCTGTAGCAGAGAACAAGAACTCCCTGTTTCTCCCACCTCTGCTGATTAAACAGCCATTGCAGGCAGTGAGCTCAAAGGAGGATTGACCAACGTGGTTGCATCAGTCAAGCTGCAAAAATAATTGCATTACCCAAGTCTCGGATGCTTTATCAAGGTTTCACTTTAAAACCATGGTGATTGCCCAAGCAGCAAACATCCAGCTGTAGCTGTTGCTCAGAAACTGGCTTTTTTTTTTTAAAACACAAGGCAGTGTCTCCCTGGTTTTGTTTGTTGAAGGGTTTTGTTTTGTTTTGTTTTTAAACTTTTCTCTGCTCCACAAGCCCATTTCCTGTCTGACATCCCTGTTTCAAAATCAAACTATGCTGATCCACAGGGACGTTCAAAACCAGCTTTTCTGTTTCACATTTGGGTTTTATTAGAACTTCCCACTAGGCCCCTTGGAAAAAGAGATGTTTTCCCCCCAAACATGTCTTTAAAATTATTACCCTGCAGTGTCACTCATGTGCTTTGTGTCCTAGGAATGATGCACCATCCACCTCCCTCCAAAGTGGTGTTTTGAAGATGTGTGTTTTCCTACTTCCTCCACAAAATCAATCATCTTCACAGTTGCAGGTTTCAAACGCCCTCACAGGGGAATATTACGGACACTCCAAGGCCCACATGCTGCAAAGGGGAATTCATCCAGGCAGATATATGTGTCCACATGGAATCTGCCTCATGGAGATGGTATTGCATGTGGCTCATTTTCCAAAAGTCCTGCGGTGCACATCAAGGGATCTGGGGCCAATGACTTCAGCACTCACATGAGGATTACTCATCTAATTAGGGGGTTTGCAGGCTCTGCCCCAGCGTTTCTGTGCACTGGTAATGTCATCGCACTGACTCCTGGAAGATTTGTCATTTATTGACTGGCTCAGGGGTTTGTTTTCCTTTGTGTTTTCCCTGGTAGATTTGACCCTCCCCCCCCAAGGCAGCAGTGCACAAAGGCCGCAAGGTTGAGGATTTCAATGCTGTAAAGAGAGAAAAACAACTCTCCAAAGCACTGTTTAGCCAAGGAAGTGAAGAGGCGGACTGACTCGCTTTCCAGTCAGCGGTGTCACCACGGAGTCACCATCACTTTTCCCCGCCCCATCCCCTCCCTAAGGCCATCCCCGGCCTCTCCAGCAGCCCCCTGTCGCAGTGTCCCCCCCTCCGCCAGATGTGCTCCCCAACATCTGCCCGCGCCCTCTGATGCAACCACAACATCACCACGTGGCCACGCGCAGCTGTCCGCGCCGCCAGCCATGGGAGGCGGTTCCGCCACCGCGGGGGGCGGGACCGCCCCGCCTTCCCCTCGCCGATAGGCCAATCCGCGTGTCCATCAGCGAGCAGCGAGCCAATGGGAGGCGGCACCGCCCGTGCGGCGCGTGAGCGGGGCCGGGGCGGGCGCGGGGGCCCAGCGGCCGAGGCGCCGCGCCCGCCCCATGGAGGCCGCGGCCGAGGCCGGGGGCGCCCGCGCGCTCAGCCTGCTTCTCCTACAACCAGGACTGCACGTAAGCGGGGCGGGCGCCGCGGGCGGGGGGGCGGCGGACGGGCCGCCCGGACGGGCTTGTGGCGCCCCGCGGCCCGGAGCGGGGCGGGTCCCGGCGCCCCCTTGGCGCGACAGGTCCCGATCGGGATGGCCCTGTGGAACCCCCCTTCACCACACACACACACACAGGCCATGGTCGGGGCGCTCCATCCCCACCGGGATGGCCCGGTGGAACCCCCCTTCACCACACACACACGGGCCGTGGTCGGGACGCTCCATCCCCACCGGAGCGGCCCCGGCCCCGCCCGGCTGTCGGTAAACACCCGCCAGGGCCGGGGCCGGGTCGCTGCGAGCCCGAGGGAGGCACCAATTCCGAGCGATCGCCGGGCTTTGCCTCCCCCGCAGCTCGGGAAGCCTTTGGGGATGATCAGAGCAGCGGCGTTCTCCAGGGCTTTGTCTGCTGAGCGCTCTGTGGCCACTTGGGAGGTGACAGCGTTGCCCAGGGCCACCAAACCCCCCCGAGGCTCTCAGCCTGTGCCAGAGCACGGCTCCGCCTCGGGAAAACACCCGGGTGCCTTGGAGTCTCTCAGCCTCACACCCTTGCCAACCTGTGGTTTACCTGCTCTAATTTAAGAACCGTTTCCAAGCGGGACAACAAAAACCTCCCGAAGCAGTGAGCCGCACACGGACCTGGCAGCCGTGGCCCAGAGCCAGGATCGGCCCGGATCGTGGCGAACGAGATAAGGATCAGAGATAGCAGCCTCACACCTGGAAACGGCGTTTCCTTTGCAGCCCTGCTTTGCATTAGTGTGCCCAAACAAAGGGTGCTTTGAGGGATGTGAATATGCTGCTGACAGGAACCTTTTGGTCACCACCACCAGCACAAACGCTGCTGGTTTAAGATCGAGATGTTGCTGCTTGCCACGTCTGGAACTGGGCAGAGACAGTGATTGACAAGACTCTGCCCAGCACCCTTAACAGTGAGAGCAAAGCTTCCACAGCCCAGATAAATCACTGTGTCAGTGTAGGTGAAACAGCCCCTTCTGTGTCCCACAGGTCCTGTGCATCCTCCCAGGGTGGTCTGTACCTGTTTGCCCCTCCAGCAGCCACAGGACCGTAGGAGTGAATGAGTTTGCTGTCTCAGAGGGATCCTTGCCTTCTGTAGGCTACAAAACCCTCAGATGGAAAATTGGAAAATTCTTGAGTTTGTTACTTTTTATGATTCAGATTGGAAACTGAAGCTGTGCCTTCGCAGACCGCTGTGCCAGGAACTGCCCATTTCTCCTGTGTCAGGGTTTAACCCCAGCCAGCTCCTCACTCAGTGAGGTGGAAACAGAACCAAAAGGGTAAAAGTGAAGAAATTTATGGGCTGAGCTAAAGACAGTTTAATAATTAAAGCAAAAGCCACACATGCAAGCAAAGCAGAACAAGGAATTCATTCTCCATTTCCTGTGGCTGGCAGAGGCTCAGCCATCCCCAGGACACGCAGCAAGGAGGACAAATCACCCCAAATGTCCTCCCCTTGCTCCTTCTTTCGCCTCTTTATCCACTGAGCCTGCCACTGGATGGCCTGGGATACCCCAGGGGTCACTTGGGGTCAGCTGTCCTGGCTGAGTCCCTTCTCCCAGCTCCTTGTGCCCTCCCAGCCTCTTCACTGGAGGGGTGAGGAACAGAAAAGCCTTGACTCTGTGTGAGGACAGCTCAGCAATAACAGAAACATCCCAGTGTTATCAACCCTGTGCTCAGCACAAATCCCAAATCCAGCCCATACAAACTAATAAGGAAAAAACCCCATCCCAGTCAAAACCAGCACACTGTCCCTGCAGGAACTTCTGCTGTCAGTAGGAGGCCCTCAGCTCTGAACTAGAAGGTTTTTGCTTTGTCTTTGCAGCTCCCTGGCAATTGGAACCACAACTGGATATAAACTTTTCTCCTTAAGTTCTGTGGAGCAACTGGACCAGGTCCATGAAAGCAGTAAGTCTCTGTTTCACTGGGGAGGAATACTGACCAGTAGTGCTTTGAACACGTGGGAATCCTTCACCTCTGTTAGAGCCCAGCTTCTTTCCCCTGCTGCCACTCTGACAGCAGCAGTTTGTGCTGCAGCCCAGCATTCAGAGACATTTTCCCACTAGAATGTTTCAGGTACATGGACAGGAGCCCACAGGCTTCCAGCACAGCTGCTGGAGAACTCCCAGGCTTTTAATCCAGCGTGGTATTTACAAGCAAGATGTTTTTAACAGGTTTTCCATGTAAAGAAGGTCATTCCCAGCAGGCCTGCGGCTCTTAGCTGTGCTCACAGCAGCACGCAGCACATGCTTAACAGCCCAAAACAAGCCTGGCCTCGTGGAGCAGAGATTCCAGGCTGCTTCGGGCCAGAAGTGCTTCAGATGCACTGCAGATAACCCTGCCCAGCTGGGATGTGTTCATCCCTGTCCAGTGGCTGCAGAAGGAGCCTCAGCAGTCAGACCTAGCTGCCAAATCGGGAGCAGGGTCCACGCTCCTTTCCCAGAGTCAGGCAGAGGGAAACAGGTCCCTGCTGGTGGCACTCTCGGGGTGATGGGCTAAGGAACAAGCAGTTCCATATGCCACTTGTGGGGCCTTGTTCCTTCAGCACAGCCCAGCCCAAAGTGAGCATCCCTCAGGGCTGGGTGCACTGGGAATTGCAGTCCTGGGGATTTGGGTGCAGGGCCACCAGGACCATCATCACTCAGGGCTGGGTGCACTGGGAATTGCAGTCCTGGGGATTTGGGTGCAGGGCCACCAGGACCATTGCACTGCTGCCTTCTCCTCACAGCAGGAGTCATCCCAAACACGGTCTCTGTAAGAAACACCAGCCCCAGGGAGGCTGGGACAAACCAGACACCACACAAAAGGAATACTGAGCCACAGCCAGCTCATGCCTTACCTCAATAAACCCCTCACATTCCCCAGGAAACTCCCTGACCAAAATGAGGGAGCTCCTCCCTTTCTATCCCCTTCCCAAGGATTAGCTTCAGCCGGGCCCTACCCAGGAGAGAGAAGCTCAGCAGCACTGTCAAAGGGAACTGGTTCATTTCTGCCTTCAGGGCAAGGTTCTTTAACCCCTTCCTGCTCTGACCTGATTACTTTGTGCCAGCTGTGAGAAATCTTGCACAAAAGCAGATGTTGAACACCCTAGACTGAACCTTCCTAGCTGATCCCCTCTTGAGCTGGGTCTTGTTGCTGCAGTCAAACCAAGCTGAAGGCTCTGCCTTGCTCTCCTTGTGTGCCCAGATGAAATCCCAGATGTTTACATCGTGGAGCGTCTGTTCTCCAGCAGCCTTGTGGTTGTGGTCAGCCATGCCAAGCCACAGCAAATGAATGTCTACCACTTCAAGAAAGGGACAGAGATCTGCAACTACAGCTATTCCAGTAACATCCTGTCCATCCGGCTGAACCGGCAGGTGAGAGGGGTGAGCCAGTGCTGTCCCACTCTGGCTCTTTGCTGCTGGTGCCTTTCCAGCTGGGACCAGTCTGGGGAGGATTGCAGGGAGAATGGAGGGGTGGGTGTCTGTCCTCTGCTGCCTGCCCCACATGAGAGGCATCTGACAGGAGCAGGAGGGCTGTGGGTGTCCTCTGCCACCACTTCAGGAAGATGAAGCCCAGTCCTTGTTTTGGTGGCAGATACACAAAGATTTTTTGTCGTTTGGCCTTCTTGCTTGTTCAGGACATAGCTCTGGCAAAACCCCACCTTTTCATCTTCCTCCCTCCTTTGGATTCCACATCCTGACTTCAGGCCCACCTCTGCCATCTTGATTGCAAATGAGACCTTCAAAGTTGGTTACAAAAATCCAGGAGAAACTTGAAACAAAAAGCTGCTTGCCAAGTACTGGTAGCAGCCATATTTTGGTTTTAAAGGTATAAATCCCACTCAGGGCACTTAAAATGAGTCTTTTAGAGTGTTACTCTCTGAACTGACACAGCCTCAGGCAGCCCTGAGCTCTTTT
Source organism: Malurus cyaneus samueli (assembly GCA_009741485.1). NCBI lineage: Eukaryota > Metazoa > Chordata > Aves > Passeriformes > Maluridae > Malurus > Malurus cyaneus. Next base: position 2,101,532 of record CM019230.1, read on the forward strand.
GGAGGATTTTAAGTCATCTTTTCTTTTTGTCTGTAATTGTTTTCCAAGTATATGCCCTAAGAAGCAGAGGACATTTTACAATGAAGAAATAAGCAGTCTGGGTAATTGTATATAATCAGCTTCTCCTCAGTTAGCAACACTGAGACCTGCAGTGAGGCTCTCGGGCTGAGCTTCCAGTAAAGCTGCCTTTGACCAGGAGTTCCTGTACTACAATTAAATCCTTCCTAAATTGATTTTTTTCACTTCAACTTGCAATGGAACTGGCAAAAGAGAGTTCTTTTGAATTGCAGATAGATGTGTGTGTGTAAAAATAAACTGGGAGGTTCTGCTGAGCAGCTCTAGGAGATGAGTGTGAATAAAATAAGTTCAGGCTGCTCCTCGTGTGCTGCACTGGAGGTGATGCACAGTCCCAGCCTTGCATCCACATTTCTTGGCTGCCTTAAGAGCTTGGGTTCAAATCCTGGGCTGAGCTCAGCCTCTGGCTGGGCCACAGACACACCTGCAGGGATTTGAAGATGCTACAGATGTTTAGAAACACAGAATCATAAAGCCATTTAGGTTGGAAAAGATGGATAAGATATCAAGTCCAACCATTCCCCAGGTGCCACATCCATTCATGTTTTAAGTCCCTCCAGGGTTGAGGACCCCACCACTGCACTTGACAGCTTTTTCAATGCTTGAGAACCCTTTTTAAGAACTTTTTCCAAAAGTCCAATCTAAACCTTCCCGATCTGGGTAGGCTGAAGAGAAATCATAGTTCCAATCTATTTTCAACATTTAAACTGGTGGCCATCAGATCCTTCATGGGACACTGGAACTCCTGCCTGGGCTTCTGTAGGAAAGCTGTGACTCCATTGGAAGTTCACAGAAGGACAAATCCCAGCCAAGGCATTAACACAGGAAAAGGATGACAAATTAACCAGGAGCAGGTCTCAAACAAAAGGTGCATGTTTCATTCTGATCTCTCTGTGAAAAAGTCCTCATTGTGCAAACAAGCAAATTCTTTGTTCCAAGCTCCATGATAACTCTGAGGTGTGTTCAGGTAAATCCTGATTTTTCTCAGTGGGGAATCCAGCTGTGCTGTGGGACTGGTGAGAAGCTCTTGGAACCTTCCTGGGTTTTCATTCACTGAAACCCTGCTGAGTTCTTTGGAGAGGTGTGAGATGTTTTTCTGGCTGTGTCCAAACGCATTTCAGCTCAGTTATCTGACCTGGTCCATATCAAGCTAAGGAAAAATCTGGTGAACAAGAACATTTTGGACAATTCTCAGTACCTTAAGCCTGTGTAGCAATCACAGCACCTTTTCCTGGGCTCTGTGTGCACAGTGATGATAAACCCCATCCCACTGACCCTCACTTGGGCCACAGGGCTGCGTGGAGGGCAGGAGGGGTGAACCAGCCCTCTCCAGCCCATGCTGAGCTTGTCCAGACCTCCTTTGCCTCTTCACCTCCCAAACTTTCCTGGATTTTGTCCCTGTTGGTGCCAGCATCTCTGGCTGCTGCTTTGCCATCGTCTGGAAACTTCCTTTCACCTGCACTTCAAGAGCAGCCCGTTCTGGGAAAGCACGTGGTGGCTTTGCCCAAATCAGCTGTATAAATATTGCTCTGCTTGCAAGTGGATGGCTCTTACTGTAGAAAAGGCAAAGTCTTCCTGGAAATGCAGAATGGCTCTGACACAGCCCCAGATGCTGTGGTTAGCAGGAATAGAAGTGGGAAAGGGTTTGATCTGGGAGTAATGGTGGAGCAAGGCAGAGATTTTTAATGTGGGTGTTTGAAGTTAGTGACTAAGTTCCACATTTAGATACCAAATAAGTGGCCTCATTTCTGAAGAGGTGGAGGCTTCCTGGACATGGATTCAGGATGGATGGGGTCTGGACTTAGGCTTTTATTGGGATGTTTTCAGTGCCTCCAGACACTTGGCACTAAGGGAGGTGAAGCTGTGCACTTGCTGGACTTCCAAAGCACAGCCCAAAGCCTCCCAAAAAAAGCCTCCGTGGTGACACGTTGGGATGTGGACCAAGCTGAGACTCAGAGCTGAGTGGCCACAGAGGTGGTGGCCCAGTGCTGAGTTACAGCATCAAGCTTCCCTTTGCCTTTCTGCATTTCCTCCCCATGGCTTGGCAGCTCCTCATGGATGGGTGGATGTTCTTGATGGGGTCAGCAGAAGAGGTAAAAGCACCTGAACTTGGGAAACCCAGCCCCTCAGCCAAAATGGTGCGAGGGTGACTGTCCTGAACACGTTTCTCAGCTCTCTGCCTATGCAGTTCTGCTGAGTTTTCCCTGCTGACACCAAATGGGAAAAGAAACATTCATGTGCTGGACAGGTGCATTAAGTTTAGCAGCAGTGGCAGCACCTCAGTGTTCTCTCCCAAATCAGGAAGAGCTCAGGGCAAAGGGAATTCCCATCTGGAGGCACATTGACAAGCAGGATTGCAGCCTCTGTGCTCCCAGCTTTATTGTATCAAAAAGTAATTTGTTACAAACTGCAGAGTAAAGTTGGGGTAGAGATAGATGGCAGTCAAGGCCCGTGGAGGGGTGTAACCCTGATGTGTCCTCCTGTTCCTGGGGATGTGCAACATCAGTTCTTAGAGGGGCAAAGAAGAAGTCAACGTGTTTTATCTTCTCTCTAAAGCAAGAACAGATGCAAAAACTCTCAAAATAGGAATCGTACAAACCCAAATGTGATCAGGGATGGAGAAGCAGAAGAAACCATGATTTTGCTACATTTCAGTGTGTGGGAAATCCCTGTTGAGTTTGTGTGAGTTTGTCTGCCATCGAAGGTGTGGGTTTGGGAAGTGTGGGAGCAGCAGCCAGAGGCACTGCTGTGGTGAGGTTCTCTCATGTCCCCTGTGTCCTTGCAGAGGCTGGTGGTCTGCCTGGAGGAGTCGATTTACATCCATAACATCAAGGACATGAAGCTTTTGAAGACGATTCTGGATACACCTCCCAACACGACAGGTGAGCATGAACTGCATGAAAGGGAGGAAGCTTTTCAGAATCATAGCATTGTGTTGGAGTTCAAACCAGCCTGTGTCCTAATTCAGCACTGAGAAGGCAGAAATGCATGGAGACAAGGCTTGGGAGAATCACAGGATGTGCTGAGTTGAAAAGAACCCACAGGGATCACTGAATGCAGCTCCTGGCCTGCACAGCACCATCCCAACAATCCCACCCTGTGCCTGAGGGTATTGCCCAAACTCTCCTTGAATTCTCTCAGGCCTGGTGCTGTCACCCAGCTCTGTCCTGAGCAAAGCCCTGCTCTTTCTGGAGCAAAGCCCTGCCCTATCCAGAGCAGATGCATCAGAGGACAGCAGAGATGGGCAGCGGGGTCTGACTTCCCCTTGGGGCCAACTCCCAAAGTGATCACCATGGGCACAGCCCTCATTCCGTGCCCAGCAGTTCCCAGGAGCTGCCCCCTGCTATCACTCCACAAACCCGAGGGGCAGGGCAGGTGGCTGCAGCACAGATCCTCTGTGTGTGGCACAGGGTGAATCCGGCTTTCCTGCTGCTGGGAGAGGAGCTATTTTTAGCAGCAGGGAGGGAAGTTTGGCTGGCTGCCCGCGTTGCTGCGCTGTCCTGCTCGGCCTGCAGCATCCCTTTCATGGCTGGCTGCTCGGGAACTTGCTGATGTGCTCACGCTTGCCTTTGGGGCTTTCAAGGGATGCTCTTCCAGCAGCTCCCCTGACCTACTTCAGCTCTCACCAGATGGGCTCTCTGCGTGGATTAAACGTGCTAAATGCTGCAAATATAATTAAAGTTTAAAACCTTCCCGAGAAGGCCCGGCAGCAGGGTGGGCAGGGATACCCAGGCCTGGAGCTGTTCGGCACGGGGGCTGGAGGATCAGGTCATGGTTTAAGAGCAGCAGCAATCAGCCAGGGCAGGACTGGGACTACTGCAGATCACAGGCTTCACATGGGCTTAGTGTCTTAAACCCCTTTTACTGCAGCAGCTGTCGTTGAAATGAGCCGAGTGACAAGTGCACTGCCCCTGTTGTCCCTGGGCCATCTGCTTTGCTCCCAAGCCTGACCCCGAGGACAGCGTGTCCAGTAGGTCAGGGCAGTCCGGCCTCACTGCTCTTTGTGCAGCTGTTTTAGGAGTGGGGATCTGTGCCAGGGGATGTAGGAGCCCATGGAATGTGCCACCCCCTGAAGTGTGTGCCCTGGGCATGGTAACAGCGGCACAGACAGGGCTGGGATTTGCAGCAGCAGCACCAGCTGGGCACAGTGAGATCCCTGGCTGCTCCTGGCCAGCACCTGGCTCCTGATCCAGCCTCCTCCACGTAGAAGAGGAAAATGCCCACGGTGTCCAGGACAGTTGTTTTCCATGTGATTCATGTCAAGGGTGGGATTTGCACCAAGGAGGGGACGGTGCTTGCAGTGGCATGTGGGCCATGAGGGCACATCTTGGGAATGCCTGCAGCTTTGGAAACCACCTCGTGGCTCCCCCAAGCCCTGGATGTGCCTGGACCCAGGGGCAAAGCCAGGCTTCCCAGACACAGCAGCATTTTTCTGTGCTGCTTGAGGAAACCACCTGTGACGTGGCACTGCCAGAGGTGCCACCCTGAGCTGTGCCTCCTCCCTCCTGAGCCCGCCACTGCCGTCACCAACCTTCATCATGGCTGAGGGGCTGCTGATGGGAGAAGAGCACCTTCAAAGGCAGCCTGTGGCCCTGTGATCCTTGTGCTTTGTGTGTCCCTGAGGTCAGCCCAGTACACTCACATCTGTGTTTTCCCCTGGCCTGGTTTCCCGGCCACCTCTCCCGGCCAGAGGAGCAGAGGGAGCGGGTGACTCACCCCCGGCGCTCAGAGCTCGCTTTGTTTGGCTCCAGCCTTCCCTGATCCTCTCTGAAAGAGCTCTGCTGATCCCCCTGTGCCACCCGGAGAAGGCAGGATGCTCATCACAGCAGCAGAGTCTGGGCTATCCTTGCCTTCCTCCCATCCCTCCCTCTTTAATTGCCTTTTAATTGTCTGCTCTCCCCGTGCCTCTCCCGGTGCGCCATCCCTGGCACGATGTGCACGCCTCTGGATGGATGGGGAGCGGATCCCCGGGGCCTCTGGCTGATCCTGCAGCTCCTGGCTCGCCTGCGGTCTCTTTGTTTAGTTATAAACAATGACCTAAAACGCGAGCTCCGGCCGATCCTTCCCTGCTGCTGCTGCTGGGCGGGAGCCAGGGCTGTGTCCTGACACGGGGCTCGCACGGCACGGCACGGCACGGCACGGCACGGCTGTGGGTGTACGTGCAGTGTGGGGCTGTCCTGCTGTCCCACTGTCCTGCTGTCCTGCTGTCCTGGACATGGCTGTGGGTGGACGTGCAGTGTGGAGCTATCCTCTTGTCCTGGACATGGCTATGGCTGTACATGCAGTGTGCTGCTGTCCTGCTGTCCTGACATGGCCATGGCTGTACGTGCAGTGTGTGGCTGTCCCACTGTCCTGCTGTCCTGACATGGCTGTGGCTGTACGTGCAGTGTGTGGCTGTCCCACTGTCCTGCTGTCCTGACACGGCCGTGGCTGTACGTGCAGCGTGTGGCTGTCCCACTGTCCTGCTGTCCTGACACGGCCGTGGCTGTACGTGCAGTGTGTGGCTGTCCCACTGTCCTGCTGTCCTGACACGGCCATGGCTGTACGTGCAGGTGTGGCTGTCCCACTGTCCTGCTGTCCTGACAGGCGTGGCTGTACGTGCAGTGTGTGGCTGTCCCACTGTCCTGCTGTCCTGACACGGCCATGGCTGTACGTGCAGTGTGTGGCTGTCCCACTGTCCTGCTGTCCTGACATGGCTGTGGCTGTACGTGCAGTGTGTGGCTGTCCCACTGTCCTGCTGTCCTGACATGGCTGTGGCTGTACGTGCAGTATGTGGCTGTCCCGCTGTCCTGCTGTCCTGACATGGCTGTGGCTGTACGTGCAGTGTGTGGCTGTCCCACTGTCCTGCTGTCCTGACACGGCCATGGCTGTACGTGCAGTGTGTGGCTGTCCCGCTGTCCTGCTGTCCTGACATGGCTGTGGCTGTACGTGCAGTGTGTGGCTGTCCCGCTGTCCATGGCAGTGTCCCCAGTCCCTTTAACCCCGCGGTTTCCTCCACACGTGGGATTAGGTGGGACCCTGGTGGGGGTCAGGAAGCTCAGGCCGTGCTGGAGCCTCGAGTCGGGCTTGGGAGGCTGTGAGCACACGGATGTGGGGCAGGAAGCAAGAGAGGCACGTTTCAGATGTGACAGGATTCACCGGCTGGATCCCCAGCCAGCAGCAGGAGCGAGAGGCAGGAAGAGATGCTCTTTTCCGAGGTCACCTGGGGGACAAGCGGATGGATGTACCCACACACGTATCCATCCATGCCTGTCTCATCCTGTAATTCCTGTTTGGGAACCTTTGTGCTCGTGCTGGCACGAAACCAGATAGAAGAATTCCCCCAGTGCTTGAAATTTCGATGCGTTCAAGTTCCTTGTGAGCCGGAAACTCCCTGCACAGCTGGCGCATTTCCTCTGTCTCTCTCTGCTTCCCTTTTCCATTCCGAGCAGAAGGAAATGGCACTGTCTTCAGTTCAGCCAGCCTGCAACGGGGCTGCACCCACACTGGGCTGCTCCTCTGAGTGTCCAACCCAGCACCTACACCCTGTGCACATCTGGATGTGTCCAGATGTGCCTGGACAGGAGTGCTGTCAGCTCTCAGACCGATATGTCCTTTGCTGTTTCATGCACCTATTCCTGCCTTCTCCAGGGAGATGATGCAGGGGAAAAGCCCAGAGCGTGCTGATCCCCGATCCGGTTCCCTGTTCTCGGGGACCGGGGAGGTGACAGGGCACAGCCGCCGTTCTGTCCCGTACCAGCAGATGTCCCCACGGCCGAGGCATTGCGAGCGCTCCGCGCCGGGGCCGGGCAGTCCCAGAACGAGCCCGAGCCCGAGCCCGAACCGCGCCGTGCCCCGCTTTATCCTCCCCCGTTCCCAGCCTCAGCCGTGTCCCTGTCCCCCTGCCAGGTCTGTGTGCTCTCTCCATCAACCACGCCAACTCGTACTTGGCTTATCCCGGCAGCGCGACCAGCGGAGAGATCGCGCTTTACGACGGAAATACTTTGGTAAGTGCGAAGCTCAGCCTTTGGATACCGGCAGGGGCTGAAAACAAACAGAGCCACAGCAAAGCCAACGGGGCCCTTGGGAAGGATGAATAAATACGCTCCACCGAGCTGAAGTGCGAGGGAATTGCCTGGCAGGCACATCTGGATGGATCCCCCTTGCTCGGAGCAGACAGCTCTGAGATCAGGATGTGCATGTCCCAGAGTATTCAGGGAAACGTGACCCACTGCCCTGCAGCCCGAGGGCCGCTGCCAGGCTGAACTGGGGTTCCTGTAGGAGCGTCAGCAGCGTGTCCCGTGGGAGTGAGTGACCAGTGTGGGTCAGGGAGGGTGGGAGCTGCTCCAGGCACAGGAGCACGCCACGGGCTGGAAGGGATGCCGGGCTCAAAGTCACAGAGAGGGCACAGTGTCCAGAGTCCCCTTAGGATATCTGTTCCTGGCTGGATGTAGGGTCATGATTATCTGCTGTTTGTGCCAGGGCTTTGGGTTACATAAGGCTGGTGGCTCCCTACATGCAGCGGGAGCTGAGGATCTGCAGCAGGGGAGGAGCAGAGCACAGGGAAAATGCTGCTGCTGCTGCAAGAGGTGCTGCGAGGGCTGGGGCTCCCTGCAGCTGCCAGGGTGGTGTCACTGCAGCAGGACTTGCTGTGCAGCATAGAGAATTGCAGGGAGTAGTTCCAGGCTTTGGAGAGGGTGCAGGCACAATCCCAAACCCCAAAGAGGCGGGGAGCTGAGGTTCTGTGCCCCTGAGGTGAGCTCTGTGTAATCAGGGGAATGAACTCAAGGCAGGGCAGAGATAAAGTGCTGAGGATGTTGAAGGGATACCATGAGCACAGCATGATCCCGTGAGTCTGTATCAGCAGGGCTGGCTGGGGCGTGGGGCAGGAATGCCCTGCCCTCCCCCAGTCCAAGGAACAGTGTGTCCCTTCACTCTCCCCTTACCTTGTGCCCCACAGAAAACTGCCTGCTCCATTCCTGCCCACGATGGACCTCTGGCCGCCCTCACCTTCAACTCCACCGGCTCCAAGCTGGCCAGTGCTTCTGAAAAAGTGAGTGAGTGTGGCTGCAAATGCCCTCCCTCTGCCCAGGGCTGCAGCAGCACCCCTGAGCTGCCCTTCTCAAACACAGCCAGCACACAAGGGCCACTGACTGGTCAGTGTATCAGAATCAGACTGAGCCCAGCTGGCAAACAGGAGGAGCCTTTGCATGTCCCGAGTTTCCTGGGTGTGTCAGGGAAAGGGCTCGGGCTCCTTGGCCTGCTCTTGCGTGATATTTCCATTTGTGTTTTTTGCAGGGCACAGTCATTCGTGTATTTTCCATTCCTGGGGGGCAAAAACTCTATGAATTCCGGCGAGGGATGAAAAGGTCAGTTCATTCTTCTGGCGGTGACAAATACACTGAGGGCTCCTGGAGCCAAAACGTAAACACAGGGACGCAGGGCAGCATCAGATCCTGGTGGCTTTGTCATCTTTTGCAGAAGGAAAACAAGAGCAAACATACCAGCTGGAAATGTCACCGTGCCAGGCTGTGCCCAGCTCAGTGATTCCCTTCAGTGTGTCACAGAGCAGAGCAGTGGCAGGGAACAGACATTGAGTCACTCCATTTACTCTGTGCTTTTTACTTGAAATAAGTGAAGTCCCCAAATCATCAGACACCCTGTTCCTGCTGAACCCCTGCAGGAGATGCTATTTGTACCCCACTGTTCCCATATTGGATATCCTTCCTGCTCTCTGCAGTACCAGAAGCTGCAGTGAGGCTGGCACAGATGTTCCCTCCACACGCAGCTCTGTGAGCAAGGACATTTCCACCTCTCTGGCTGTTTGTCACTAGCTCAAGGTTGCCCCAGCCCTGCTGAGCAGCGGGATTAGGGAATTGCTCATCAGTGAGCCCACAGGCTCAGCAGCAGCTGTGCAGGGTGATCCTCACCAGGGATGGGTCTCCATCCTCCCCATCCACTCCTCTGTGGAAGGTTTGAGTGAGCTGCCCTGGAGTGACCGCTGCTGTCCTTGCTTGGCTCTAGGTACGTGAACATCAGCTCGCTGGTGTTCAGCATGGACTCCCAGTTCCTCTGTGCTTCCAGCAACACCGAGACCGTGCACATCTTCAAATTGGAGCATCTCACAGACAGGTGAGGGCATTGACCTGGCTTCACCTGCCTGCCCTAAGGCTGTCTGTGCTTCAAAGGTCTGTGCTTACACAGCTGCTCTCCATGTCCTCACCACGTACTCTCCATGAGTGATACCATCTGCAAACTGTCTCTGTGTCCTGAGGGACTCATTCCTTGGAAAAGCTGCTCACTGCACCCCTGCTGTCAGGCTTTCCATGCCTCTCTGGCTTTATGAGGTGCCACTGTCCCCTGCCTTGTCCCTGTGCACGCAGCCAGGCTGGTGCACAATGTACAGCTGCTCCAAAAACACCTTCACCTGGGTGAGATCAGGTGTGTTCCGCTGTTCTGTCACGCTGCTGGTGGGAACCCCACTGACGCTGCTTTGTGACCCCCTCAGCCGGCCCGAGGAGCCTCCAACCTGGAGTGGTTACATGGGGAAGATGTTCCAGGCTGCCACCAACTACCTCCCTGCCCAGGTGTCGGGCATGATGAGCCAGGACCGAGCCTTCGCCACCGTGCGGCTCAACATCTCCGGCCAGAGGAACATCTGTGCGCTCTCCACGTACGTACTGACCAAACTGACCATAGTGACCATAGTGACCACTGCCCCTGGGCCAGGCCAGCATCATCTCATCCCCCTGCCCCCACAGCACGTGCTGGGGGTGCTGTTGTGTCTGTGTGTGTGAGGTTTTCGGCCTCAGGATGCTTTTCCCCCCAGGATTCAGAAGCTGCCTCGGCTGTTGGTGACGACGTCGGATGGACATCTCTACATCTATAACTTGGACCCGCAGGATGGAGGGGAGTGTGTCTTGATCAAGAATCACAGGTAACTCTGCCTCGACTCACACCTCACTCTGAAAAATGAAGGGAAATCTCACCTGGAAGCACAAAATGGAGCTGTAGGAGCAAGAAAGTTAGAACTGAGATAATGATTTGAGCTGCCTGAGCTGACAGATGTGGGTGGGGAAGCACATCAGCAGGCAGGGACACCGAGCATCTTGCAGAAAAGCATTGGAAGGGGCTGCCCAGGGAGGTGGTGGAGTCACCATTGTCCAGAGTTCAGGAAACAGCTGGAGGGCATGGAGCCCTCAGTGCTGTGCTCTGGGTGACAAGGTGGTGATCAGTCAAAGGTTGGGCTCGATGATCTTCGAGGTCTTTTCCAGCTGAAATCATTCTGGGATTCTGTGAAAAAACGGAGCCTCCCCCGCCGCTGTTGAGTCCATATGCAAATCCCATTAAGCATGTAACCCCCCCGCACACATCTGGGCTGCTTGGCTCCAGATGTGAAGCCTTTGGGGTGGGGTGAGATGTAACATGTGCTGCGGGCCGGGAGGTGGCTGCCAGCCAGGAAAGTGCCAGCAGCTTTTGGGAAAGCCACAAAACAAAAGCACTTCAAAGCTGCGCTGTCCAGCGCGCGCCGCCCGCAGCCCCCAGCCTTGTCATGTGGGCTCCTCTGAGCATCAGAGGGCTGAAAAGGGCCCTTGGGTCATGAGTTACATTACATCATACGATATCTCTGCTCACACTCTGTCCTAAACTAGCCACGGCTGCTTTTCCCATCTAGTCTGCTCCTGTTGGAAACCCTTCGGAGCCCCCTCTGTGATTAGAAACACTGTTTGCCTTTGTAACCTAAAGCTCTTGTGGTCAATCTGTTCCCTTCTGTTCCCATGCCAGCATTGTCCTCCAGCCGAAGTGGTGCTTCCCCTATCTCCTTCTTCACCCCCTGCTTTCCTTGTGGAGCACAATGCCCCCCTGTCCACAGCACTGCACGCAGCGATGGGGATGGGTGATGTGCTTCGAGGAGATGTGGATGCACGGCCCTGTCTTAGCTGGGCTGGAAAGGAGCAATTGGGATCAGAACTAACTCTTCTCCCTTTTCTTTGCTCCTGTACCATTAGTCTGCTCGGCTCAGGAAAGATGGAGGAGAACAAAGAAAATGACCTTCAGCCTCCAGTACCTCAATCTTATGCAGCAACCGTAGCCAGACAAAGTACAGTGCCTTCAACTTCGACCATGCCAGGTAAGCACCACATGTGCCCTGCCTCGGGCAGAAGCCACAAAACCACCTGGGGCAAAGTGGAAAGCGTCCCAGATTCCAAGGGTTCATCCAGGATCATCACATGTGCCCTGCACACTGGGGCAGCAGGACTTTGGAGCTCGCCTGGCTCATCCCCTGCCACAAAAACAGGCCTGGAGTTTTCTGCTCTGCTTCCTGGGCCCTGGTGCCAGCCCTGCTCCTGCTGCAGGGCTGTGCCACAGACAGGCCTTGGGCAGAGCAGGAACCACCGTTTGTCAGCAGCAGCTGCTGCCAGGTGGTTTCCAGGGGTTGTAACTGTGGGTGTAGAAGTCAGGGCTCACTGTTTTTGTGGTGAGATTGCCTCAGATTCTCTGAAGCTGGGACACCTTACACCAAACTGCTGCAGGAAAAGACTGGGTGATGATCTCATTGTATTCCCAAGCCTGAGATCCACAAACAGATGAAGATCTTACCCTGAAATCCGTGCTTAGGTTCATGGCAGGAGGAGGAAAGCTGCTGCCACAGGAGCTAGCCATGCAATTCATCCATAATCCATAGTGTCCATGGAGATCCCTTCCTCTTCCTTAATCCACAGAGCCAGAGGAAGCAGCTGGGTGCTGAGAAGGTGGTGACAGTGTGTGCTGTTTGTTTTTGGCCTCCTCCCCTGCCTTCCTGCAGTAACACCCTGTGTTTTCCCTGCCCAGGTTACTCGGAGGACGGCGGAGCCCTGCGGGGGGAGGTGATCCCGGAGCACGAGTTTGCAACTGGACCTGTCTGTCTGGACGATGAGAATGAGTTCCCTCCTGTGAGCATTCGGGACCCCTAAACCTGCAGTGCAGCCCTCATGCTAAGAAGGAAGTAGGAACCTGTCCCAGAAGAGATTCTGTGGCCCCCTCCTTGTCCCAGCTCACTCTGAAGTATAAAATAACCCCATGAGTTCTAGGGACAGCACCAGGAAAAAGCCACCTCCACTAAACAGCAGCTGGGAATGGGGCAAAAAGGGTCAAACCTAAGTAGAGAGGAATCTGAGCAAACTTGCTGAATGGTGTTCAGATCCAGACCTAACCTCTGTGCCTTTAGCAGAGTTGTAATATTACCAGGAGTAGTTTCAGTAGGAACAATTTAGAAATAAAAACTTAATACCCCGTTGCATTTTCAGTCAGTTGTGTTAGTCCATGGAATGCAACTGGAACATACCTGAACCTCACCAGTCTCTTCATTTCCAAGGTAACTGAGAAGGAAACTCCTTTTCCAAGTACAGAGATGAAAGCAATAACAGAGTTTTAAGCCATTTTATGATTTTTATATGGCACATTCTCAGTTACCATTGGAAGGAGCTAGTGGATTTTTCAATCTAACTTCAGCCTGGCAGTGTCTTTCCAGCTCCTTTTTATCTTCCACACTCATTTATTAAGTATCTAACCCCTAATTGGACAAATGCTGGTCCGTGCTATGATCTGGTTGCAATCAGTGGTGTCCTCATAACAGTCATGAAGCAGAATATTGTAATGGATTTCAGGTTGTAGCCTTGGCAGGCTTTTGGAATTCCTTACTTCATTTTTACATCTCCTGCTGCTGGAGTTTTGCCTGAAAAGGAGGAAGTGAGAGCCTTATCCCAGGATTGGTTCCATGTGCTGAGCTGACCTCTGCAAGGCACCTTCCTCGGAGCTGATGCAAAGTGTCACTGAGATAAAAGGTGGCTGGCTCATGGTTTCCTTTGAGCCAACACCACCTCAGCCCAGCTCAGCTCACACAACCCTCACATTATTGCTCTCCCCACCTGCAGCATTGCCTGCTGAGAACTGGGAGCAGAAATTTCCCAGTTGTCCAACTCCATTACTCAGGAAGGATATTAAAAAAGTCTCCCTCTGTGTGGCCACGGAGAAGCCGATGGCCCCTGGGAGGAGCAGCAGCATTGGAGAGAAATCCTTTCTTTCCTTCTGCTAAACCTGCTCTTGACCTCATGGTTTGGGGACAAGCAAATGCCAGCAGGGAGGACTCACGCTGCTCCTGAACGAGGCTTCCTGCTGGGGCTGTGCTGGATGAAAGCAACCCCAAAGCTCTGCTGTACCACAGCAGGTGCTTCACAGAGTGAACTTTGATCCCTCCAAAGCCTGTCATTAACCTGCCAGAGCCAGTGATGTGTATTGTGAGGGAGGAGGTGGTGTGGGAAGCGAAGGCGCTTTCCAAAAATATTCCCCGATAACGGCGCTTTAGCAAACGGAGCTTCCAAATCAAACCCCCGCGCTCGCATTTTGGGTTTGCCCCTCGCAGTGGGAGCACTCCAGGATGTTTGGATGCTCTAGATTTCGCTGAACTCTGCTGTTTTCTCACCACTTGAGAGCTTCATTCTCAGTGAAGGGGGTTTCAGGCATCGGTCACTCCTGTGCGGGGAAGGAGGGAGAGAAAACCTGACCTTATCCAACAAAAATGTTTTGACAGCGTTCGGCTTTGCGGAAACATGGGAAGGGTTTTGTTTGTTTTCCAGCGCGCAACAAAAAGACAATTTAAAAACCTCAAAACTTGTGACAAAATGGAATATTCACCCGCAGCCCACGGTATGGCTTTGAACTCCGGAGAAACAGCAGTGCTCAAACCCCACAGTTTCTCCCCATTTTGAAACCTCTCGTCTTCCCTTGACCTCAAGCAAGACTTCAGAGGCTCGGCTGTTAAAAAGTGAGGAAAAACAGCTTTGGCCTGACATAAAATCTGTCAGACAGTGCCTGTTCATTAAGTGGAAGGAGGGACAGATCAGAGAGGAGATGAGAAGCCCAAGGAGGACTCGTAAAAAGCAGCTCCACAAGAGGGGATGTGGACATTGATGGTGCCAGGATTGCAGAAGGGTCCCGCGGCAAGAGGTCAAACCAGTTCAGTGGCAGCTCCTGCGTGGATGGGGAGGATTAAACATCCCAAAACACTGCTGATCTCAGGCAGGAAGGGCTCAGGTGTTACTGAGGGGCTGAAGCCGTGCTGGATGTGCAGGGAGGAGGCTGCAGAGCCCTCACACTGCAGGGTCAGGAGAGCAAACCCAGCTCTGGCTGCAAAATTGGGGCAATTTTCTTGTCACCTGCCTGAGCAGCCACCCCTGTTCTGTGGGTGTAGCAGGGAGTGAGATTTCCAGTGGTGCTGGCAGCTGTTGGTGTGTGTTTTGGGCCAGGCACTGCAGTTTTGGGGTCGTGCAGTGAGGTTTGGCAAAAAAAATCCTTCAGGATTCTGCAAGCAGCACGGCCTGTGTGCACCTGAGGAATGCAACCAAGGGTCTTCCCAAAACTTCTGGGATTCATAGGAAAGGTGATTTCTTCCAGCAGATTGCTCAGTGCTTTTCCAGGCATAGGTGACCCTTCCTGCATTTGGCTGCAGGGCCCAGAGGTGAAGGCTGTATCAGGAGAGCCATTTCATTGAGTGAGGCTGCACACAGCAATCAGCCCTTCAAAGGCAGCTTCCCCTCACTGAGACTCCATCACTCTTAAAAAACATCTCTCACATCAGGTTGTGCTGCTCCAAAATGGTTTGGGCAGTTTCCTGTGCTGCCACAAGATGCTGCTGCCTAGAGGAGGGAAAAAATTTAGGGGAATCTGCATCAAGGCAGAAATCAGCGCCCTATCATGGGGTCCACACACTCCTCTGCTGCTCCAGAGCACAGCTCCTGACACAAGAAACCAGGCTGCAGACACATCTCTGGCTCTGTGGAACCAATGTTTGCCCAGATTCCTCCTCGTTGTTTGCTGGATGGTGTTTCCCTCGTTCTGTTGCATGGATATAGACACTCATTATTTTAAGTGATTATTTTTTAACAGCTGCCTGTTGGCAGAGGAAAGGCCACAGATTTTCCAGTGAAGCTCTATTTGTAATTACGTTTCAAAGGGGATGAGGGAGTTTGGCAGAACTTGGTTCCTGCCCCGGTAGCTCAGACTGGCATTTTGAGCAGCTGGGGCTTGCAGGATTAAGCCCAGCTTATCAGGGCCTTATCTGAGGTCCCTTGGGAATTGTGCCATCCTGTGTCAATGCTTGTGCCTGGAAACCTGGCCAGTGCTGGTCCTGCAGCTTGGGGAGAGGCAGGCCTGGAGGAGGAGCTGGCAGGGACCCTCTGCAGGGGCAGGTGGGGGGTTCAGATCCCTCCCAGGTCACGTCTGGAGAGGCTGGAGCTGGGAAGGATCCGTTCCAGGGCTGCCCATGCCTCATCCAGGAGCTGGGGCATGTTTTACTGGGGGTTTCTGAGGCTGGGGTAGCTGATGGGAGGAGAATCAGGGTCCTGCTGCTGCTTTGCTCTGTCACTCAGAGGCTTTGCTGGTGCTTAGGCTGGGCTTTCCCTCCCCTGATCCCATCCAACATTTTGGATTTGAACTCTGGGATCCACCCAGAGACCCCAAAATAATGCAGGGATGCCCAGCACACGCTTCCCCCTCCACCCATGCCAGAGCTGAGCTTTTTGGGAGCACTTAGTGAGGCAAATGCCCTCCACCCCCAGGAACTGCCCTCCCCAAAACCTGGCTGTGCTCAGCCCAATGCCAGCCAGAGGCCAGACACCACCAAACCAGATTGTTCCTGTTCCCAGGACTGTCAATTTGGGGAAGGGGAGAGTAAATAAATAAACCTCTCACCAATCTGCCTTTGAACGGAAAGTAAAACACTGCGGGACATCCCTCCCCCTGCTCCTCCCATGTGCGTAAAACCAACTGGAAACGCTCCCCGGTGCTGGGAAAAGTAAGGCCCTTCTGTTTTGATTTTGGTAGATAATCTTGTGCCGTGGAGGTCAGCCGGGCAAGGCGAAGAGGTCGTGAGGAGGAGTAAAAACATCCACGCTTAGGACAGCTGCTGGGAGGTGCTTTGGAAAAGCCAGGAGTTTCGAAGAACAGATCTGTGAGTTCCCAGTCGAGAAAAAAAAAATAAATAAATCATTCTGAGGTGGGTCACATTTTTTCCTCTGTGTCAGTGAACACCTGGCCCTGCGAGCCCCTGTTTTAATTTGTGTCTGGGTGGGGTGTCAATGTACTGTATGCACATGGCTCTATTTAACAAACTCTTATGTTAGAACCACAGTGTAAATGCTAATTTAATCAGATTTGTATGTAACCAGAATTTTATATACCCATTTGTCCCTTTTCTAATTTATGCTGTTTTATGTGTATAAATGTACTTATAGGGAGAGATTAAACTTATGTCTTTGTACAGTATATACATACTATTTTAACCCAGCAAAGTATTTTTGCAGTGATATTAGACAAGATGCCATTTGTTATGTTGAAAGACAGAATAAAAGTCACAGTCTGTCCCTGGCAGCTCCTGCTGTTCTTTTTGGGTGTCAGTCTGGATGGAGTTTGGGGGGCTGGGATGAGGGCAGCCCACCTGGGTGGGTCCACAAGATCTGGGTGTGTAAATCAGAACCCAGAATTCTTTCAGAACACCCTCACGCAGCTGCTCAGAAATCCCGGTTGTTTTTCGGGTTTCGGTTGCACCTTCATTTCTGCCTTTGCAGCTGCCCAGAAATGGCCCCACAGCAGCTGTTTCACCCCATCTGTACCCACAGTGGGATCAGCAGGGTCAGCTCCTCTGCCTGGAGCCCTCATCTCCCCAAACCCCACAGTTTTGCCCTCCTGATGGGGAGCAGCCACCCCAGTCCTGCCCTGCAGATCTGTCCCTGCTGATCTGTCCCTAGCACTGGGATGTTACAGCGCAGTCCCTGAGCTCTGCTGTGACAGGACAATTCCATGTCCTTCCCACATGGATGGCAGCCATCAGGGACAGCCCAGGACCCCCTTTTTTCCTTCCTACCTTGCACAGACAGCTGGCTCTTGCCATGATCCTGCTAAAAGCCCCACAGGCAGCTGGCAGGGCAGGTGCTCCGTTCCCAGAGCGCTCCCCTCCTGCCAGCTGGGAATTTTCTCTGCAGCCACCAAACATTCAGAGTCTCTGCAGCAGCAGGACAGATTGCTCTGGGGCTGTGTGCCCCATCCTCCCCTGCCTTGTGCTCCCACCAGCTGCTCTTGTAAGGTTCCTTTTTAGAGGAAAACCAAGCAAATTTCCCTTGGGAATTCTCTCCCACAGCCAGCTCTCACAAGGTAGAAAGCTGCAGGAAGTTTTAATCCAATCTGTCTTTTTCCCAGATAAAAACCCTACAAAAAGCCTTCCACATGCCCAGGGTCCCAAGGCAACCCTCTGTGTGCTCCCCCAGACCCACACCCGACTCACCTCCCTGTACCCAACATTGAGCAAAGCAACCACAGCACCCTCCATCCCTGTCCATGGCCAACTCCAGCTCAGAGCTCACAAACACCACATGGGAAAGCACAGCCTGAGCAATTCTTTGATTAAACACAAAGCCGTGGGGTTCTCTTTTCCACGTGGGGAAGATCAGCAGCTCCACGAGCCCCGTGGCACCGGCAGCCCACGTGAAGGACATCGCAGCAGGGGATGGCGGCCGGATCCTGCGAGTAATCAGCCACAGAGACGTTGTCTGCTGCAATGTCCAGCAGGGCCTGGCTGTAGGCTCTGCTGATGGCTGGCAGCACCTCCTGGTACTCCCTGGATGCCGTGTCCAGAGGTTCCTGTTCCTCCACGTCGCGGTCCAGGTTGAAAATGAGGGGTGGGTGGTGCCGCTGTGCTGGCCCCGTGCTGCCATCACAGGCCAGGGCCCCTCCTGGGGAGGAAAAGGGACACAAACCCTGGGGTCACAGGGGTCCAGGGGTCACCTCTGTGCTCCTCAGTGTCGTGGTTTGAGCTCAGCCTAAAGCCAAAGCACCCACAACGTTCTCCAACCCCCCCTTTTTGGCTTATGATCGCTCCAGTCCTCCAAGGCCTGATTTATTTTTTTTTTATTGGGTGCAGGGTCTCTCTTTTCTATACCTGTCTCCCATTGAAGAAATAGTCCTTTCAAGAGCAGCTTGTTTTCTCCATGTTTGAGCACCACAGCAACAGCACCTGTCTTCTTCTTACTGTGATCTTGGGTCTCCATTTTTTTTTACATCTCCTCACCCTCCTGCTCTGTTTTTCCCCAGTGCGTGATACTAAAACTAAATACTAACAACCTAAAAACTAAATGGCGGCAGCCCCTATCTTGAATTCTTCTTAAGTACAAGACCAAACGTCATCACAGAGGTGTAACCAGCCTGTGCAATTGGCCCAGGCCTGACCAGCAGCCTGTCCATCAACCTCAGAGCCACAATGGATTGGTTCTAAAACACAGGGGGTAGGGCTCCTTTTGCTGGAGAAGAAGGAGAAAGCTTCTAGAACTTTCTCACAGGAGCCATCTTTGTAGTTTCTTGGTCCCACTCCCCCACCACCAAAAAAAGACCAAGTAAAACCAGGACACTCACCCACCCATGAGGGCCCATTCCCACCCCATCCCAGCTCTTGTCCAAGAGTGTTTCTGAGACAAGAAACGCTTGTGCACGCACAGCTTGGCACATCCTGACCCCTCCCTGGGTTTGCCCTTGCTTGGATTAACCTGAGTTGGTTTTCACCTGTATCTGCAGGGATTTAAGAATTCCAGAAGTGTTTTCCAGGTTTTACAGCCTCTGTTAGGGACACATACCCGTGGTGTAGAAGGCTTTGTACTGAGCCAGCCGCAGCGCCTCGATGTCGCCCACCTTGCCCGCTGCGCCGCTGTTGGGGTGCAGCAGAACCTGCAGGGAGCACAGAATGGTTCCTGTCAGCCCATGGCAGGGAAAAACTGCTCCATGAGACCCTCTCCCTGCTCAGATCAGCCACATCCCACCCTGCACACACTCACAGGCACCATCCAGCCCTGGACTCCGAGCTGGGATTGCTGAAGGGTGGGATGGTTGGAGAAGGGCCCCAGGAAACACCAACATCTCCCTCGGACCTTCCTGGCCCTGCAGGACCCTCTGAATTCACCTCCCAGTTCTATGGCAAGGAAGTGATCATGATCAAGCAGAGCAGGGCAGAATACCCTAAAATCCCAGAATGGTTTGGGTTGGAAGGACCTCAAAGACCACCCAGTCCCATCCCCAGACCACCTTCCACCATCCCAGGTGGCTCCAAGCCCATCCAACCTGGCCTTGGACACTTCCAGGGATCCAGGGGCAGCCACAGTTTCTTGGGATAACCAGCACCAGGACCCCACCACCCTTAAAATTAAGATTTCTTCCTAACCTCCGATCTAAATCTCCCGTTTCAGTCTAAGATCATTCCCCCAATCCTATCATTAAAGGCCTCAGGTGTCACTTTGGGTGCTCCCAGCTCAGCCAGCACTGGGGACATCGGAGGGAGCCCAGCCCCAGGCTGGAGGCAGCAGCAGCCACGAGCTGAGGGTGAGCTCATCGAGGCACAGGGGAAGGTGAGGTGCTGGAACATCCCTCCCACATCCCTCCCGTCCGCCTGACTCACCCCGCTGCGCCAGGGCTCCCTTCCCTGGCAACAGGGGATGAACGGGGGGAGCAGCCAGGCCAGCAGGGAAGGGTGGGTCCCATCTCTCCCTTTTGGTATTTAGGACACTTGATCCGAGCAGGAGACACCGGGCAGCGAGGAGACAAGTGAGCTGGACGCTCCAGCGGCTCCTCTCTCCGATAAAATCTGCCGCGGAGCCAGTGCCTTCGCTGAGGGGTGAGTCACTTGAGGTTTCCTCCCTGGGATTGGAGTTTAAAAGTGATTCAAGAAATTTCCACTGTGCTAAAAATTAGAAACATCTGCTTGAAGTTGTAGGCAGCTGCAGCGCCAAGTTTAGTAACAGCGCTCGCAGCTGATGAGCGCGGCAGCGACGGAGCAGGTGCCCGGCACGGAGCCCTCCGGGAGCATCCCAGGGATCCATCCCAAAACTGCCTGGCACAGGGCATCCCAGGGACCTCAGAGATCCATCCCAAAACTGCCTGGCAGAGCATTCCAGGGACCTCAGAGATCCATCCCAAAACTGCCTGGCAGAGCATTCCAGGGACCTCAGAGATCCATCCCAAAACTGCCTGGCACAGGGCATCCCAGGGACCACCAGTGATCCATCCCAAAACTGCCTGGCACAGGGCATCCCAGGGACCACCGGAGATCCATTCCAAAACTGCCTGGCAGAGCATTCCAGGGACCTCAGAGATCCATCCCAAAACTGCCTGGCACAGGCATCCTCAGAGCACCCGACCCCCAAATCCTTACAGTCCAGGCACCCTGGGCACCCCAGAGATCCATTCTAAAATTGCCTGGCACAGAGAATTATAGGCACCTCGGGCACCTCAGATATCCACCCCAAAACTGCCTGACAGAGCATCCCAGGAACTCAGAGATGTCCATCCCAAAACTGCCTGACACAGAGCTCCCCAGAGATACATCCCAAAAACTGCCTGGCACAGAACATTCTAGACACACGGGGCACCCCAAGATATCCATCCCAAAAACTGCCAGGCACAGAGCACCCCAGGGATCCCAGGCACCCAGAGGTGTCCATCCCACCCTGCCCAGTCCGGATGTAGCCACAATATCACAGAGACAGTTGGAATCTCATCCAAGAAATGGCAGCATTCAGGGTAGGGGGAGATGTCCAAATGCTCTCAGTTTCCTTTATCAGCGTCCATTATAAGGTAAATTATTTGTTAAAGCATCACCTTTTGGAATGGGTTTGATCTTTGTGTTTTAGGGGAGAAAGAAGGAGGGTGTGAGGTGGAAGAGGTGGTGCAGTGTGATTCTGCACAATCCCCTCCTGCTGGCACTCCTCGGGCAGGATGAAAGGGCTCCAAAGCAGGAATCAGCAAATATTCAAGGCCCTGGGAAGCCAAGGGACCAGGAACCGACCCAATTCATCTGCCTCAGCCTTCAAGCTTTGCCTTCACCTTTAACAGCACAGCTGAGATGCTGCCAAGGGCACTCAAAGCTCCCTTCCTACCAACAACCACGTTCCTAAACCTCTTAAAACCCCACACTTAGCAAATCTGTCATAATTTACTGCATAATTAAGGAGCTTGTTTCGATTGAGCCCGTTCAAAAAACATTCCCAGGTCTGGAATTTTTCCATTAATCCGTGACTTTCTTATTCTAATAAATACAAAAAAAAAAAAAAAAAAAAAAAAAAAAAAAGGAAAGTGGGGGGAAAAGAGTTTTTTCTGCCCAAAAAAGCCATTCCTTGAGCTCAGTGCTGTGGGCTGCTCACATTCAGCTGATGAACAGAGGGATTTACTGCTCCTGGTGCTCTCTGAAGGATGTGGTTTGTTTTTCCTGCCAACAGCCCTCGCTGTTGGTGCCACCCCAGCCCCGTCCCCGGCTGTGCCAGCGCCCAGCACAGACCAGGACACTGTGACAGTGTCACCAGGGCAGCTCACACGGGGAGCTCCAGCCACCCCAATTAGGAATGTGTGGAAATTGGGCATTGGAGCGAGCGAGGGAGCTGCTTTCAGGAGGATTTGTGTCAAGGGAAGACCTGCAAGGGGGTCACTGTCGGCCGCTGGCAGGCGGGGGGTGAGAGGGGAGGGAGCGGGGACACCCTGCCCTGGTCACCCCACGGGACTGTGCATCCCCTCTGAAACCACCCCATCCCAGCCCTGGGGGCAATTCCACACAGGAATGGCTGGTCTGGCTCATGCCCTGACACTCAGCAAACCAGCACTGCCTGCAAACAAACCATCATTCCCAAAAAACAACCCCTCTCAGCAAACCATCACTCCCAGGAAATCTTCACTCCCACCAAACCATCATTCCCATAAAACAATCCCTTTCGGCAAACCATCTCTCCCTGAAAACCATCATTCCCAAAAAAACAACCCCTCCAGCACACCACGGCTCCCAGCAAACCATCATTCCCAGTAAACCATAATTCTCTGCAAACCGTTGCTCCCAGTAAACCATTGCTCCCAGCAAACAATTATTCTCAAAAAACAACCCCTGTTGGCACACCATTGCTCCCAGGAAATCTTCATTCCCACCAAACCTTCATTCCCAAAAAACAGCCCCTCTCAGCACACCATCGCTCCCAGCAAACCTTCATTCCCAGTAAACCATCATTCCCAAAAAAACAACACCTCTCAGCAAACCATCGCTCCCAGTAAATTATCATTCCCAGCAAACCTTCATTCCCAAAAAGCAACCCCTCTCTGCACACCATTGCTCCCAGCAAAGCTTCATTCCCAGTAAACCATCAGTCCCAAAAAACAACTCCTCTCAGCAAACCTGCACTCCCAGCAACCCTTCATTCCCAGCAAACCTGCACTCCCAGTAAATTATCATTCCCAGCAAACCTTCACTCCCAAAAAGCAACCCCTCTCAGCACACCATCATTCCCAGTAAACCATCATTCCCAGTAAACCATCATTCCCAAAATTCCAGCCCCTCTCAGCACACCATCACTCCCAGCAGCCCCTGGTGCCCCTCTCCCAGCCCTGCCTGTGCAGAGCAGGGTTAATCCCGAGGAGCAGAGCGGATCTTGTTGGCCACATCCCATCCCCTTCCCCGCTCCATCCCCTGGTTCAGCGCAGGGTTCCATAAATACAAAGCAAATACCAAACCCCTGATGGACACGGAAAGCAAATCCAGGCTCCCGCTGGGAGCTGGCTCACTGTGCTTGCAGGAGGGAGCACTTTAAAAGCAAAATCAGGATTTATCCATGGGACTGCTTTAAAGCCCCCTTTTTTTTCTTTTTCCTCTGGTTCTGAAAAAAATCTCGTGCAGCTCTGAGACAAATGTGCCACCCTGCTTGCCCTGCAAATTGTGTTTTTTGGGGTTAAAGGAGCTGCCAGCAGCTGGTTGTATGGACAGAGCTGTGGGATATGGGGTGGGCTGTCCCATGGGAACATTGTCACCCCAAAGCTGGGAGAAGGAGGGGTTTGCTACAGCTGGACCTGGTGTGATAAATAAATGGGTATAACCAGGTTTGAGCCTCTGGGGTCACTGGTGTGATCAGGAAGGAGCTGCTGTGCTGTGCCACGAGCACCCTGGGGTCACAGACCTGGCTCTGGCACGCAGGAAGGTGCCAAGCTGCAGGCATTTCCACCTCTAATCCCGGATTTATGAACCAAGCACAAAACAATCTTCATTAACCCCAAAAAGCCCTTTCACCCTGATACCCCAAGCCCAGCCTGGTCCTGCACCCGGCCGTCTCCAGCTTTCCTCCTCCAGGTCAGGGGATGATGCTCCCATGGTCATCACCAGTCCGAGCCTTTTCCCACCCCCATTACCCTGTTTTGTCCTGTCCCGAGGGGATGGCACCGGGGGTGGCTTTGCCTCACCTTGTGCCCCACATCCGACCAGCCAAAGAGAACTGGGGTCACATCCAAACCATCGAAGCGCCGGTGCGGGGGAAGCGCCGCCCCAGCCAGGGCCACCAGCGTGGGGAAGATGTCCAGGACGCTGGGGAGAGAGGGGACCGACATCAGAGAGAGCAGGGAGGGTCCCTGGGGGTCTCCCCAGGCTCGCCTCACCCCACATTCCTCACTGGAGAGCTCCCAGCCCTGCCAGCCCTCATCCTCATCCTCCCCATCCCGCAGAGTGTCCGTCCCCCAGCGCCATCATCAGCATCCCTCCCTCCCTCCATCCCTCCCTCCCAGGGCAGCCACAAGGTGTCCCCTGCATGTCCCCTGCCTGGAGCGGGTGCCAGCTGAGAGAGCAGAGAGAGGAAAGAGCCCCGGGCTGAAGAACCCCCGGCTCTCCCACTGAACCAGCTCTAATCGGGCTGCTAAGAGACCGAGGGAACAAATAAGAACAAACACTGCAGCGATGTGGCTCCGTGGCCAGGCGGGCCGGGAGGAGCCCAAAAAATCCCGTCTGGCTGCTGCAATCCCTGCAGGCACCTCGCAGATCCCCCCAAAACAGCAGCTCAGCCTGTCCCCGCTCCCCTGGGTACCCAGCAGGATCCTGCTCACATCTCAGTGCGTGTGGGTGCTCCAAGCCCCGAGCCAGGGGTGGCAGCAGGCTGGGGGGACAGCGGGATTGAGGGTGGAGGGGGTGGAGATTCCCCAGCCACGGGAAAAGCCATGAAAAATGGGATTTTGATCAAAGCTGGCACCAAAGAGGTCCAGCCAGTGGGCACATCCTGGGAGCTGTAAGGGACAGGGAAAGCCATACTGCCACCCCGGCAGATTTAACAGAGGAAGCCACTCCAGCACCCTGCTGCCACCTGGACACCGAGGGAGAGGGGCCTGGCAGTGCCCAGGGACAGCTTGGGAGGTGATGGTCACCCTGACACATGGACAGGACATGGTGGGAGCTGACCATCCCAGCACACTGGGCACAGTGTGGCCGGAGCACTGCCCTGCCAGGCACTGACCATCCCGGGGTGACACGGCCCTGACAGGGCACAGGCAGCTGCAGCAGCTCTCCCCACACCCCATCACCTCTCCCCAGCCCCACACAGCTGGCACAGCCGGGGTGTTGCAATCTCCTCCTTCGCCACCCTCCTGACCTACTTCTTGCGTGCCCTACTTCGGGCTGGGGCAGGGAAGGGCAGAGGCTCAGTGGGTGGCTCTGACAATTAACCGTAATTAAGAAAAGCAGACGAGGCAGTTCTGTGCAGAGCCCAGCGTGCAGGTGCCGGTCCGGGGCGATGCATCAGCGTTTCTCCGCTGGCTGCGGCTCCCTGCCCCCGGGCACGCTCACCCTCGCTCACCCCGGCGCTCCCTGCCCGCCCAGGACACGGAGCCACGCGGTTCTGAGCGGTTTCAGCAGGCTCTCTGCCCCAGCCAGGTGTTTCCATAGCCCCAGGGGATGAGGAGGATCCCCCGGGTAAAGCCTTCCCTTCTGTCCAGCCCCGGGATCCCACCAGGCACAGGGCTCTCAGCCTCTCCTGCACGCACCTTTCACTCCCTCCCGGGCTTCTCGGTCCTCCTGATCAGCTGGGGGGTTTCAGTGCCATCCCCGAGGGTGACAGAGGCACAGAGAAAAGCTGTGAGCAACTCCCTGTGTGTCCGTTCACACCCCCTGTCCCAGGCCATGGCTGTGAGCACAGCGCTGACCCTTTCCTGAGCATCACCCCCTTCCCACACCACCCAAAGTTCTGTCCCCAAAGAGTGGGGGGTCCCTTCCTGCTGCCAGGGCATCACCCTACACAGCTGGGCACGGCCCTGTGGCACTGCCAGCTCTGCTGTGGGGACACCCTGTGCTCCTGGGGAGCTGCAGAGTCATCCCCGAGCTCCTGGAGCTCTGCATGTGCCTCCGCTGGGATTTTGGATTGCCAGCTGCCCAACCTGCCCGACTGGAGCTGGGAGATGCAGGAGATAAGGTCTGTGAGGAGATAAGCAGAGTTGCTGGGCTGGGAGCAGGGCTGCAGTGGCACAGGTGAGGATTTGGGGGTGAAATGTGAGGTGCTACGTGCGCCCCATCCCCTCCACCAGATACCAGTGACTCAGCCTATGGCTCAAACCTTCCCTCACCTGCAAAAACCCAGCTCCCAGAGCTGCCCTGGGGCCATGGAACCAGGGAGTGTCTCCAGATTATCCCAACACCCAACACTGCTGCAGGGCTCGCCAGCCAGGACCTGCTTCCAGCAGCTGGGACATTCCTTCCCAACACCAAACAACACCCCGGCCCCTCCACCCTGACCCCCAGAACTGTGGGATCCATCAGGGATGAAAGGGGATAGGAATCCCAATGCCCAGTGATCCCCCAGCCCTTTTTACCCTGATCCCCAAAGCTGTGGGATCCATCAGGGGTGAAAGGAGGTGGGAATCCCAACACCAAACAAACCCCCAGCTCTTCCACCCTGACCCCAGTGCCATGGGGATCCATCAGGGATGAAAGGGGACAGGAATCCCAGTGCCCAGCGATCCCCCAGCCCTGTCACCCTGATCCCCCCAGCATCGTGGGGATCCATCGGGGTGAAAGGGGACAATCCCACCGTGCTGTGCCCCACACTCGCTGCCCAGCAGGGCTGTAAGGAAAGGCACAAATTCCACATGGAGGGGTGCAAATACTGCCCGGAGAGGGGCACTGAGGACCCCTGCCCAGCGAGGAGGGGCTCGGGGGCAGCATCCCCGGCTCCCCTGCATCCCGGCCCGGCCAGCGCCGTCCCTCCGGCCCTCAGCCCTCCCCACAACCGCACCCTGCTCCACATAAAGCCATTCACACACCACAAAGCCTGAGCCTGCTTCTGCTGGGGAGAGAGAACATCGTCATCTTTTAATTATCGGGAGGCGCTTGGCCGCCGCGGCCGGCAGGCACACGGAGCCCGGCGGCTGCGAGCGCCAGCCCCTCCAGCCTCACAAAAAGCCCTTTGAGCTCCTCTCTGCTGGAGCTGTAAGGCTCGGGAGAGGACAGGAGGACAGCCTGGCACACGGCAGGGATAACCAGCGCTGCTGCCAAAACCCAGGTGGTGACCTGGGGGGGACAGGGGGTCCTGCAGAACGGGGACACCTACCTGAGGGGCTCCTACCTGAGCAGGGCATGGCTCGTTCTCCTGGCAGGGACACGGCCGGGCCAGTAAACCAGCGCTGGCACCCTGTGCCCGCCTTCCCAGGTGGTTTGCTTCGCCGAGCTCCCACCTGCAGGGGCACAGGGCAGCGCTCAGCATCCTGCTGATACGGGAAAACCTCCCGAGCGAGGAGTTCCCCTGGGAGAGGAACTGCTCAGAGGCAGCGAGGGTGTAAATTACCCCAAAGGAGGATGGTTTCACTGGAGAGGAGCTGGGACAGGCGAGGGAGAAGAGTTTTCAAAGGAAAAGGGAAAAGAAGGGGGTCGCAGTTGGGTTTGTGTTTCTCTGCTCCAGTGAGAGATGAGAAACTCAGCAACCGCCAGAGCCATCGCATTTCCATCCACTTTTGATGTCAGGTGAGAGAATGGAGCGGGCAGGAAATGCAGGAATTGATTCCAGGGGCTTCTGTCCTCTGCAGGGCTCAGCACCAACAGCCCCCCCTGCTCGCCTGCTGGAAACCTTCCTCATTAAAATTACCGTACTGCTAATAACCCTCCTGCCAGTTAATGAACCTGATCCATCGTTTCCCTGACAGCGCCCAAAGCTCTCCTGCTCTGCCCTTGGGTTTGAGATGCACAGGAAAGCTGCCCGGTGCCTTCCTGGGCACTGGCACTGGGGTGCTGAGCCCCAAAACTGGGGCGCCGAGCCCCAAAATGGCAACACCAAACATTAAAACAGTCAGAAGGGTGCTGGAGAGCCTCTGGCTTGGCTGCAGCCCAAAGGGCCCCAGGCAGCTGGAGGGGGAAGGGGCTGGGAATGGGGCAAAGAGAAAATCCCAACCACCGAGCAAAGTTTGCCAGGAGCAGCCTTTGTGCGCTGCCTTTCAGCGTGAGCATGGCAACGGCACTCGCCCCGAGCCATTTCCTCCGGGCACGGCCAAAAGAGCCCGGCCCGGCCTCTGCAGGGCCACTGCCCGGTGCCACGGGCTGATCCGCGCTCCCAAAGCACACGGGGACACGCATGGCACAGGTGACACCGGGACTGGCCCAGGGAAAATGTTCCTGACCCGGCACGGACCAAGCACGTCCCCAATCTCAGCCATTCCCCACCCAAATTTTGGTGTTTCCCCGCTGCCCTCAGACACCACAGGAGATCGCAGCAATTACAGCAATTAACGCCAATCCCCATCTTTGCACATATATTAAAAAACTCATCCTTCCGGGTGCTTTTGCAGGGATTTTCCATGCATGGTCAGGGGGCTCTGGAAGGACATCAGAGGGATATTTCCTGACCAAGCCACCTCTGGCTGGTCAGGTCACAGCAGCCTGGGAATGAGGTCACATTAACACTTTGGGAAGCAAGCAGGGTTCAAACACCCAAACCCAAGCAGGGAATTTTCTGCAGAGTGGGGATGATGCAGCCCCTGCTGCTGTGGGGACTTTCCAGGCTTTCCAGGAAAGCTGAACTCTGCATTCCCGTGGTGGGATGGAAACCTTGGTCCCACCACACACACAGCAGGTCCTCAGGGCTGGCACACGGGGTTTGGAACTTGCCCAACCTGCCTGAAAACACGGCCAGCATTGCATCCCAAAAAGGCTTCTCTGTCTCCCACTATCCTTGCTGGACTCAAGGATTTTTTTTGGGGTGGGCTGGGGGCACAGAGAATATACACACATACACACAGAGATGCTGCTCTGCCCCTGCTCCGGAGAAAATCAGAGGAAAAATCACCTGAAATCAGGGGAAAACAGCCCTGGGATTTGGGCTAGACCCTAAAATGAAAGATGGAGCTACAGGAAACATATGGGAACATGTGGAAACATATAGAAACATAGAGAAACTTACAGAAACATATGGAAACACATGGAAACATATAGACACGTATGAAAAAATATAGAAACATATGGACTATATGGAACCATATGGAAACATAGAGAAACATATAAAAACATACAGAAACACATGGAAACATATAGAAATATATAGGAACATATGGAACCATGCAGAAACCTATAGAAACATGGAAACATATGGAACCATATAGGAACATACAGAAACATACAGAAACACATGGAAACATATAGAAACATGGAAACATATGGGAACATATTGTATATGGAAACATATGGAACCACAGGGGAACGTATAGAAACATATTAAAACCCATAAAAATCTACGAAACATATGGAAACATATAAAGCCCAGAGGTTTTCCCGTGCCCTCCCGCTCCTCGGGGTTTTTTCCCTGCCCGGGAACGATCCCGCCGGGCCGGGAAGGGCGAGCATCCCGCGGGCAGTGCCCGGGCCGGCTCTGCAAACATCCGCGCAGCCACGGGCACAAGGATTTCCGAAACCGCCGGTGTTTACAGCCAGCTCGGAGCGCTCTGCCAGCCCGAGCTCCCCCCAGCTCCACCGCAGGCGGGACCCGGGTGTTTTGCAGGGCAGCGAGGGGCTGGGAAAGGGGCCGTGTTTTCCTCGCCCTGTTCCCGAACGCCGCAGTCTCTGTACCATCTGCGAGGGCTTGTGACCGTGGGTTGCTCAAGAGCAACAACCCGGGGCCGGCAGCGGGGTTTGTTTACTAGAAAATTAAGGTTACGATCGCATCCCCGGGGCCAGGCGAAGGAAAAGC
Organism: Malurus cyaneus samueli; assembly: GCA_009741485.1. Classification (NCBI taxonomy): domain Eukaryota; kingdom Metazoa; phylum Chordata; class Aves; order Passeriformes; family Maluridae; genus Malurus; species Malurus cyaneus. The sequence goes on from CM019230.1 coordinate 2,130,613, forward strand.
TCCGGGAATAGGACAGAGCCAGCACGGTTTGCCCAGGGAAGCAAATCCCGTGGCCGGGGTGTCAGGAAGAGGAGGAGGAGGAGGAGGAGGAAGCCCCTCAGTGCTGACCCCGAGCCTGGCACGTTAACTCCGCGTAATACAAGCAGAAGTGGGAAATGCCTGACTCATGAATGTTTCTGGCCGCCCCGGGCTGAAATAAACCCACTAAGCAGATGGCTTGGCCGGAAAAAGGATGAAAGAGTGAAAAAAAAAAAAAATTAACCCAAAAAAGGAAGAAAAGCAAATTCTCGGGGTGCAGGGAGGGTGGTGGGTGTTTTGCTCCTGATGGGAGGGGGCTGGGGGTTGTGAGAGCTGGATTTTGGTGGAGCCGATGGCAAAATCCCATCTCCAAATCAGCATCAGTCACCTCAGGTTCTGGGGTTTTGGGTACTCCAGCCCACCCCCAGCACCAGTTTTTGTGGAAACTCCACTGTTTGAAAGCAAAAAAAAATGTTTTGGGGTGTGTTCAAAGCCAGGGCAGCAGCCAGGGTGAATTGGGGGGTGAAATGCCACCCGTGTCCCCTCCCTGGCAGTGAAGGCTCTGTGGAGCAGCCCCCCCTGTGCCCCCGGGACTGGGACCCCCCAACTCTGCCAGATTACCTCGCTGCCTCTGCCAGGCACCCACGAACGGCCCCAGGCGTCCTGCCAGCTCACACTTCTGTGCCCAGGGGCCGTTGTCACCTGCAAGAGAAAGAAATGTCCCCGTGAGAGGCACCAGAGGCAGCGGGCCGGGAGGGGACACGCAAGGACAAGTGACCTTTGCACCCATCCTTGCCACCCCACGCGAGCAAGAGCAGCTGGCTGATGGATTTGGGGTTTTTAGCGGTTTGTTTTCAGTTTGTTTGAGCGCTGGGCAGGGGCTGGAGCGCAGCCAGCGCAGGGCAGGGGGGTGCGGTGCCACCAGCTCCGGGCGTTAATGAGCGGTTCCTGTCATCGGGAGCGCGACATCCTCATTAGGGCGACACAGAGCGGATTTGGGCTTCTTAATGAACCGGGATTTGCGCTTTAATTGGTCCCGGCCCCGCCGCTGCACCCCGCAGCCGGAGGGGGGTGGCTGGGTGGGCACACAGCTGGGTGGCCACAGCAGCCTGGGAGCCCTGTCCCCAATTGGGACCGCTCCAGGGCGTGTGGAGCATCGGGGGCAGGGGACACGGAGGGCAGGGGACACGGAGAACAGGGGATATGGAGGGCAGGGGATATGGAGGGCAGGGGACACGGAGGGCGGGGACACGGAGAACAGGGGATATGGAGGGCAGGGGATATGGAGGGCAGGGGACACGGAGGGCAGGGGACACGGAGAACAGGGGATATGGAGGGCAGGGGACACGGAGGGCAGGGCACAACCACAGGTGCTGCTTCCCAGCAGCTGCAGCCCCCAGAGTCACCCCCAGCCCCGCTTTCTGGCTGTACCTGTGAACCAGAGCAGCGTGCTGCCCTTGCCCTGGCGGTCAGCGAGCTCCTTGACCCGTCCCACCAGCGCGTCCATCTCGCCCAGGGTGGCTCCGTAGACGCCCCTGCCCGGAGCGGGGGGCAGCGGAGGGGTCAGCGGGACGTGCATGTGGGCCAGGGCCAGGTAGAGGAAGAAGGGGCGGCCGCTGTCGCTGTAGAGGGGACACAGGGACAATTTCAGCCCTCGGGGCAAGGCAGTGGCTTTCAGGAGGTCACTGGGGTGGTGGCACTGCCGAGCCTGGGGACACAGAGCAGCGGTGAAAAACACCCCACATGCCTCAGCCAGCTTCAACTCTCCAGACACCCACTGCTCTCGCAGGGAGGAGGCTTGGCTGAGCTGAGCCACTTGTCCCCTGCTCCCCTTGTTCCCCCGTTGTCAGCTGTCCCCCTGTTTGGGACGGGCTCGCCCCTTTGTCCATCTCCAGCAGCCGAACACACATTCTGGTGCACCCCAGACACCAACACACCGCCCTCCCCTCTCCCAGGGGACCCATTTTGGCCCTTTGTCCCCTCCCCAGCCAGTGCCCGGCCTCGCTGGTGATGTGGGCAGAGGATGGGGGACAGCAGGACACCCAGGCCACCCCTGGGCACGGCCCTGGCGCTGCCCAGCAGCCCCGCACAGGGAGCGCGGGGTTTGCCGCCGCCTGCTCGCCCCTAAATCACCGCGGGACACGTCCTGTTTGCTTGTTTACAGCTATATTTATCTGCTCCGACCAGGCCTGCTCTTCCTCAGGGACCTCGGAGGGGAAGGGTGGGATGGTCAGCGGCGGGGAGGGGCCGGATCCCGTGTCCAGCCCGCGCAGGCGCCCGGCTCCGGCCGCTCCGTCCCATCGCTGCCTCCTGGCCCTTCCAACGCGCGTCTCGGCACTTCCTTCCTCTGCCCGGCACCCACCTGGGCTGGAAGATGAGTAAACCCCATCCTGCCCGTGGCCCTGGAGCCCTGTGAAGGGCGGTGTGCCCCTGGCACCCTGCCCAGCCCCCTGGACACCGGGTACCCTTTGCAAATTGCCACTGTGACCCTTTCCCACGGGGTGCCAGAGACCCTGGGGCAGGGAAAGCTGCTTCCCCTGGCAAAGCTGCTTCCCCTGGCAAAGCTGCTTTCCTTGGCTCCCATCCCACCCAGGAGCACCCAGCCTCACTCAGGGCTGCGATATTCAGCCGAGCATCCCTCTCATTTGTCACACGGACACCTCGGAATTGTCCCGATGATGGAGCAAACGTTTAATCAATAACTGAAGACAGGAGTCCCTGACTTTTGCTCCCACGCTCGCTTGTGCTCGAGCTGTGCCACGTCTCGCTGTCACAAATTGCTCAACCTTGACACGACTGGTTAAAAAAACACCCAGATGGCAAATCCAGCGTTCTTTTGTTGCCCTGCAATGAATGAGTCAGGCAGGAGAAAACTGGAATGAGCCATCAAAGGGACGGGGAGAAAAGGCAGGCACCTGTCTAATCCTGTTTTCCATGAACGCAGATAACCCCACAACACTTCGGGGAGTTTAAAGGTTTTTCCTATTAACCCGGCGCTCACACACTTGGTTTCACAGCAAAACAGCCTGGAGGGCTGGGGGGGTTTGGCAGGAGAAGGGATTGAGGCTGCCCCACAGCACAGGGTGTGGGTACCCTCAGCATCCCAAATGTGGCCAGGCCACTCCATGGCTGATCCTTGGTACCCACAGGGATAAACGCCAGCACGGGGGTTTGTAAAGAGCCCTTTCCCTACCGCTGCTCCCTGGCCAGCCCTCCATTCACCTCTGGTTCACAAATCTTCCCCCAGGGAGCCCCGTTCCTCCCCCAGGCCCGCGTTGTCCCGGGGTGCAGGCAGGGGATGGGCTCAGACAGGGCTGCCCGGCAGCGCTTCCTCTCCTCTCCTTTCCTCTCCTCGCTCTGCAGGGAGGCATTTTGCAAAGTCACAGCTCGTAATCCGCTAGTAAAGGGGATTAAAGTGACACAACCCGTCCGCAGGGCTCGGGGGCGGCACTCGCAGGAGCCACTTGGCTCCTCGGGGACAAACTCACCCGGGCGCCGCCCGTCCTGCCAGGCTGGGGGAGGCACATCCCGACACCCCGGGGATCTCAGAGGGCTTTATCCGTAAAAACTGATCAAATCTCACACGTGGGGCGTGTTCCAACAGCTCTGGGTGCTGTTCGGGTCCCACCCTGAGCACCGTTCAGCACCTGCTCACCCGCCCCTGCCAGCACTTCCCACCCCATTGCCACCTCGGGATGGACAGACTGATGGCCGATGGCTGTGTTTGCCTCCCTGCCACCCCCACCAGCCTTGTCATTATGGCCATTCCCCAGGAATGAAGCCGAGCCCCATTGAAAGGCAAGAATGTTGGTTTTAGAATCACACAGCCCCTTAGAGGACACCCGTGACACCCTCAGTGCCTCATCCAGCTGCGAGCCAAATCTGAACCGCAGGGTGACACCCATCTCACTGCCCTGCCCTTGCACCAGCACGGTCCAGAGGAGCCCTGCAGTGACCCAGAGCCTGTCCCAGCCCAGGGGACAGCGGAGGGACAGCGGGTGGCCTCACCTGGCCCGCTGGATGAAGCGCTCCGCCGCCTCCGCGTAGCGCATGGCCAGGCTGCCGAGCTGCACGGGCTGCTCCACGATGGTGGCGTTCTCCAGGAGGGGCAAGGCGACCTCCGTGTAACAGCCTTTCCTCGCCACCCTGCTGGGAAGAGCCACCTCAGGCTGTCACCGCAGCAGGGACAGAGCCCGGGGGTTCTCCTGGCTCCCAGAGGAGAGAGGAGAAATGGAGCGGTGACAACATCCCAAAGGCACGGGGTGCTCCCAACCCACACCCTGCAGGGGAAAATGGGCTCAGGGAGCACGGGGGGAGGTGACCACAGCCAGGGACAGCCCTTAGGGCTGGGGACACCGCTGCAGACCCCCATGTCCCCGTGGCAGCAGCAGAACCCCACAGCCCGTACCTGCCGGCGGTGCCGCGCCTCGGGCAGGGCGGGCACGGGGGCACGTTGTAGCCAGGGCTGTCCGTGCAGCCCATGTCGTGGCTGTAGGGGATCCCATAGTAGTAGTCGAAGCCTGAGAGGCGAGGGAGGGGTCAGCAGGGCCGAGGTGACAGCAGGACCCTCAGCCCGGCCCCTTGGTCCGGCCCTTACCGCGGGAATTGGGGTGGTGGCGGCCGTGGTGTCCCAGGTGCCACTTGCCTGCGGGGAAGCCACAAAACATCATTTCAGAGGTGACACAGCCTCGGCCACCACAGCCTTCACCCACAGCCCTCACCCAGAGCCCCGCAGCGCTGGGGGCTTTCACCGAGCCACGAGAAAGGCTCCTTGTTTGTGCTGGCCGCGGTTCCAGAACGCCGTCTTTCTATTTTTGCAGAAAAACCCAGAAAAAAATGCGAAAAGGTATCTGGTGCCTGTGCAAAGCGCCTGTTTCCAGCCTTAAAAGGCTCTTTCATGTGTCTGTACTCGGAGCAGGCGGCTTTCTGAGCCCTCCCCAGCAGCCAGCTCCATCCTCTGACCCCCGGCACGCACCCGCTCCCACCGAACGAGAGGGAGAGCTGAAAAAACTGGGGGGAAATGGAAGAAAAAGAGGGATTTCGTGCACAACAGCAGGAGCTGCGGGTGCAAAGGACTTGTGCCACCCTGGGGGGACCCACAGCGATGGGAAGGTGCCCAAAGCTGCGGGATCAGCGGGATGCAGGATGGCAGAGCGCCGTCCTGCTCGCTGAGGAACACCCAGCGCATTCCTCGCAGGGTAAAGCAGTTCGAGACGAAATGGAGAAGTCTGGATTTCCGGCTGCGCTGTTGAAAAGGGAGATTTTAAGCTCAGCATTACAAAATCCGAGGGGGATGTGTGAAATCTCTCTCTCTCTCACGTGATCTTTCAGATTTTCCTTTCGCTGCCAGCGCTTCACCCGAGCGCCCGCAGCCCCTCCTCTGCGAGGGCTCCTTTGTCACCTGCTGTCACCTCCCCGCCATCTGGGCGTTACCTACGGCCCCCGTGGTGTAGCCAGCCCCCCGCAGGACCTCGGCCAGGGTGGTCTCGTTGAGGGGGAGGCCCCCGACAGAGCTGATGGCGAAGTTGTGGGTGACCCCGTTGCGCACACCCAGGCGCCCCGTGAGCAGCGAGGCGCGGGATGGGGAGCACGTGGAGGCAGCTGAGTGGAAATCCACGAACCTGGAAAAGGAAAAAGACCTTTCACTCAGTGAAAGACGCTGCCCTGTCCCTCCTTGATCCCCTTTTGCTCTGGGGATGAGGGTGGGGCGTGGGAGATGAAGGTTCCAGCAGGGATGGATGGAGCTGCACCCCAAGGTACCAGGTTCTGGCTGCCCTCGCCATGCAGCCAAACCCACACCAGTGAAATCCCCTCTCCTGCCAGTGCCACGGGGCTGAATTCCCCTCAGCTGCAGGACAGAGTAAGCAGGGCTGCTGGCTGAGGGCGGGGAAGGGGACAGCCCTTACCTGGTTCCTTCGGCAGCCATCTGATCCAAGTGCGGGGTCTCCTTGGTCTCTGCCCAGTTGGCCCCCAGATCCCCCCAGCCCACATCATCGGCCAGGATGACGATGAAATTGGGCTGCTCGCTCAGCACACAGGGAGCCCAGAGCCCCAGCAGCCCCAGGGCGAGCGCCAGCACTGCCCACAGGGACGGGGACACTGTCACTGTCCCCATGGTGCCACACGTCCCCTCCCACCCCCGCTGCGGCACCGGCGGCTTCGTCCACCCCGGATTCCCTCTGCTGTGCCCCTGTGGACGCAGCTGAGCTTTCCAGGGCTCTGTCCCTTCCTTCCCCAGCTGCTGCCGTGGGGCCGGGGGTCAGCGTTTGCTCCCTTGGCTGCCGACCGAGCTGCGACACCTCCTCCGTCTTTCGCACCCCGGCACGGCTGATATTCCCGAAATCGGCGCCAGCGAAGGTGTTATTCTTAGAAGTCAAAAAACACCCTTTGAAGTCACTGTCACCCTATTTATATCTTTCCTTCCTTCCTGGTAAATATCTAATTAGACACCAAACCCAAGCGGTGTTTTCCCCTGCAGGAGCGGGTTCGATCCGCGGCGGCGGCGGCGGCTCCTCTCCCCTCACCGCAGCCGGGGGGATGTTTGTGTCCAAAAACGGCTCCTTCCCTGCAGACTCGAGCCCCTCGGCCTCCGGGAGGAGCAAAAAAAACTGCCGGGGTTCTGTCAGTCCGTCCTTCCCCAGGCACAGCTACAGCATCCCCTGCGCAAGGGAAACAAAACACAGTCAGGACAGCGCTGCGCCGAGCGCTCCTGCACCCAGCCCGGGGCAAAACACCTTCTGCAGAGGCTTTGCCTTTGAAGTTCTGCTGCCTGGCTCGCAGTGGCTCAGCTGGGAAGGACTGGGAGCAAGGAGCAGCCCTTTCCTGCGGGTGTTTCCCGTGCTCCGGCCATCCCCGGGAGCAGCGCTGCTCCCTTGGCTGTCCCCGGAGGGCTCCGGGGGGCACAGCACCACGAGAGGGGATCCTGCAGGGATTTGCCTTCATTTGTGACCACTGACAAGGGTCTGAAGCTCGTTGTGCAAATTGAGTTCTGCTCCTGCTGCCCCACCACTGCCTGGAGGAATCCATAAAAATCCACAAGGCAAAAAAACCCAGGAACACCCAGGATTAAGCACATGCAGCTGCTCAGGGCAGGATTTGGCCTCCAGAGATGGAGAGGTTCAAGGACAAACCCCCCAAGGAGTGGTGGCAGGGACAGAGATGTGGCAGAGCTCCACGGAGCAGATGGAGCTGGGGATGCGACGTCCTGAGCACACACTCGTGGCCAAAGGGAGATGGAGCTGCAGACATCTGCCAAAATCCTGCTGAGATCTGCACCAGGAGCTCTGCACTGGCTGTGGGGATGCTGTGGGGTCCTGTCCCTAGCTTGGGGATGGCCAGGACCCCCTGGGCCCAGCGCTGGCCCCGGTTGGTACCAGAGGCACAGGGCGCCTTGAAGGATGGGATGGTCACAACCATGGGATGGCCACAACCAAGCATTGTCCATTAACACAGAGAGGTCAGAGATGATACTACTGGGGAAAAAAAAGAGGAGAACGAGAAAGGAGGGGGAATAGGATGAGCCCCATCTGTAGGACAAGAGGTTTGCAGCTTGCCAAGTAAATTGTTCCCAGGTTTCGCTGCTCACATCTTTAAAAGCTTGGGGCTGTCGCTTGGATCAGCAGCTCCTGGGCTGTCAGCAGAGCGCTGCAGTGATCAGAGGTGTGGCTCCATTCATAATTCATGGCCCAGAGTGTTAATTTATGAAGCCTGGAGGCTCTCGGTACATCAGCTAATGGGGGTGGGTGGTGGGAAGAGGCTGAGCCGTGGGAGAGGCTGCCCCAACGAGCTCAGGTCCTGCTCTGCATCCCCAAAGCTCCAAAGACCCAGATTAGGTGTCTGCACATATCTGATGGCAGCTAAGTCGTCTTTAATTTCAAAACAAACTTTCCTTTGCTGTTTCCTTGGATTTCCTCATGGATGGGAACTTGAAAGGAGCAGCTCTGCTTTGGCCCAGCACCCCCTGCTCGGGAGCTGAGCTCAGCTGGGACAAGGACAGCACAGAACTGAGGCACCAACGCACAGGAATGGCATGGGCAGGGTGAGCTCAGCCCCATCCCAGCTCTCAGCTGGGACTCTCCAGAGGGTGATGATGGAGCAGGGTATTCCCTGTGCTGCTTTTGGGGCAAAATGAAGGGCCAAAGCTGAGCTGAGCTCCCCAGGCTTTCTGGGCAGGCACAGCACCCAATCCTTTCCCCCAGCCCCTCTGCCAGGCTAAGTGTGGTCTCTGTGCCAAATCCCACCCTCCCCAAACATCCTTCATGCAGCACCATCCCAGACCCCGTTCCGTTCCTCAGGGGTGGCCCTGACCCCTCAGCTGTGCCAGGGACACCCAGCTGCACCTGCAGCCACACGGAAAAACCGAGCAAACCTCTGGAAGCGGCCGAACCCACAAACCTCCGTCCCTTCCATTTACTGTGGGGAGGGATGCCAGGATGACACAGCTAACAAAAACAACCCAAACCATTTCCAAAGGACACTCTCTCCTCTCTAAATTACAGGGCAAGTCACCCAGGGCTGAAATTCATGCATTAGCATCAGACAGAACTCCTTGATCCCCGATGCTCGGGGGCCGTTTGAAGGCGAGGCAGAACACGGCGGTGGAACATGCACATCCAGAGCACATCCAAACCCTGGAGGAGCATGAGGCCATCCCTTGGCATCCACCCCACTGCACTCTGAGCCCTCTCTGACCCTTTCCAGCTCCAATTCCCAGCGATTCCGGGCCGTGCTGGCTCTGCCCCCGCCCCACAATGTACACAATCCCCCAGGAGAAGGTGGGAGCCTCCCCGGGATAAATCCCTGTCGTGCTCACCGCTGCACCAGAGACCCACCCAGCGCTGAATCACCAACTTCCAGCTCTTTTTGCACAAAGAAAAACTCGGGAGAGATTCCCCAGGCTGCTGATGCTGCACCTCAGCCGGTGCCAAGCAGGAGACGCTGCCCAGGTGTCTGCAGCGGGATGAGCTGCCCGGGTGGGATCGCTGCCAGGATCCCAGGATGGCTCGGGCTGATCCTAAAGCTCCTGGGCGGGCACAGCGCGCACCTTGGACCTGGGGAGCGTTAAACAAATAAACCACCTGCCTTCTGCCAGCCGCAGCCTGCAGGAATCCAAACCAGATAAACCAGTTCGGAAAAGCCCCAAAGGCTCTTGAGCCCGGACACCGCAGGGCTGGCCCCGGAGCGGGAGGGGAGATGCCTCGCTGGGATGTCACCGCTGGCAGTGCCACCACGGAGGTCCACCCCCGCCACACTGGCAGCGTCTGTCATGTATTTATTACACATTAACCAGAAAGATTACAAATCTTGGGGCCAGCGGGATCATTTTCGCATTTTTCACATTCTTGCACATTTTCACGCCTGCCTGGAGAGCAAAGCAGCGGCTGGAGCTCAGAGGAACCTGCGGCCCTTTGAAGCGCACCCAGCTGTGCTGAGCTGTCCCCCACCAGCCCCCGGGGCTCACTGCCCACTCTGGGGGTCCCAGCTCTCATCTCCAGCCCAAACCCACCCCGGTGGCTTTTCTGGAAGCCCCAGCAGGGTCCCCATCCCAGCCACAAGAAGATGAGGACACAGCAAAGGATGAGAAATCCGAACTGAAGCAGGAACCTGCTGTCATCCAGGACCACTCAGGAGCTCCCAGTGTCACCCCTGATGCCAGCCGGGCTCAGAGAAACTGAGGCAGACACTGAGCAGGCTGTGCTGAGCCCACTGCTGCAGAGTGACGTGGGATGGGGATGTGTCCCCATGGGGGAGGCTTCTGGCCCTGACCCCATTGGGAGATGTCCAGCCACAGCCTGGAGGGGCAGAAAAATAAATCAGCGTTTTGTTTGCAATTCAAGCTTGCAGAGATTTTGATTCAAGCACTAAAAAGGGCAGCAGGTAACAGGAGAGGGGTGTGCCTGTGGGGCAGAGGGTGCAGGAGCTGTGCCTGCCCCGCTGGGCCCCCTCAGCACTCACTGTTTACCAGCAAAGCTCCATTCCCAGCACAACCATCCCGACAATGCTCCGAGCACAGGCAGCGCTTTATTCCAGGAAAAAAAAGGTTTACTCCTGGAATAGTTTATCCTCGTTCCCCCTCGCAGAATAAGCGGCACCGACAAAAAACATACTTCTGCAGATTTACCAGGATTCCTGCCAGCTCCTGGTACAGGAGAATGTTTTTCACCCATCTCGCTGCTGGTTCTTTCAGAGAAAACATTTCACATGCCGAGCAGGGCTGGGCAAAGCCCGGCAGAATAAATGAAGTGGAAGTGCCGGAGCCATCCGGCGGCGCGGCGCGGGGGCCCGGCTCCCCTGCTCTCCCTATCCCGCCCCGTTTGCCAGCTCCCGGCTGATTTATGCCCTCGGACAGGACTCTCGCTCTGCTTCCCCGCGGATTACAGAGCCCAGGAAGCGCAGCCGTGCTCCCGGGATGATGAAAAGGCAGGTCCTGGTGCGGCTCTGCCCGGCACGCGATGGATGTGCCGGGGAAAAGAATCCTGGCAGCAGGGAAAACCCACAAAGTGGGGAAAAGGGTTTTACAGCAGAGCTGGGAAGCCCTGGAGAGGCTGCAGCACCATTCCCGTCCCCCCACAGGGCCCCTGCAGCCCCCATCGCTCCCCAAAGCCTTATTGCTCTTGGAAAGCCCAAAGGAAAGGAATGAGAAGGTGAGGCACAGACAGATGCAAAGCACTGACAAGAAATACCAAGGAGCAAATCGCTTGGGTTTTTTTTTTTTTTCATGCCAGAGATATTTGCATTCTTATTTCTCCCTGGAGGCACAAACCTCTTTTATGTCCCACAACCACTTGCACTGTCGCTGCCAGAAGGATTTTGGCGAGGGGAGTGCGACCCTTTCCCAATGAAAGTGTGATAATGGGATATTGGCTCTGTAAGGGCACAGGGGTGGGCACCCTTCAGCTGGACCCCAAAAAGGCAGGGCAACGATAAAGGGCAAACCTCAAAGGTTCCCTCGGGGAAAGGGTTTTCCTTGTGGGACAGGGAGGTTGAGGCTCTCAGGGACACACGGGGCACATTCCCATGGCTGAGCACCTGGACTTGACACAGATTTCGGATGAATTTCAGATGGATTTCAGATGAATTTCATACGGATTTCAGATGGGTTTCAGCTTGTTTAGGATGGGAGTGTGACGAGTGAAGCTGTTGAAACCTCTCTGAGAGCACCAATGGCTGTTGGGTCAGCATCGCCATGAGAAACCAGCAGCAACTTTCCCAAAATTCCTGAGCAAAAGCAATTTGTCTCACTTTGGGGTATTTGCAGAATTTTGCAGCAGCTTTCCAAAGTTCCTGAGCAAAAGCAACAATTTGCCTCACTTTGGGGTATTTGAAGAATTTTGCAGCAGCTTTCCCAAAGTTCCTGAGCAAAAGCAACAATTTGCCTTATTTTGGGGTATTTGCAGAATTTCTGCCTGCTGCCTTTGGCTCTGCTGCCCCACCAGCGATCCCATTGTGACAAAAGAAGGGAAAAGCAGGAGAAGGATCCCTGGCCAAAGCAAACACAGCAGCCCTGGCGTTGCAGGAACAGTTTAACCTGGGACACATTTTGCAGGATCTGCAGGTTCCACATTAACCCAGCACACCGTGGTGGGGTTTTGGGGCAGATCCCAGCAGGGCAGGTGAGGAGGGGTGTGCTCACCCACCCCCTCTGACCCATCTGCTGTCCCCTGCAGGCAAAAGTCACCGACCCACGAGTCACAAGGAACGGTGCCAGGCTCCAAAACCTCCTGGCAGCATCTGTTTGTGCCCAGCACACGGAGAACAGGAGCAGGATGCAACGAGATGAGGCTGCCAGAGCTCCAGCAGAGTTTGGACAACACTCCCAGGCACGGGGGGCGATTTTGGGGGTCTGTGCAGGCCAGGGGTTGGAATTCAACGATCCCTGTGGGTCCCTCCCACTCAGGACGTGCTGTGATTTTTTAGATGACTGAACCTCTGCTCCCTCCCCATCCCTGCAGCTGGTGAGTCGATCGTGCCCCTGCTTCGCTTGGGGACTCACAAATTCCCAACCTTTTTCAGCTTCCTACATAAGGAATATGTTTTTCCCTTTAAAAAGTTGCAGCTTAAAAGATTCTCTCTCCCGTGTTTTTTTTTTTTTTTTTTT